>QNGE01000546.1:0-139026 GCA_008508345.1 Paragonimus westermani | reverse complement strand
TCACCTCATGGTCGCCAATCGCCCGGAGATTTTTGGGTATCATGCGCAGCGGTATCGCCCAAGAGCTGTTCGTAGATCGAACTATGTTCAGCTGAAGCATATATTCGAATTCACCCTTGACTACCTTGGGTTTGTCAGTGTGTAACCTCCATGGATGAGAGAAGACCAGAGAACCGCGTGTAGTAATATGATGTTCCACGCCGTGCTTAATCGTTTTGTCATGTGAGCACGGCAGAGTGAACAAAAGAAAATCCTTCTGTGGTGCTGCAAAAGACGGTGTTGTTGGAAGAACAGGCCGGATGCCGATTGATACAATCGTCGGTTGGGCGCTGTCTACTGTGCAGGCAGTAGTGTTGTCAGTTGGCTTATGTCTCTCAACATCAGCATAGAGGAAAAAATGTGACAGGAAATGGACACTGATGAGTAGTATCCGGACATCGGCAGGCAGAATTACGTCGCCGCTGACCGAGGTCTACATTGCGTGAGCGTTCCTCGAAAGTTTTTGTGCAACCTTGGTTTGCGGCTTGTAAGTTTTACTGACCGGGCTGAAGTCGATCATTTGGTTACGATGGAATAACGCTGAGCTCGGCTGCGGTATCGATTGGGAACCGCAAGCCGGTCGATCGATCGCTGATATAAAACAGGTGGCTGGTGTCTGCTGGACCAGCGACAGTCGTCGCTGTTACCGGCTGGCCAACCGGATTGATGGTGGCGCATAACCAGTTCAAAAGGTACATGGCCGTGTACATTTCTTTGCTTTGTCTCGAGAGTTTTGGTGGTACCGACACCGCCTTGGTGAACCGCGAAAGTCAGATCGTGTACGGCTTTTGGATAAGTAACTCTTCAGCCCGCTGATTTGCATACAGGTGAACTTAACGGAAAGTTAAGTACAAAAATACATGTGTAAATGAGTTGCAAAGTATAACCATGAACTGTGGACACTACAGGTGTAACACCATACGAAAACATGGGGCGAATTTAGGCCACACCAAACGGTCGCCACATCGTCTTATTCTCTGGATTTTGCTACTCAGTTTAGCTTCGAATTATTTACATCGATTTGGTTGATGACTGCTGATGCACGTATCTTCATACAGGGTCGGTCCCTGGCGAATTGGTGAGCATATGAACAGTTTTACACTTACTATAGCGGTTTGTTTATTCGGTTATCATTTTCTTGATATTTTCTTCATTTCTCTTATTATTAGTATGCCTTCTGACATTGAACATGAATCGGCTGCCCCGGGGGACGTCGGTAGGGTTAAACCCCCTGAGTTTTGCAGCACGGATGAGGGCCAGTTTTTACTCCAGGCGATTCCACTCGCAACACGTGCACAATGACTCCTTCTACAGTTTATCTGAGGCTGTCGCTGCAGGAATCGTGGACGTGAATTTTGAACTCCCGGTTAGAAACCTCAATAATTCCGTTAAATCGGCCATTATTAACAGGGTAGCAGCTATTAAAGAAGATGATCTCTGCACGCTTCTTTCCAACTTTGATTTGCGAGAGTGCGCTCTATCACAGTTGCTTCGTCACATGACTCAGTTGTCGAACATTAGGGTGTTAACGAACTACTGTAGCGCAAGCCATGGCTCCGGAACCTGTTGGTGAGCGTCCTCACATGTTGATCGTGTTAAATGAGGACACGTTGATGAACTAGCATAGTACGCAGATCAAGTGCATGACGAATGCGCTACCCAGCAAGCATTCCACGTGAGAACGTATTACAGCCGCAATGCACCACAACAGCATCTGACAAATCTGAAGGAGCGGTCTTCACAAATTTCCTGTTAACCAGCCACTTCAACTAAACGGCCGACAGGCACTGCGATCACAACCATGCTTATAAAGTGGTATGCGCGCACAGCAATCTATTGAAAGTCCTACTATTACAACCGCCGGTTACAGTGACGTGTTTGCCGTTGCACTTGACACTTTTCTCTCGAGAATTGTCAACCTCGGTCAGGAAACGACCAAGCCAGTCAACAGTGGTAAGAGCTGTCACTGGCCCGAACTGATGTTGCCCGGTTAATGTGCTCGACCGTTCAACTTTGATTTGTTTATTGACACAGACAGCTAGTTTGGTGTTATTCCGCCCACTGCTTACAAACAACCTCAAACTGATATCCTGTAGACTACAGGTTGGCAAACACACCACCATCCAGAATTACGGGAGGAATGCTCATTCTCAACCCCAGCCTGTGTCGGCAGTTGTGTTGGACTTTCACCGTTGCGAGTGACTAGCACCAAACCATTCGCGTCGGTTACATTTTGGTTATAGATTGTGGTGGATGTAGGGCGTCGGAAAACCCTGGGAGAAAAAACAGCCTGTTACTTGTACGGAAGTAGGTGCAGACGAAAAATCCGTGGTCACACCAAACTAGTACATAAAAAGATCCTCCTCACGGCCCGTGAGAACAAAACTCCTCGTTCAACATACAGGACGATTATGAAAGAATAAACCGTCGACCCATTTTTCATGACTGCCCGACGGGACGACTTCATCTGACTCCTTAGTTATGGCCAAGATATTCCGGGAGTACTACTCGGCAGTCTACAACGTCGCTCCGCCTAACAGGCATCCTATCCTACCACCGCAGCACTTCGGGCAACCACTCGTTAAAGCTGTGTGTTCTGAACTACATGTTGACGACCATTTTTCACGGATACTTCATACAGTACGATGGGTCTTGACAAGTTCCATCCAACGATTCCCATAGAATTAGCTGCCGATCTGGCAAAACCCCCTTATGAACCGTTCGACCTGACACTCCAGACTAGCGTTTTCCAGCGTGGCTACCTCCTTAAACGGCAACGCTTAACAAATCTATGCATACCTTTACGGATAGTCTCACGGAAGCCAGAGACAATGGCTCCATCTCAGAATCTATCTTCCATGATTTCGCCAAGTTTTCGGACCGTATCCCACACAGCCCCTTGAAATACAAACTAGAATCCTGTGGTATTCAAGGGGAGATTCTTTGCTGGATTGCCTCTTCCCATGATAATGGAACTTTTGCGGTCCAAGCCGGGTCACACCTTTCGCTTGCATTTATCATTTCTGCGGGAGTTCCCCAAGGGTCAGTGCTATTTCCTATTTATATCAATGACATTCCGGAGAATACTTCCAGCAACGTCCTCCTGCATTCTAACTAACTAAAAATATGGAGT
Source organism: Paragonimus westermani (assembly GCA_008508345.1). Taxonomy (NCBI): domain Eukaryota; kingdom Metazoa; phylum Platyhelminthes; class Trematoda; order Plagiorchiida; family Troglotrematidae; genus Paragonimus; species Paragonimus westermani. The sequence continues at coordinate 135,854 of QNGE01000546.1, read as the reverse complement.
GCCGCAGATCCCAGTGCACTACAGATTGATCTTGATGCAAATTGAGCGCTGGTTGGACAACCGCCGTGTCTCATCAGATGGCAACATTCGCGCTCATGTGTGACACGGTGGAGATACTCGTAACATCTGTAGGATTCATGATGCTTCCATCGCAGTAGATATTTAACTGCTTGTGCGTACTATGTTATCGATTTCCAGGTTATAGTTAACAAATACAAAACGTGAAGTACGAATACGAATAGTTGAGGTAGACCAAAATTACATCATACGATAATTACAGGAAGACTTGATCAACGCTGAACGACGCCTATAAACGGTTTAGCTGGGGAGTTAGGGATCCGATCGTCGAGCAAACCTGAGGTAGCCATGGATTGAATTTTTAGCTTCTTCATCCTACAGTCCCTAATGAACATCAGTCGCGTTTCAGATCAGTACTTCAGTAACACACTGGAACCATCGGTCGATCCCTCATTGATCCTCAAACGTTCCAAAGGGATCAATCGCCGGAAGTTGTGAAGAGACAACTTCCATGTTACAGGCAGTCTACCGGCGAGTTAAGAGAGTGCGTGAACCACTATGGCTCGAATAAACTGTTAAAAATGATTGCACCATCAGCCCATTGACATTAACAAGCGTCATGCACGTTTTGTCTTAAACGTTTACCATTTGTCCGCCAGATTTAGTGTTGTTTGATCAAATGCAGTCATAATTGTAGCACTTCTCAAGAATTGCTCGGACAAGTAAACCGAGGGTTGGTCTTCCTCGCATGTGTAGGATTTTAGGTGAGATCATGCAGTTTCTTACGTTTAAATGCATCAAATGCTTTTTAACATGAGCAACACTATTTGTTGTCGCAGCTGTGTCTGTGTACTGGTATACGTACACACTCGTACAGTGTAGCTTGCGAACTGATAGGGTACTGAGTTGATTTTTCTCATTTTGCAGTAGTTATCTTCAAGTTGATCACTTGGTACCAGCAATTGTTTGCAATACTGCAGTAGGCCGCATGAAGTCTGTCTTAATATTTATCTGGTCCCCTCCCATGCCATATGATTTGTTGTTATGAGTAGAACTGAACATTATAGAACAACGAACAAACGTATAAGAATCGTAGGACACATTTAGGCAAAATAATAGGAAACGTATATTGTCGAACCTTATTGCAGTCGTTGTAGTTCATATCAAAACATTGTATATATTGTTGTTTTGTTGCACGGATAATTGCGCCGTGCATATACTGATTACATTACGACTTAGTTTGCTAACGTCGTGCCTCAGTACTACCGCGTAGAAACTAGTTCTAGATTTGAGCTAACTACAGTGCCGATCAATATTGCGTACTGTTAATCACCATAACTGATACTGTGGTCATTATATTTATTATTTTATAATGAAGGCTTCCAGTGAAACACAATCTTCATTGTCCATCTTGCTGGTTACCATGCTACGCGCGCTGTCGCATTTATGAGTCATCAGTCCGGGCCATAACACCTCAGGTCTCCGCTCACACGTCTTTTGCAATTTGACCCGGTTTGTATGAGTCTGACGCCTCCTGTGAGGGTGTTTTTCGTCTGATATCCCCCGTCTGTTGGGCCGACCTTGTTGGGCAATGGTTCTTCCGGTTGCCCGTAGTGTCCCTGATCCGTTCTCTGTGGGCTTTTGGGCGTACCTTGCCGCCTCCTTGATGTATTCCACCGTGATTTGGGGCACCCACCCGTTTGGTTTGACAATCCGACACACTATGATGGATTTTCGTAATTTGGAAAATCTGCACATCCATTAAGGTTCATGGAAATGAAGATCATCCGAAACGATCCGTTATTTGGTTTCCCAACCTTAAAGATGGGGAAGAGGAGGAGAAAGTGCTTCCTCACCTCACAGTCATCGTGGAAGTTAAGTATGGTCTTATCACGCCTTTAGACATGCCTGTGAACAAGAAAACATGTCTGTATTCAGCACTCATGTGTCAATATACACACCCGTTCGTAATAGCCGAACCATCCTGGTGCACTTTTGCTCCATACTTATTGATAGCTTGTGTTTGTGTGTTGTAAATCATTATGCAAGAGCTGAGCATGTGAAAGCTGTTTGGAAAAAAGGAGAGGAGAATCGTTTGTCTCATGGCTACATAGAAATCTCGCGTCGCAACTCTTTCCTCTTTTCCCCGTGATAGGCCACCTGACAACCTCTAGGTATTGTTCAACAATTTTCTAATTTCCCATGCCGACCGTACTGAGAAAATGGACATCTAAATTCGGCTGTACAGTTTACAATCGAGGTGTTCAGATGTGTATATGGTTTTCAAGTGTGTACAGTGATCACGCTGTCCTGAGCGTATTTCTCAAAGTTGTGTGGAGATATGATATTATCATTACTACTACAAACCTGGTGTTCTTGCATTCGCCTCTTTCACTCCTGTATGGTTCTTTAAGTTATCTGCTACTTGAGCACGTCCAGCCTGTCAATTTTGTACCTGCTGAAAGAGCGAAATTCCATGCTTCGATAGGAAACGAGAATCAAGAAGTGCGTGCGTATCCTCTCCTGTCGAGAGACATAAGCCAACTGACAACACTACTGCCTGCACAGTAGACAGCGCCCAACCGACGATTGTATCAATCGGCATCCGGCCTGTTCTTCCAACAACACCGTCTTTTGCAGCACCACAGAAGGATTTTCTTTTGTTCACTCTGCCGTGCTCACATGACAAAACGATTAAGCACGGCGTGGAACATCATATTACTACACGCGGTTCTCTGGTCTTCTCTCATCCATGGAGGTTACACACTGACAAACCCAAGGTAGTCAAGGGTGAATTCGAATATATGCTTCAGCTGAACATAGTTCGATCTACGAACAGCTCTTGGGCGATACCGCTGCGCATGATACCCAAAAATCTCCGGGCGATTGGCGACCATGAGGTGACTACCGTAACGTCAACAACTGCACAATTCCGAACAAGTACCCAATACCACACATTCATGATTTTTCTTCAGAACTTGCCGGCGCTACTGTTTTCTCGGAAATAGACCTAGTACGCACCTATTACCATCTCTCGGTTGCAATAAAGAGCTTTCCGATTATAGCTAGTTCGGAACCTTTTGGACTTCATCAGTTCGGTTTGTGGCTCAAACCTTTTAGCGATTCATGGACGCACTGCTGACTGGACTCTCTTCCGCATACGTTCGTATTCACGATTTGTTGTTCGCTAGCCCTTTGAACGAAGACCATTTTTCTCACCTGCGTTTAATTTAGACCGTTTCGCGCTATAATATTCCAAAACCAACATCGATAAGTGTGCGTTTGGTGTTAGTCCACTGAATTTCCTGGGACCTCACATCGATCCAACTGGTATCGCGCTTTTGCCATATAAGGTTGATTTACTCCCGACTTTTGCGATTCCCACTGCGCTAACTCAGCTTCCACAATTCCTCGGCACACTCAGCTATTGTCGACATTCTAGTTCTGATTGCGCAAACAATCTGAATCCTCCGACCGACCTGGTGGAGTCAAAGCGTGAGTCAATCGCACTACCAATTGAAGCCAAATTGTTTTTTCTCAGCCGCAACTGAAGCCCTGATTCACGCCTCTAATATATCCTTTATTAGTTGCGATTCGTGAGCCTGTCTCCTTCTCGCCACAAATGCATCAAACGCTGCTGTTGACGCAGTTTAGAAATATCCGTGAACGATGAACAGCAACCCTTGGTCTTTTCTCCCCAAGAACCACAACCTGCACGGATGATGTACGACACCTTTGGACGTGAGTGGGTTGCTTATCTGGCGATCTGTTGCTTTCGACATCTCCTGGAAGGCCGAAACTTTGTCGTGCATACCCACCACGAACCCTTGGAATTTGTTTTTCACGCCAAACCTGGAATCAAACATTTGGACTACATCTCCAAGTTCACCGCAGACATCTTACACCTAATAAGTGACATGAATATTGTTGATGATGCGTTATCACGCCACGATGTCAACTTGGCTCAGTCGCCACCCTCTCCCTACCTGGTTATAGTGGCCGCTACCCAGCAGTGCAATGAGCACATGAAGGACATCTCCATTTGTAAGTCCTTAAAATTGTCCACCGTCTTCCTACCGACACAAGCTGGTGGCATTCAATACAACATTTCAATGGGTACACCTGGGCCCTTTGTCCAAATTTATTATCGGCGTAATGTTTTTAATCATTTCCACTGTTTATTTCACACTGGAAAACCTGGGACGCTGAGGGTGATTGTACAACGTTTTGTTTGACCCTGTGGGAATAAAGATGTTCTTCTCTATTCACAACATTACGTCGGGTGCCAAGAAAGTAGTGCATAAGCATACGGTTACCACATCTGACATATTCACCCAGTCGGACGCCGGTTCTCCCATGTACACTTGGACATCGTTGGACCACTACCACCCTTCAACGAGTGCATGTGTATACTGACCGCAATCGATCGTTTTACCCGTTGGTCATTAGCTGTGCCCATTAGAGATGTTCCAGCGCAGACATTTGCTAAAATCCTTTCGAAGTATTGGATCGCTAATTTTGGTGTGCCATCTACAATCATTACGGATCGAAGAACCCAGATACAGTCTTCCCTTTTTCGCAACATTACGCAGTTACTCGGATGTTCACACATTAGAACGACAGCATACTATCCTTGCGCCAGTTGTTTAGTCGAGCGTTTCCATCAGTAATTTAAAGCATTGATAAACGCCCAGTCCAATGCAATGAAATGCAGCGAGCGCCTGCCACTCATGCTCCTTGGAATCCGGTTTACGTTGAAGAGGACATCGGTTGTACGACCTCTGAATTGGTTTGCGTTTCCGTTTTTCATCTCTCAAGGGAGTTGGTTTAACCGTCGACACACTCAGACCCTGGTATTGATATCATTCCACGTTCACGACCACACATTTCCAGCCTTAGTTTCATACCAACCCGTCAGCACTGGCGCTCAAAACAAAAGTCTTCGGATTTAGATGCATGTAACTGTGTGTCTGTGCACTAAGGCGCCCTCAGGGAACAATTACAACTTCGATACTTAGGCCCCTTCAGAGTGTTCACTATTGAAAAACTCGAACAGAGCGGATCCGTATCCACTGATTGACTGAAACCGGCTTACACAGTTCAGAATGTTGACCCACCTGGTCCGATTTTGACTGAAAGCGATTCCTACCCATCCCCAGCACTGCTACATTCGCTTGTTGTGTTCTTGAAGAACGCACTGCACGTAGGGAACGGTCGGTACACTGGCCCCAACACAGCAGATTACGATACGTAATGTGGCTATCCAGCGTTTGGTTCGATTTTCTCGCCACTGCTGCTCTTCGTGTTTTGAACCTACAAACGCTCTGGCGGTGGGGTGTTGTAGTGCCCACAGTTCATAATAATATTTTGCAACCAATTTTTGTATACTTTTATGCATGCTGTTTCGTTATCATCATCCATACACTTGTCTGAAAGCATCATTATCATTTTTTGAATTCGGTTGGCATCGTGAATGAATGGGTGAAACCGCGTGCTGTCTGTCTTCTTCGTTTGCGTCGATATTTGGTGTAGTGAGGTAATCGCATGATAAAACTTTTTGTAGCTCCGTGTGTTTGTGGACCTATCGACGTCGAACATTCGCCGTTCCACGCTGTGTGTGAACTTACCCATCAGTCGTCGTCCGGACCTACCTCCTGGCGCTGTATTTCTTTACTTTGACCTGTCAGTGAGTCTTTCCAATTTTTGGATAAGTCTGACTTTTAATTCTACGTATACCGTTTTTACACACCCGTTGCCGTTACAGCCTCTTTCGGCGCTACCATATTTTATTTGTTTCTTATCAGTTGATTGATAAGCCACTGCACACCTCCAGTCGCAGAATGTTTGTTCAGCCCAATTTTACACCTTATTTCCGCAGGTGTGGAAATTTCTCACCTTTCCGTTCCGTACTCCACATGCAAGGTGCTTTTTCAGCTGTATGATTCCCCTCTCTCTTGGTAGTGATACTACATGAAGTGTTGTGTCGTTTGTTGGCTTCCAAATTATCGTCATTATGAAACTAATGGAACAAGGAATTAAAGTATGTGGAAGCGTTCCCACAGTGAGTCTACGAGAAGTGTGTTCTCAGCCCCAGTCCTTTCACACAGGCCATGTCAATTTCAAACAAGTGAATTTGGTGTTGGTTGTACATAGAAATGAAACAAAATGTGAAGTCATACTGAATACCCCATATTATTTGGGCTAATCTGTCACGCCTAGTTTACAACTACACACCCTGGTTTTGATGGCAGCTTCTCAGACCAACAAAAATCCAGTGAATTTCGAAGACGACAAACTGATTGAAGAGAGATGACATGTGCTCACGGCTCTGAGCTTCTTCGATGAAAGCTGAAAATCACCAGAACCTCTTTCTCCGATACGTTTGCTAATACTAACGACCTTGACATTTTTGCAGTTTAAAATTCGGAATTAGTTGTCGCTCCCACAAACGACTGGTGAACAAAGGGAAATCGCTGAAATGGAGGCAGGTTTCCAGTTGGTGTGTGGTAATAAGACGGCAAACTGGGCGTTTTGGGTATGTTTTGAAACTTTGTCTTTAGAGAAATTAGAATGGTAATTATACCTGGAAAACAAGAAATCCTGATTTTACGCAGTGTTTTCAACACACCGCATTGGAATGGGTTCCGATAATCTTTTTGGTTTCTTTTCTACCCTTCAGGATCCGCTGCATTGTAAAGTCACTGGATTCTTTGAGACAAACAGGGAGAAATCTTAGCAACTGTCAAATTGCGAAGCGCGTAAACCTCAACGTTTTTATTCCATGATCGTATACCTCAGGTTTTTCTTGCTCTTTTGGCAGTTTCGTCGATTTTGGAGATTGTGTATGCATCAACTGATTCATTTATATCTCATGCTTTTGAGAAGAGTCATATATTGCTTTTATTTAACGCAGTAACTTTGACAACGCTTTGGGTGAGAGATTTTAGCTTTGATACATATTTGAAGCTGGTTCTTTTATACTTCTCAACAATGAGGATTTCAAGCCGAATGTTTTCTTCTGATGCCTTCTTCAATTTTTGGTTTCTGGAACTCATTGTTTCTTCTATTCAACTACGCACAGCCATTCGGTCAACAGACGCATATGTGAGTGACATTTGTTTGAAAAGTTACATCTGCTGAAACGCACAGTAGTCAAAACTGTTATACAACTCTCTGAACAATGTATGTGATACGTGTTTTGAAAATGCTCCGTGTTTGTTAAACTGCAGTACTGATTTACAGCTTTAAGTATTAGATTTGAGTTAACCGCGCATGAACTCGACGTGGTCGTCATAAATTTTATAGAATTAACGCAGTTAGAATTCTGCTAGTTGGTCAACAAGTTATTTTTGGTTCAAAATCAACAGTAAATTCATGTGGTGCGTCAAAACTTTACATTCATAAACTATGATAATCGCATTTCCTGGCCATAGGTTAAAGATATTCTCAATTGTGACGTGAGTATCAATGTCAGCTAATACAGGCGTAGGAATTACCCTCAAAATTTATCAACCGTAGGCCGGAAAAGTTTCCCCCCGTTGTAGTGGACAAGTGGGGATACGTTCGACCCTCGTCACTAACAATTTGAAGCACATTTCCTAAAGAACAGTCAAAACCTAGTTCCATCAAACTAAAAACACGCGTCAGGGTTTGGAAACAAACCATATATTTTCAGCAATGTTAGGAAATATGATAAGCAGTTAGTTCCAGCCTAATATGGGACCAACGGCAGCAACCAAGAGAAGAAAGAAGGAAAGCGAGATGGGTCCAGCCCACTAGGCGACATTCAAAAGCGAGCCAAGAGAAAAGTGCGTGAAAACTTCTAGTGCGTCAAACAACCTTCGAAAAGGACCAGGTCAAACGACCTTGAATAATGGAGGAATAGGTGGGTCGTTAGAAGTGGAGTAAACATTTGCTGCATGCAGTTAGTTGCACGGCTGATGAGAGTGGCACTAAGTTCATATCGAGCCTCCTATAGCAGGCGTACACAGAATCATGCGTACAGAACAGACAAGCAATAAACCACGGTTGCAACCAGGATCCTTAGAAGAGCCGCACTATCGCTGGTCACTACACAGTGGGCTCACCTTAATATTTGTAAACGGAGTTACAAATCGTTACGTTCCTTTTAAAATCTATCATTCTGTTTTTGTCTGAACTCACGATCATCGTGTATTAAAGGTCGTTTAAAACAGTTCTTGTGCCAGTATACCTATCTAGCATAAAGTGGGCAATGTATTTCAAATTTAAGGATGCAACCAGGGCAGAATTCAGAGTATACTGTTGATCTTTCCCTTATGAGGGTTCTCGATTTCTATTTACTTTATAAACGCACGAAAAGGATATAGTGCAAAAACTGCGACTTTCTTCTTCGAGCGCCCGTACCCTCGGAAGCCTTGTTTTGTTCGTGGGCTGCTGTAAAGGTGAAGAAATTGAGGAGAGTGAAATCAACCAAACCCGTACTCTTGCGAACGGCTGTGTAAAGACCATTGTGAGTAACTTTTGAGTTGGTACAATCAATTTTTTATACATTTTTCCCAACAAACATTCATGTGCTGAGAACAAAATAAGAGCCAAAAATACATACAAAAAGGTGTTGTCGATGAGTATCGTGACAGATTCGGTAACTTAGAAAAGACTCAATTGCAAAAGTCTTGACTTCGACTTGATTCAACCCAGTAACAAAAATAGCACTCTCAAGCTTGGTAAGCCTTTTTCTAACTGAGTTGTGAAGACTTAGATAGTAAAGCAACTACCACAAGTAGGCATGCTGTCTCTGTCACTGGTTTAAATTAATTAGAAGTCCAGAGTTTGCGGAAATTGGTCTTATCTCAACAATGATGTCTGGCATCAACAAATAAGCGGTGTACTTCATCCCTACAGAAATGTTGGAAAGCACACTGAGAACAAGAAACTTTTGTAATGAATAAACACAACATAAACGGTTACAACGTTGTCTAAACTATTGAAACGAGCATCCACTTAACTTCATCTTCTGTTCTTGAACGTCTTCTCTCAACAGTGATTGTTCAAACTGCCCCTTAGTTCCCACAATGTAGCAAGATCTGAGAGTATGTTGTTCACGAAAGCTTGAATATTCAAACGCAGTTGCACTACATCTTACAAGATTAGGGTGAAGGAAGTCAGTAATTATGACAGTGCCGACCGACTTACCATAAACAAAGTGCACAGAATGGTCAGCGCTTGTCCACTACATGAACGCATTGGATCAAAGGTAGACGAAGTCACAGGTGATATAAAACCATGAACATGAGTCATTTTGTGAATATAGAAATCGTTTCATAAAAGTTAGTTCCATGCATTACAATGCCGAAAAAATTATAATAATTAGAAGCTCATTTTTTCGTCTGATTTGCCTACTACAGGGTCGTATGTTAGCCAGAGTTGGGCTAACCAACTGAAGTCGGCCAAATGTTTGCTGGGAATGTTTTATTCATCTGGTTTTTATTCTTGCCTTGGTCAAATCGTTAAGCGTAATTTAAAGATGCTTTTACCACTGTGGTTCTTTATAGTGAAGCATATGCGCTGTTATGACGTTAACACGAGATTTTTCAAACGTGCACTGCAACATGAAACACCACAAACCTTATGGGTCATGTTAAGAAGATTACTGCCTTTAAATCAACAAGAAATTATGAAAAATCATTTTCATGTAACTCGGGATTAGGAATCCTGCATTCGTGTTTAGAACTTAAGTGACAACACGCGATGGTTGCCGTTTGGTTCGTATGGATTCACATATTTCAGAACAGTATCATAAGGAATACACCGATAGCCACTGTCATAAGATTAATTGAATGGTGCTGCTTAATGAGGTCGTGATCGTTCATTAAACAAACATTTCTACGTGGTTTCTTACTCTGCGTTTCAAGAACATACGGAAATGAGAAATCAGGGAATTGTGTTAAACCGATTCGGATAATGTACAACTTCTAGTAACTAATAAGAACTGACTTAGGGATGTTTGGAAAACCTGATGGGCGCGCTGAAACTACTTGAGAATAGAAACGTTTCTGCAGGAAATATTGCCTTCATTCTAGTGCAGCAGGTATTTGTAGTGCAAATTTTTGAGGAACTGGAGTAGAAGTTCACAGTGTACGGAGATTGCTCTCGGTTTGAAATATCTATTTGAACATGCTTCCCGCGATAGTAATTCTCATGTTCACGAGGTGAGTCTGGCGTCCCTGGAAAAACCGTAAACAAATTAACATGAACTCAGGCATTCCCAGATCTATGACATTCACTGTACTGTGCCGACTCAAGGCGGCTCACAAGGCAGATAGTGGAAGAACAGACAGGGTTTCGCCTTGGTTGCAGACGAGTTGATCAATTTTCTGCGCTTTGCAAAATTCTTGAACAGCGTCATGTATATTACCGGCCAACAACTGTCATAATTCTCGACAGTAGAGGTGTGTTCGATCTGATGGCTTTACCTACAATTCTACATTGAATTAAACTCAGAGGTGTCTCGATGAAGTATGTGGACATACTGTTGGTGGTTTATTCCCACAGATCAGCCCAGATTAGGGCTTGCGTTGAACTGTCTGACAATTTCAACATCAGAATCGGCATAGGCCAAGTCTGTCCACCTTCAATATGTCTGTTTGATTGTTTCGTAGACGAAGTGATAAGAAACTGTCTGTTGAACTCAGGCTGCCGATGTGGACCTCTTACTTGATGAAGGACTGACTGGTCTTAGTTATGATAGCCACAATGTGTGATGTGATGATTTCCCAGTAGAACCGAAATTACTTAGTGCTATTTCTTGTCGTGTTAAGCGTTTTGGAGTGGGCTGTGCAACCGCAGGTTGCAAAGCGTTTCTGCATGACTATTCTCTTCACATGCATTTGATAACAGATGATGAAGTTTTTGAGGTTGTCGATCAGTTTGTATACTCTGGAAACCACATCGGCAGCGTCGTGGGTGTATAGAATGAAGTGGGAACGCCTATTATTCAGGGCAGTATATGCTAACATATGATACATCTGGTGACAGAGGGACAACTCTGTGATGCTTAAAGGTCGCGTATATAAAGGGACAATGAGGGTTCTGTTACTTTAAGGTAATGATACAATGCCGCTCAGGTTTGAAGACTTGGACCACCATGAGATATCTCAGTATCGATGTTTAATTTCAACTGCTTGCATCCAGTAGCACCATCGAGTAAGCAACGAAGAAGTCATGAAGCAGGTATTCGCTTGTGGTTGTCAAACGGGTTCTTTTTTAACCCTTACACTCGCACAAGTTTAGATAACAAGAATGTCAGCTGGTTGCCTGCCATACTAAGCATTATTTGCTGACACTGTGATTGACTGACACAAAGTGCTGAGTGGACGAATGATGACCTATCGCAGAGAAATGAAATTGTTCACGAAGGGGCTGGCCACTATAAGTCGGGTTCATCCCCCGGGCTTGGGACCTCACGAAGTGTTGGTAGCTGTAGATCTTAGGTAAGATAGCTCAGTGGCGTGAATGTTGTAGTTGTTTGACCGAGTTGTCTCCGAAGTGAGTACAGTTAATGACGCATGGCGATGAAATCCGTAAGAAAGCTGTCTTTTCGTTGTTTCTCCCCACGATTATTTTTTTCCTGACTGTTTCACAGTTAAACATTAGTGATGACAATCGATATGTTGTCGTCTGTGATGATGATGATGATTGAGTAGTACTCTTTGAAATTCAACGTGATCTATTTTAGATGCTTTTCGCATTCTGCTATCATACAGCGCAAAAAGTAACCGTAATATACTTTTAAGTAAACTTGATTTTCACCATTTTTAATCAGCTTGTCTGTCCAGAAGAGAAGACTTCGTTTCTTGCACGCGTCAGCTTTTTGTGGTTCACAGGGTGAGTCGTGTAACTGTGCGTTGCCAACCCAATTACGTTTGTCGAATTGATTTTGCAACTGTAGATCTCGCAAGAGTATATCTTTATGACTGGCTAAACAATCTCAGTAATAACTGAAATAATGTTACGAAGGAAATGTTATGGAAATTATGGAAACAATTGCAATAGCATTTTGTGTTCTCAACTGTATTATGAGTTCGTTTTCCCGAGTGGATGTAGGCTGTTTGCTCGCGCGGTTACCTTGTTTGTTACAGAGGGGGTAATTTCCTAGAATACCTGTGACATATTAGTTGAACCTTGTTTTACTTTATCCACCCAGCAACAAAAGTCTTGAATCAAAATTAGTTTTCACCCTTTTTTCCCAATCGACGCTGTTGAAGCGGCTGAATGAGCGCTGGCTGCTTTATATGATAAAACAATTGTTCACTTCAGGATGTTTGCCTTTGTTGAGAGGAAAATGAACACAGCTGTGTGATTCTGATTTGAGTGTGAGCATTGAGGAAAATTTGGAGATACATTTATCCTTGTTCTCAATGCAACTGATGGTGCAAAGTGTTCGAGATTTGTGCCCTGCCGCTCTGATGGACTGAATGTTCCTAAACGATTTTTACAATACTAATTCTTTCAACTCAGTCTAGTTCAATGATGCCCGCAGTCCGACGAGGAATGTTTCAACCGAGCTCTCCGCATAAAGTATTTTCACATAGTCTAGATGGTATCTAAGTCCAAGGTAACTGAATAATGGATTTGTCTTTTATCTAATGATGACGTTGGACATTTCCACTAAAATAATTTTTAATTCTGTTTAAACTCAACAGTACAATCGGGAATGGACGGTAATGGATTCTGACGTTGAGTCATAAAGGTTTTTTGGCTTTTGTTACTTAAATAAATAAGAGTACTTAAATTTTATTGAAGCGATTGGCTAAGTATTGCTGGCCGCAAAAAAGCTGGTGTACTGAAGTCTTGCATGTGGTCAACTTTAAGAAAGTAACAAACAATTACATGACTTACGCAACAACCAGGTTGCTTCTTATTAAACTGCAGTCATAGTAAATGGTAACTAGTTATTCGGCTAATTTTAGTCATTGCATATTGTCTTACAAGCTGCTAATCATTTACAGTCAATCGCGTATTTTGCACTTAAATATCCTACAACAAGTTTGAACTTGGTTTATATGGGGTACGGTGATCTAATATATCTACTGACACCATACACTTAATCAAACCAGATGAAGGCGCTATTGGTAATGAACCATCTTTTTAGTTTTGTCAAACGAGTGAGAGATCTCATCAATGTTTTTAGTTTTTGAGGTAACACCTTGACCACTATCGTAAGACGGAGTGAAAAATTTCGTTTCCAACTTCGGCTAGTTTCACCTCACATCGTGAGTACGTGAGTCTGTCCCCTTATACTTCTTTGTTTTTCCCGGACCTTTTTGGTGTCAAATTCCTCCTCACCACAGAGGAGCTCAAATGGGTGTGTGAAATCTGTCTGTAGTTTGCTGATTTTTCACAAGAGTTACAACATCATTCCATCTTATACGAGGTTTTTGAACTGTTTAAGAAGCTACAAACCTTTATGTTAACTAAAGAGAGGTCGTTTACCGGCTGTTTTCGTGTTGTCCAGCTTTAGCACTTTGTAGGTTAACGGTAAGTTTTATTTGTGCGGTATACGCCTTGTGATCAGTTATTTTAGAAGCTGTATGTTTTGAGTGAAATGTATGAAGCTGGTTTGCTACCTGATGCACACCAAATAGGTGAATACTAAACGTAATTACAGAAATGTTCTATGCTACAACCATGAAGTTGCTGCAACTGCCAGGTATATATTTCTGAAAATAAGTTCTGACATCCCTGAATAGAATTGCAAATACTACTAATAATCAACTGCATGTAATAACTAATAGTGCGGAAATTGATCTCTGCATGAATGAGTAAATATCACTAACAGAACGCAAAAACACTGTTGCCTCAACTTCAGACTAGGTCTATTTACAAAAAGCAAACATGCTTTAAGGTCCAGTGTTAACCACATTTTGTTTGGTATAACAGAACAAAAATGCATTTTTTTTGTAGATTATAATGACTTAGTATCCAATGAAAAACAAGTTAAGAGCCAAAATATGAGGGAAAGTAGTTTTATCTAATAAGTGAAAACTGTTTAATATAAATTGAATGGTTACCACTGGCAATTTTCTAGTCCGAACTTTAAGCACTGGACATAAAACACATGGATACCGCGGACAAAGAACAAAGATTCTTGTACGTCACCGATGCAGAAAGCCAATTTGGATATGGAGTTAACAACGTGAATGAGATCAAACAGATCTAGTGAATAATTTGCGTGCAGGCGTCTTTATATACCCAGCGCGTCACAGCCATGACTTACAAAATTTTGCCGGCAGGAGAGAAGAGTTAGACTGTATGGCTAATAGGATATTTTGTAAGCCATTGACTGCCAATTTCGGGAAGATGTTAGACATAATGTGTGGAACGGGTTGTAAAGTTAATGACCCAACTGATAAGTTGACTTTCGTCATGCACAACTGACTCACGTTCCCGACTTTTGGCGATTGCTTCTGCGGTTATTCTTGAGTCGAAAGAAGTTAATCCCGGGAGAAAGTCCAACCACGTTCAGGCAATCGGAAAACAAGTTGTAAAATTTAGGCAAGTAACATTGTTTCGTGATAGAATACCTTATTCAACATAGGCCTCTCAAAGTCGATCATTAGCACAATTTTCATGTAGCTGCCATTCTTCTGTTCGCAGATGTTCTTTGTTTTTGCGGGTTATCGATCAATTTGCAGAATGTGACAAAACAGTTGGTGGATGTTATAAGGTTGGTTTTGATCTGATTGCTACCTTTACCAAGAGTCCAGCTTTGTGCACATACTTCTGTCGACACGCAGGCAAAAAACTGTTTCGTTTTTTATTAGACATTCTGTTAACATCCCAAGGACTGGTTGAAACAAGCTGGCTTTTCCCCTAACTTTTATTTCCATTTCCACGATATTTCTCTAAATTTGTGCTCTGTGAGTATGTTTGGACCTAATATGCCTCCTGCGCTACCCGTCTTTTGAGTTTAAGTCGACCGCCGGTGGCTGTAGGTGAATTACAAATGCTGTTACCCTATCTCAAAATATACGCTGAAGCACTTACGCACTGATGATGTCACCTCGTCTGGTGATGAAACTTTTGCAACCTAAATGCCAAGCTCGGCGAACATATCAATACCAAAACTATCTCACATGGTTTTCAAACACTAGCGAATACCATAATAACGTCTGTTAACTTTGTCTTTGTACAAACCGGTATTCATTTACACCGTGGAGGTAAACGGACAAACGTTTACGAACCAAGTATGTTGAAATTTGATACGTATTTGGTGCATCATAAACAACTCATACAGCAGTGTTCACAAGCAAAATGAGAAATGTGAACCTTATTGTTTTCTCTCCACAGGACAGCAATCAAAGGATTCAAACGACCCCTTACTTTTGAGGACCTTTGGGGTCTAAAGGAAGAATACACTAGTTTCCACATCATGAAAAGGGCTCAATCCTTTTGGATTAAAATGACGGCGGGAGAGTAATTCTGTTCTTGCATTCTTTGCATGTTCACCTCTGTTAAACCAACTTACGGCAGTTGTATCATTTTTCGAAAGTCAAACTGATCGATAAGTGCGTTTAAAATGGTTTACCAACACTATGAAGTGATAATAACTTGGAGTCAGAGCAAGTGTTCGCGAGCAATCTTTGTTCTAGTTTTGCAACATTTTTGGTGGTATGTTTAGCCTAATGCAGGATGCGTTCGAAGCAATGGTGGTGTTTGCTAGCTTTGCCAATAGTTTGTTGCAATGTTGCCCGAGTAAAAATTGTTACGTGTGCAAATGTATACATCTAGTTGGCAGATGTGTCTTATTCACTAGGACTTGCTATGCATTACGATAAGCGAGTCACAATTAAGTTAGCGTCAGGCTTTGAAGCATGTTCCACAAAAAATATTCTTACAACGCTAAGTAATGTTGACCAGGCTAATCCGATCTAATCGTAACTTATCTGTATCAATGTTCGAGAAATACTGCTGCTAATGCTGTTGTTGCTACGCGCTTTGATCATGTGATTTTACGCTTCGACCACAAGGCAGACAAAATGGAATTGTTCATTTACTGCTGGTGATTTGTTATTTACATACACCAACACTTTGACCGAAAATATGTTGGTATAATAAAACGATGGAAAATTGTTTTCGCATGCATATCCTTGAGCAAAAAGTTAGTTAACCGTTTGCCTGTCTTGTAAACATGATTTCATAGAATGACCACGGTGTGTATGTAGAAGTTAGTGACAGTTAAAAAGAAATTCCTGAAAAAAATGTTGCAAGTTTTTAAGCGAAGTTATCAGTACTGATGTATAAATGATGTAAATGACAAACCCCGTGGGGAGAATGAACAGAAAGTATGACGGAATATTAGGTTAGATAGCGGGGGACGACAGAGTATCTGAAAAAGCACCCAACTAGACTTGGACATGTAGAACATGATTGAAAACTCCCGGTGACTTAAATTTGGCGTCGGAATTTGAAAAGTTCTTGCCGGTGTTAACGGATCAAATTACAAAGTGTTCAAGTTGTGATTGTAAGATGATTGACTGCGGGTCATATTAACCTAGGGGATAGAATAAACGATAGTATCTACTAGCCTTTCTGAAACTGGAAGGATTTCGTATGTCATCGGTTGTTTATTAAACGCCCACGACAGACATTAACCAGTGATAAACAATTAAATCACTCTCTGTAGGAATGGCACTGTCACGTATGCGTTGATTGACATACATTCAAAATGACATCACTTTCCCAGTTTCGTCAGTCTCTTAGACCACAGTAAGAATCTCGAGGACAACTATTTCTTTCAGTAAAACGTAGCAGAGTTATCGCACAGTTATTGCATTGGAATGCTTGTTTTCAGTACTAAGCTTGAGGAAAACATTCAAGCCAATGTAATATGTATCAGTTAGCCTTAACAAGTTGTAGTTAGGTAATTCTGCGACAGTGAAACATTTCTAACATTATCGTCTCTGATAAACTGCATGAAATTCATGATGCGGATCATTTTAGAGAAGGTGTATCTGAGTTGTAGACAAGTGTGCTAGTTGCCCCGATGATCGGGGGATTACTGTTCGAGGCGATGAGTGTTCATCTGTTATATGCAGATTACACATTCGAGCTCTCAGCTAAACAAGAGCAAAGCCGTTTATAGAAAATTTCATATTAACGTGAACGGTACAGCATCGTTGGATTATTGCTGATAGGTAATCACAGTCTGACCTCGAGAATTTATTCATCATGCTCAATATGCTCTCGCTATTAATCTTGCTTAAATCTGTCTATTTTTATTACATGTATTGCCACAACAGTCAACAGAAGTAATTTTCATCTTTTCCTAATTATTCACCAAAGCTCTATTGTGTGTTACCTGCAGCCTTAGTAAGATCGTTTAGGACTAAGAGTGGATTAACTTATAGAGCCAGAAAAGATAGTATACGCCGGTAACACTAGGCCTGCTTTACATTTGCGTCGCTAGATATTAGCATAAGCACGCGTGCACCTTCTTTGACAGAGTATGTTGTGCATTTTCTAGCTTAGCAGTGAGTTGTTGTTGGTAAATTACTCATGGTAACTTACTCGACAAAAACCGTACTGAATAACTGCTCACTACTTCAGAAACGTGCAAGCTCCAGCACATCTTTAGTTCGGTTTTGACGGACCGATTTGAAAGATTGACGTCAAAACCTTGTTAAAATTGATGTACAACAGTTGATTAGTTGGCTGTTTAAAAATTTGGGTCTGGATGATGAGTTTCGTAGGCCGCTAAAAAGGGTGGTTAACCATTTGTGTCTACTCGCATTTTAAATGACTACATTCCGCTCAAAAGTTCGTATACGGTTTTAATGACTGCAGATTTAATATACCAAGTTGCATGGTCACCTTTTTGTAGTTTCTATCATGGTATTTTCTCGTGGCTGGCCAAAACATATTTGATAAGGCGGCCAGCGAGAGATATTTTGGCGCCGAGAAATACTGTTCGGCTAAGATTTATCGCAAAAGCTTGGAAACGTTGCTTGCGAAGTTTTAGTCAACGTTTCTGCAACCCAATTATTGGTTACACACGTCAAGCACCGTCGGTCAACCTAAATGTAATGTGCATTGCTTGTCGGTCACTTCTCCTTTTGGGTTGTGTCTCGTTGACCGAAAGGCTGAATAGCATGCGTGAGATTTATGGTTAAGTTTCCGTCATGAATGGTAGAGGGTGGGTCCTATAACAGTAGGCTCCCTGTCTATCTGAAAGATATTGTAATGTGGAGTACGCTTTCACATTGTTCAAAAACTGATCACATTTTGTCATTAATCACGTAGGCCACTGCAGTGAAAATGCACTAGGACTGATAAGTTGTTCCTTATACTTCAAACATATATGAACAGGCGATTCAGTTTTGTACACGCAGATAATTCGTGGTCTAATGGGGACGCGCTTTGACCACAACATCAGTACTTTGAGAGGTGGCTGGCACTGAACTTTTTTCCAATCAATGTCCCCTCTTTATTTCTCACCCAAAGCTTTTCCTTCCCCATTGTCTCTTAAATACATGACAGGAAACTGCTGACCATAACCGTTAATACATTGTTATAACTGTTTTTACTCTTGATAGTAAAGTCCAACTTCATGGCATGCGCACAAGAATGGGGATTTTTATTGTTTGTTTTTAATCAGTTAACACGAAACGTTCACACTACCAGTGCTATCTATCAACCGTTGAAATCGCCAACAGTTTAGGACATTTGTATGCTTGAGATCGGCAAGCCTCACGCAACTAGATTAGATGAGAATATGGATCGCAAGTCGGTTGGCTCCAAATTCATTTCTTTCCACGAAACGTGCGAACACATGATATGTGTTTTTGAGTCATACATCATCACGGCGGTCGAACTAATCGTATAATGTTCATAACCCACCCCCCACAGATTACCTGCTACAAGAAAATATCTCTTTTTGGTTACTATGGCCCTCACGTTTTGGCGAACGTTTCTCGCTGGCTTCGTGCTTCGAATAGGAAGCGATGCTCTGGGATTCGCTCAGCCTTTGTTGATCAAGTAAGTCTGGTAAATGTTCACTGTCAACGGCTATGAGGTTATTCATCACATTTTGTCTACCAGGGATTTTGTGGAGTATGTGTAAAATGATGTCTGAATAAGTAATTTGAAAATTACCGAAAAGTCTGCAAAAAGTATGGAATACATAGCTGATGGTTATAACATTAGTTTCTTTCATTACAAAAGCGAAATTATGTTTATGTTTGTTAGCATTCCTTACCTAATTTTGGGTGTCGGCTTTTTGGATACATTGTTGATAAAACTTGGTAGCTGAAAACATCTTCGGAACAAGTCGAGCTTTCTTCCCCGATTAATATCTTTTACGATAAACTTTGTGGATCATGCGATTTATGGTCATCTTACCGTCCTCACTGAATACTACTACTGTATACGAACAGTTTTACAGGACAATTTTATATGATGGCAAGGTTAAAAACGTCAGCTACTGAGGCTCGTTTGACTAGGCTGGAAGCGATTATAAGTACGCACTGAAGGATGAGAGGTACACGTGACAATTATCGGAATTAGCGATTACCAACAGGCGGACGTACGTAGCCACTAACCTGTTGCCACAGGTTTCCTGGTTGATGTGGTGTTGTCATCAGCCAAATACTCATAATTGCCGACATCATTGAAGCGCAAAGCAGGTTTTCCATGAAGTTTGAAGTTGACAATAACATTACTGTTCAGCCTATCTCTTGGGGTTACAAGCATATGATTCTTATACCCGGTTCATTGTAATTTTTGCAGCTGATCAGAGCATATCTACTTTGAAGTTTCGGCATCAGAAAAGCGTTTCCGAGAAGAAAGCAGTCCTGTTAGCTATTGGTTAGAATCCCTACGTAATAAAAGATGTAGGTTGTGAGCGGAGGCTTCTTTCTGTAAGCCGCGCTACTAGGAAAGTGCAGCACTGATACCATTAGCAGAACGTACATAGTGGACGTACTAGCAGAGTACTTTTTATTTCTTCCTTTCGTTTTTTTGTCTACAAATATTTTTCTAAAGTTAACCGTCTTTTTCCTTTATGCCTACGTGCCCACAAAAATTTACAGCATCAGTAGATCAATCCAAACAGTGCTAAGCTCAAGTTTACCACCTCACTCACAAGCAGGGACGAGCGAGAGGTTAACTGTTAGGCGCTCCGCATGCCAACTATTCGTGACAAGCTTCGAAGATAAGGGTTCATCAGGAAACCTGGGTGACTTCAATTCGTAAATAGATTAAGTTGACGACGTTATTTTTCTCTGACTAACCAAGGATCTGCAGTGTAACATTAGGTTGCTTAAATCACGTTCACAATATCATCAGTTAAACATCAACAGTTACATTGTTTAAGAGCCTTGATTGTGTAGATGTTCCTAAATCCGATTATTTAGATGATCAGTTAAATCGGACGGAAATGTCTTCCGGCTAAACTATCCAAGTCAGTTCACTGTCATTATGACAGTGGAACAAACAGTATCAACAGACTAGTGAACGAACCAATATTATCTGTTTCTGAATTACTGCCAATAAGGACTGGACATTCCCATCTGTTTTTATTGATATTACCTAGCAGAAAGAGTATGGTACTACGAGTAAAAAGACTGATAAAACTAGCACGAATCTAAACACAACACCACAAAAGTTTTTTCTGTCTTGCTTTCTCCAAATTTTGACGTAACTGAGGATATCATCACCAACAAACTCAACATAACCAGTAAACATGTCATGCAGTTGACTACCAAGTCGAAAAAACACATCAGGACCCTGTGTCGCACTAAGCCATTTCAGTTTGTTAGAAAAACGTGTTCCTTTTTTGAAGAACCAACGGAGTTTACATCACCGACTTCTATTAAGCGAAGAGCGTGATGCAATTCAGTTGGCCCTTTTGCCGGTACGTTCCATAAATTCGGCTCAACCAGTTCAATTGTTTAGATCCATTCGCAGAACATGCTTTAATCACAACCTCTTTCAGACAAGTTAGACGTGGCAGCTGATTGCCGTTTTTGATTGGCTGTGGCTGATCGACCACAGGTGGTTCTCACAGCAGGCAGTGAGTAGTCTCAGATTGGCTAAACGTTCCACACCCACGAGACAATTCAGTGCAGTCTGGTTACAGACACGTGCGCTTTGCATGCGCAATTACAAATGAACATTATCTCCACTTCATTCACTTCTCTACGACCAAGGACTACAGCATCGTGTTTTACGACTCACTATACCCGTAGGACAAGCTTTACACAACACATTCCTCGACTGCTCTGACGGCGTAGGAGCGCATTACTCGGGATGACCAAGCACCAGCCTCATGTACCTCCGCAGCTGCTTCTCATTTGACAGACATCAGCCATCGCACAAACTTCTACGGACCTTTTCGCACGGTCCATTGACTTTGTTGAGATCGTTCCACATAGGTTCAAAGAAGTATCCTTCGTAAGGGTGAAGTGACTACTGTCCACTTGTTAGTTCTCTCCGTTTACTAACGGAAATTTGTGTCGACGTTTGGCTTAAACTGATCGTCCATTGAAAACGCAGGTGTTCATAGTCTATATGTTCGATACAACAAGCGTATCACCCTAAACTCTTGATGCAGCTCTGAACGTATCATTTTGCCACTGTTGTTCACGACTGGTTGTTTTTGGGGAGTCTGGAATTTTGTTTTTGTACCCTGAATGCTGTTCATATATGGTTCGACCTCTCACGTTCAGATAGAATTTTCAGCTGGTTTGCTGAAAAAGAAAGGATTTGTTCCGAGCTGGATGATTGAATCAACCATCTGAAAGATAGGGGTCCAAGAGAAAAACGGTTATTACCAGCTAGGAAAAAATTATAAGAAGGGCATCAGTCGTGTTTGCCTGCAACTGTCACATCTGGACAGACTATTTATCCGGTTCGCTTCAGTAAAAGACGCCAGAGGTGAATTTGAATCTTGTTTGAACTTTCCAGCACTGCACGTCCTTGTTTGGACAAGTATTCACTTCCCTCTAGAGACTGTGTAGCCAGAGAGTCCATTACTAAGCCACTGACCTCAGACTGAGTCTGACCAAATTATCATGTCTATTTGATTTGTACCAACCCACTTTCCCAATCGCACACTAGGAACCAATACAATCGCTAATATGGTTGCATGAAACCAATATTGCTAATGTTGACAAAACGTTCTGATCATGCAATAATCCGGTGGTTTAATCAAAATGGTAACTGTGTTTGCTCTAGGGACGATCAGACAACCTGGGCAGATGAAGCTAAGCGTTTTGCTGCAAATTTTCAATGATGTTTATTTGAGATCATTAGCAAAATGGTCTTCATACTAACTCCATGGACACACCAGACACATTTCAGAGTTTGACAATGGCAAGACAGTGCACAGCTGCTTGGTTCCAGTAAGAGCGAAAATTCCAGTTTTTGCTTCCTTTTGGAGTGGACCTACTGGACAAGTAAAATTAAACTGCGGCAGCTTCAAGCAAATACGTTCGGCCTTAGGATAGATGACCTAGGGAATAGAAGAGTTTGAGCTGTTTCCGATGATTCTCAACTGCTTGAAACATGTGCCACTTATATATCGATCAGTAATGTAGGTCACAAACCTCAGGCGACTCCTCACAGGATGGGGCGTCTCACAATCAAATAGGAAGTGGTGATATCGGTGTGTATAGGGCGAGTGGCATACAAGTAAACCATGACCGATAACATCAACTGATGTATTTTGTTATTCCAAAAGTGAACCGCACGCTTTCCACGTAATTTTGTAGACTTGTTAAGAACAGTCAAAAACAGTTGTTGCTTCGAGTCCTGCATATTCCTTAGCCATCTTTTCTACAAGCGGTTGGTAAGTGGTCCACACAATCATGCTGAAATTGGGCTATGGAATTATCATATTAACAGCCTACTTTTACTTATGTTTTTCGTCGTATGGTGACAACGAATTTAACGTCCTCGCTTAAACAATTTAGAGTTAAACTGTTATTGCACCATCGTTTTCCTTCGGTCAACAACCGAAATGAACCAGGCATTGAGTGGCAAAATAGGTGTGGGCAATGCGACTCATTTACTAACTGCTTCTTACACAGTACAGTCTGTTTTTCTATTCACGTATGACTAGTTGGTTAGATCACTTATACAACAGGACTAATTGTTTTCTCTTAAACACTGCTGAATGTTTATCCTTACCGTGTCTAGCGAGCTCATCAACTTCATCCAGAAGTGCAACCCGGAATCAGAAAACCGTACACTTCAAGGAACATATACGGATCAACAGAATGACTTTTATGAGTGGCACGGCTATTTCTACGCGGTTTGTCTGCCGGCTGTTGGATTTTTGCGAACCATCCTATTTCAGCAACAGTTTCATCATTCGTACACTCTCGGCATGAAATGTCGCACCGCGGTAACTGGGTTCGTTTACCGAAAAGTAAGCTTAACGCGAAATAAAATGTTTGTTCAAGCAGTAAAATTTGGGTCAAGGCCACTTCGATACACGCATGTTCCGGCTCAGTGAAGAGATGTTAAATTGCGTGACGTTGGATGTTTGTCGACATAAGGCGAACATTAGGCATGTAAAGCCTGTATGTTTTACTTGTGTGCCCGATGACAATAAACAGAATGGCAACACACGTCATCCTGCTGCCCTGATGAAGCTGTTAAAAGGCATCGAGTGTCTAAGGTTCTTCGTGTACACGGTTATTCTGAACTTGACCACTGGATTCGAATATGCTACACGTCTTAATATGAATGAACATGAAAATTACGTGGTTATGCCATTAAGAAACAATGGAAGCAGCGGCTTGATGAGGTTTTTTATTGGCCTGGGTTCAGGAGGTGAATGTTGTACATACAAGTGTGCATAATTCCTTTATATCGTTCAGTTGAATCGCAAACAGAGTGCCTATTGTGGATACTTCACTAAGCATATAATAGGTGGTCATTAAATAAAATTTTACTACAAAGACAAGAACTGACGCACGACAAGGAATAAAGAATCAGGTGTGTGATAGGTTCTGCATTGATTCTGTAACTGGTGCTGAGTCCATACAGTACAGTAGGGGGGATCGGGATCATCAAATTGTGATGATGATATAAGAGTATACACGGATGGTGTGCTATACTGTGTTCAATGTTGTCGTGCCATTAAGCCTACTGTGTTGCGTTGAATTGACGTTCGACTCCTTGGGTTGCCTGACGCGATGTGTGTGTTTGTCATTGGAATGCTTTCAATTAGTAGTCACACCAAACACTAAAAGGGGTGCGTGAGAACCACGGATATCTTCGCGAGATGGATTCACCGATCATATCCAGTATTATGTCGAGCTCTGATATCTGTGTGTTGCGTGGGGCATTATTGAAATAGACACAGACAGCTTTTAGGTTACATTAGCTCGTGAACTGTGTGGTAAAGGGTTACAACCATCGAGCGGATATGTAATGTCGGATATAGCACACTAGAAGAATAGTTAGCCTGTATAGGTAAACAGTTGATGAGTCTGTATTTACAGCTATACTTGAGATGCGGAGGTAATTTTGATGCAATAATTCACACAGTTGACGAGCGATCGGTCGTTGCGGATAAGGTAAACTAAATAGCTAAGGCGCTGGATATGCGTTTTATTGACGATTTGGTTGATCTGTGTAAACCGTGATATACTACATAAAACGAACTAGTCAGACACCTACCAATCAAAGTGGACAAATGGTAAAAGTTGATCGCTTTACTCTCACCCATGGGAGCTCTCCCTTCATCATACGAATACACGAACGCAATTGCAGTACCAGTCGTCTCTCTTGAACCAGTAATCGGACGATTGGAATTTGACATAAATACCGTTTATGATGTTCGTTTGCACGCAGTTTCCATCCACATTGGTGTCACTTTACGTTGTGTAAGTCCCATTAGTTATACCGATCTCCCTACTTCCCATAGGTCTTCTGAAGAATATTTAAATTTTTTGAACAGATCCACAAAAATTATGCTATGGTGCAGTGACAGTGCATCCGTTTGTTACAAAAGCCGTCACTGAGTCTCATGAGGAAGCATACAAGCGATTTGCTGATAAAGCGCTGGCAGTCGATCGATATGTTATCATTACAGAATCGTTTGAACCGTTATTCAGTGTAGCAATACAATTTATAGACAGACCTCTGTTTGTTCTCACCAATCTAGAACATTTTTCGCTTATTCCTTTTATAGTCGGAATTTTAGTGAATTCGTCTGAACTTTTAAAAACGTGAACATTTTTGTTGCTTTACCATCGCATCTTAGAGCCTTTTTGCTCAATGAAATCCGCTTTATTCACTACTGTTGTCCAAAGCCTGGTCGTTCTAGTAGTCACACTTTTACCTGTTGAGGTCTACAAATTAATACTCTGAGTCAACTTGTCAGATTACTATTATTTTTTGCTTAATTTTCTCCTTGCACACAACAATTTCGACAACGGTGCTGTGTTTGTAAATTGTATTTTAAATGAGACCCAGTTATGAGAAATCTGGGCTTCGGCTGGGCTCGAATTAGCAATTGGAATAGCATGCCCAAAAGCGACAAAAGTTCTACAAGCTGAGCTATGAAATGATTTCGTTAGAAGAAGTGCCAAACGCCATTTTGTTGACCAAGATCGCTGATTACTGCAGTTAGTCTCAAATGATTATTCCATACACGAAGTGCACTGAACACTGAAACTAAACCGAACATTCCTTCATCCTTGAGGCACACTTAGTTCTTTCGTTTCAGATGTCGTTAATTTGTACGTTAGTCATGGCGTACATCGCATTTATCCATAAGATCCAGTCATTCCAATTCTAAGTCTTACGGTCAAGACTTAGAAGTTCGAAATTAATTACACGTCCATGTAGGATCAGAATATACGAACTGCTACTCCCGAGAAAATCAATAAACGTTTGTCTTCCCACTACCTTACATAAATTCAAACTAAAATGTAACATCGATATTTTTGGCACAGGTCATTTTTATAATGACACAAGCCGTCATATTGTATCAAGGCCGTCCTAATTCTGCCTAATGAGTTCTCATGCGACACCGTATCATCACGTTCCGCTAGCCTGATGATGGCTGTGTTCAGGACATCATTTTTTGCCAAATCAGCAACTAAATGTCGGTGGCCCCCACAGCTTCGTTCCACCATTTTTGGACGGTTAGATAACTGAGGTTATCAGTGACTTTGATGGTCACTGAAAAGAAGGCTGCGTGATTGTTGACAATAACTAATAACCGTAAGGTGAGTCAGCGAGAAAACAGCATTGTCAAAATTAATAAAGAAATTTCCTAGTTGAGAGTTCTTGAATGTCTTTTGGAAATCGTTTCCTGTTTGTTTTAAAAATAACTTGAAAACTTTGCATATCATATTTTCTGCTGACAAACAGCTCATATCAGACAACTAACAACAATTGCATCTGAAAGAATGCTGATTATCTTGATGTAAATTTGAATGAAAATGTACGTGAATATCATTTTTCGTCGTAAATTCACTTTATTAAAGAGTGTCTGGTAGTTGTAATCTCATTCTGTAATATTACCACAGATGAAGTAATTGTCATGAAGTCATGATGGAAAACAATGGAATTGAAAAGCTTGGATAAACAGATTGGGAATAACACAACGTTACGAGCAAGTTGTAATACTATACGTTTCAACCACGTCGGGTGGCCTTCATCGTACGAAATTTGGTGTGGATATCTTACAACTGAAAAGCTTGGACTCCATAGCCCAAACTGTTTGTCCACGTTTGTGCCGTTCCAAATGTGCTTTTTTGAAACAATCTCAAAGTTCTTACACTGCACAAGTTTGGACGTTGGGTGTGACTATTACGTTGTCACTTCCTCCAAGTTGTGGATTGTCCACTCACTCCTGTTTTTATGTCTAGCGTTTTGCATTATCACGATAGACCGATTTCTATTGTCCTAACATAGATCTTGACAGCCACGGATATTTAGCAGCAGTGGTTTTGCGCTGTTCGTTCGAAACTTGCAAGTGACTCAACACTCAGCATAGGATGTATCTAAAACTGATCACTGAAAGACGAACTCTTTCAGCTCGTCAAAACCATTTCATCCGTACTAAATGGGTACAGTGTTACCATGTGGATCATCGACAGTCACAGCTATTCTGTTCATAGATACTACTCAAAGTTGAAAATGATGGCGATGAAGGGTCTTCGACTATTTAACCAATGTTCATGAATACGAGTTAAATAAAAGTCACTGGGACCTTTTAGGTTGTTCTGATTGAATTGGAAAACAAAGTTTCACTAACCAAATCTCTTTTCCTCTCTCTGATAAATAAAACTCTGATTCCGGTTCGTTCGCCATAGCTCACTCGACTTCACTTTAATTTTAGTCTACTAACGATCAAGGCTGTACTGAGTGTGCTGTTATGCTCTTGCATATACACAGTTGTGAAACTATACTTGGGAACTTTTCGGGACTAGTTTTGTTGACATTAATTATTTGTATCGTCCTCGCATTCATCTCATTCTACAATGGAAGTGCAGGCTCTGAAACTGTCCAACACTGCAAGACAGGTTGTCACCGTGGGAGAGATCGTCAATCACATGTCAGTGGATGCACAACGCTTGCAAGACGCTGTCATCATGATTCACATGGCTTGGTCTGCTCCAGTACTCATTATCATTTCTTTGGTTCTTATCTACGTGCTTCTTGGCTGGGCTGTACTGGCCGGTTTCTTGCTGGCAGTCCTCATCATACCAGTCAATGTGGTGACCACCGCCATCACCAAAAAATATCAAGTAAGTGTGGAAATCAATGAAACCTTGCCACGTCTCTTGAATGCTACAGATGCGATACGGCTTCACTGAAAACCATGATAACGTTTTCCTTCATTGTTTGTGTTTCAAACATTGCTCTCATCTGTGGTTTACTTCAAAGTCAACTAACTTCGAAATTCCACTTCGTGTGTTCCACAGTTTCATATGATGAAAGTCAAGGATGAACGAATCAAGCTTCTAGAACAAACGTTTACTGGCATTAAAGTGGTCAAAATGTATGCATGGGAGCAGGCATTTCAAGCGAGGATTACCGAATTACGAAACCAAGAAGTACATCTTATACGGAAAATGGCTTACTTGCGTGCAGTAACGTCGGTGACATCATTTTGCACGCCGTTGTTTGTAAGTTTGGTACTGCAGTTGAAATTGCAGAAAATTTTCACTCGTGTGTTATTCACTGTGTGTTATTTACTTACCACTTGCAGTGTGATATAATAGTTTACAATTGCACAATCTTCGTAAACCTGAGTGACCCATAGTAAACATGGTTAATAACTCGTTCTGCAACTGAGTACTGAAGGAATTGAAACGTTACAACTTGAACAGTACTCGGAGTTAAGCCGAGAGTATGCTTCTTTGCTAACTTTTATCAGTCCGATATTCTTTCATCCGCATTACAA
Source organism: Paragonimus westermani (assembly GCA_008508345.1). Taxonomy (NCBI): domain Eukaryota; kingdom Metazoa; phylum Platyhelminthes; class Trematoda; order Plagiorchiida; family Troglotrematidae; genus Paragonimus; species Paragonimus westermani. Next base: position 107,425 of record QNGE01000546.1, on the reverse strand, counting down.
GTCGCATTTTAATATTGACGATCTCTTCCTGAATCTTTGTTATGGGATTGTTTGGACCGTTGTTCAACTGATCGCACATAGGATCGGATGGGTTCACAAGCTGGTACATCGAATAGGGAGGTTGTTACTTCACTTCTACTTCACATCAGTTGACGAATGAGGTCCTGAAAACTTGGTCAATGCAAAGATAGCAATGGTAATGAAGAAAAGTTAAATGGCAAGGGAATCAGAGGTGTGCAGTGGGCCAAATCATCGGATTACTAGTATAAGATCATCGACAACTATATTGATAGACAATAAAACCAGAAGTATACACATGTAAACAAACAGTAAGAAAAATATATTTGCACACTAGCATATATATATATGCGTATACGGCTATCCGTAGGAATATGGTAAAGAGGTGGTCAACAAAGCTACCACTGTGGTTGACTGCTGCGTGTGTGTCAGCCAAATAGCGTTTTGGATTTCTCAGCTAAACCAAACATGACAACAGCATTAGACTGCTGGTTGCGCAGTGGACAAACTCTACCTGGGAAGAATTTTTGCCTATCGTTCGAAACGGAAGGTTAGAAGGACTATATCTCAGTATTTCGTTCCTGGTAATCCGGGCCAATGCGTATTATCGGGTCATCGAGCTTATGGAACATTATATGAATTAGGATTGACTGTCTTATCCTATGTCTGTTGTTTGCTCAAAATTGACTTAATGCTGCCAGCCTTCCTGAATAAGAGTGCAACTTTAGCCTCACGACTCTCTCATTAATTTGTTTGATTCACAATACAAACCATAATGTTTTACTTGCGGTTTACAAGACTGTATGCCCGTTTTTATAGCAGGGCATATAGCGAAGAGGTACGGCGTGTTTACTTATTCCTTCATTTTGTGGTAGCACGAACGTACTGTTGTGAAATAAGACAGACTTGGCAAATTCAACCGATAATCCGCGATGAGGTCTTCTCAGGAAAGTGAATATCACCGATTTTGTTGCTATTTTGGACAGTTTTGATCAAATTTTATTTGACTCACTTTTAAGTGGGCATATATTTGGGCGTTTCTCTAATTGCGAAAACTCAGTCCTCCCCACACTATCCGTCGGTTAATCTATAGTAACAATACTCCGCAAGTTTTGTTGAGATAATTTGACACAGTCTCACTGCAAGGTTCTCCCCAGTCTATAAACGGATGTTAAAAGAAATGCAGTTGTTAATCACAGTTCCTTCTAGGAAGCTCAGCACAGCTAACAAGCACTTCTGGTTTCTAGTTCACGAGCTGTTATCTGGCTGAACCCAACATGAAATCAGCGGAACAACGGTCATCACAGCCTAGCACAATGTTATTATAAACAAGACTTTAACCCCGTAAAGTATCTGGGAATTTTGTCACCCGTAATGTGAGCACAGGATATTTTCACACTACTCAAGACAGAGAAGATTTGGTGTAAATGATAAAAATTCTTCGTAATAAGGTTCAAATATTGTCTCAGAACGCTTACCTGAAAACCACTGTTTCAGATTTCTTTGACAACTTTCGCGGCCTACGTTCTATCTTCGCCCACTCATGTGTTGGACGCAAAACAAGCCTTCGTCTCATTATCCCTACTCAATATTATGGCATTTCCACTTTACATGCTGCCGGTTTTACTCTCCGTCATGGTGCAAGCAAATATTTCTCTGAGACGAATTGAAAAGTTTCTCCTCCTCCCTGAGATACCCGACAAAGAAGGGGCAGGTGGAAGTGCTCCTCGTCTCAACAGGGAACCAGACGTGGCCGGATCACAAACAGATCAAGACAAAATGACCACTCAGGAAAGCGGTACGTCTTCTCTTCAAACTGGTGTTTGTCCAATACTTCAAACCTTTGCAAGTTATCATCATTTGGAATCTAGTTCTGAAAAATGAGAAACATGTTATGAAGCACTAAACTTTCACTACTCTAAATATTCCGTACTGCTTGACTCATATCGTTACTCAGTACTAAGTCTATGAAGCCATAACTGCAAGTGATGTTACCATATGGCCCAGAACATTTTAAACTAGTGTGAATAGTTCTCCGCCTTCATTTTATAAATTCTCTCTCACTGTAGTAAATTTACCAGCATTTCTTTAACTATTTACTGCACATTATGTAAGTTTGCCGAATTTTGATTGAGGACAAGAGCTTAAAACCTATCAAGAAAGCATCAGGTTCAAATGCGATTCTTCTAGTTGGATAGTGATGACAGCGGTTTGCAGATGCTTCGTCCTCTCCTTATGTAAGCACTTACTTCGTATTTTGAACAGCGCACAGTGAATCTTCTTTGGGCAGTTTGATTAGTATGTCATCAGATGGTATTTCACAAACAATGCTTGCTGGTTGAGATGATGTGTTGAAGTCATTTTGCGGACATCTCGGCCTCTGTGTTACTAAGCTGACTTTTAGTTCACATACGACAGTGTTTACTGGGTGTGTCCTGTTACTCATAGACATCTTCTGATTTGCGGACAAATACTTCAGTTGTTTGGCCGGGGTCGTGACGAACCTCCAAGTCATTTGCGCGATCGTATAAAAAGTGTACACAATAGATACTCACAAGCACCGTTAACTAAGAGATTGATGTTATCACCTCCAAGAAAAAGCTTCGAAATGACGATTTTTCTCAGTACTGTGGTTGGTTGATGATTTTTTCTGCTAGTGTCGATGAATTCTCCCAGCTACTCACCGTCACTCAGCAGATGCCTTAAGAGACACATTTTATCTTCGGACATGTTGTTCTTGCAGCTTCGCTTCATTCAGTCAACTGGCGAGCAAGTGAACCCTTTTTTGTATACCCATGCTACAAAGATTTAAAGTTGCGGTAGTTTTCAGCTAATACCCACGAATATTAATTCGTCGTTAACAACATGCATAACTCAGTAACTAATTCCAACCATACTGCTGTTCGGGGTTAACAGATGACTAGCGATCACTTTATTTAGGGTGCTAAGTGAGTTGCGGTTTAATTAGACTGCATAGTCTGAAAGTAATTTTCACAAGAATAGAATTACTGATGGGTTTACAAAGGTCACTAGTTTGTAAGTTTGTAGGCTCTCAATTGTCCAGGATTTCCTAAATTCCATCGCGTAAGATAAGGTCGGATCTGTTGGACTGCAGGCTTTTTCTTCAAATGTGGACCTTGTAGTGACTCAAACAGTAAGTTGGTTCCTCTCAGATCACTATATTGTCCTTTTGTCTGTAACTTATCCGAGCAAATATGGAGTACTCAGAAACCGGTGCTTTATCATAAACGCACATTGACAAGGAACGAGAGAAATATATGTGACTGTCGGACTGGACACCAACTGGAGACTGCGTTTCACATGGTTTTTAGGCAACCTCGTATCTGTTTTGGAATTTCCGTTATCCAATCAAACAGGTTGAATATGATCAGCGCCCGACGACAAGAAACTTTGATCTTATGTAAATTTGACTGCTTTTGCAACCGCGAAGATTTAGTACAGGATATAAACTGCATTACAGTGATACGACACTATCTCTGAAACTGCAATATATCAGATTTTTAGAGTCGAGGTTTGCGTTCATCTGTTCTAGTTGTGAAAACTCACCTCTCTGGACACCTCAAAAGGGTATGCAGCGAAAAGATAATCGTTGATGCGTGAACTTTTATAAGATTCAATATGTTCTATTAATAAAGAACATCCACTGCTAGCAGGCGTGATTACAAAAAGATTCTGAATATTGGCGTTTTGCTTCTGTATAACCTGACTCAAGAAGCTAAAATGCGGCATAGAAACATTCGTGATACAGGCGAAAATACTGTCAAGGACACACTAGTGCGCACAACAGCAAAGATTTCTTAACCAACAATCAACAAACAAGCATCACAGCTCGTGTAACACACGAAGCTGAGCAGGCATCACGAAGTACGGCTCCGGGTGACTTAGTTGGCTTATTTCAAGAGACGAACCAGCCCTCACGCGCGGGTTGTTTATTCTGGCACAGTGGTCCTTGACCAAATACAACGTGCGTAGATCATGAAAAGTGGAATCCGTTATTGGTGGAAGACTCAACGATACATCTTTGAGTAGACGTGCGATCTTTCATGGCGAAAACCTCCCCATAAAACTGGTCTCCTATCAGTGTTTAGAAAAGCATCATATTCAGACCTTGGCGAATCTGTTGCTACTGAAAACCGTAATCTGTCGATGCTGGTAACTGTCTCCTTTGTTACTCTTAGTAAACTGGTGTCAGAAGCTTTTGAGAATGTGGCAGATTACGAGACGACTTTTCTTAAAAGGAAACCCCATGGGTTGTCACAACCACTTTTGTGCACGCGACGCCGGCTGGTCTGTTTCGATCAGCAGAGCTTCTCTTCGAGTTTCGATTGTGTATCACTAAGTTGAATGAACTGAGTGGGTCAATTTAATGACTTATTGTCATGAGCTGCCTGGTAATCGATGATATGGGAATCCTAGCAACGGATTTGTTGGTTTATTACTGTTGTGTCATTAGCAGTTTTAATCATTCTTGGACGTGTGTTGCTACTCCGTAAAATAGCTATTCATGTGTTCTACCTATATAAACGTCAATGCAATTGCAACTGAAAGGTTAGATAGCTATTCTGGTTTTCATGTTGCTTGGAAACATATTCAAAAATACTAATAATCCGGCTGCTCCTGGTATTTTCGGGTTATAGGTGAAAAGTTACGAAGCTATCCCAAAATAGCAACTAAGTGTTTCGAAGCGATGTAGTAAGCTAAAACAATGTAACAGAGTTCAGTGTTAACCTACCGCCTTACATCAAACGTTGCAGTCTGACGACTCTACTATATTGATTGCCCACTTACATAAGTAATACAACGGCAGTCTTAACCAAATCAGCATGTCAGTAGGCCCAAATATCCAGCTTCAATTCGTTTGTTTATTCTGATGTCATGAATTACAAATGACGAATTCGCGACAGACGAAACCATTCCTTAAAGAAAACAGGGCATTCGCCTTCAACTTTTCAAAGCATGGATATTGAAGATTGTTTTCACGTGAGTATCGTGGGGATACTCACTTAACCAGTCCGGACACAATCCACTTCGCATTACATAGGCTACGGCCACAGGACACGAAATAGTGTATAATGACTTTCAAGGCTCACCATTAACCTGAAAATTGCACGATCTGTTTTCACTTTATTTGAGTTCATCAAGTACGGTTAGGTAGAGTCGGGTTTTCACTAGCAATCACCCACGCTACGAGCTGTTTCTGTTGAAAGAAGATACTCTGCCAAATTATCTAAAAGATTTCGTAGGCATGTCAACCTTTGATATAATTTTATGCTGGAAAGTTTCAGGAAGCTATGCTATATCCAATCTTTGGCGCTGCTACTTCCGTGTATACTTTAGATATTAAATCTTGTGCTGTTTAAAAAAGTTTCAATGAATTTACCGTGCTGAACCAAACACTTGAGTAATCCACTACCTTTTTACTCACTGGTTATCCAGGTTTAAAATACATTTGTACTCACAAATTTAGAGTTAGTCCACGAAGACCATCAAAACTTACAGAAACGTTTAGTATCTTAGTATTCTTGTTCCAAAGTCCGCTCATTAAATAGGCTATATTTTAAACATTAATCATCCAACGCTTTTCACATGATTGACCACTAAGATAAAAACTACAAGTGCCGTAAGTTGGGCAAAATTCATCAATGCTCATCCATGACGTGTACACAATAACCGATAATCAGCAAGCACGTAGTCTATCTGAGCACGTAAACGATGTCACTCTGTAATTAGGCTTCATTATTATGCAAATATTACAGCTTGCAATGTAAAACGGTTGCTGAGAAGCTCGGGACTGAGAGTCAGACGTTTCAGGTTTTTCATACCTTTTCCTTATATGCTCTTCAATAAGGTCTACCATTTTGATTTCTCAGATACTGCGTTGACAATATCAAACGGAATCTTCGGTTGGGATCCTGAAACAATTCTTTTCCGCCAGTAAGTCAGCTCCCAGTTCATATCACAGGTAGAATTTTCACACATTCCCTGTTGTGCGATTACAGATTAGTGTACGCTGCATATCAAGGAGGAAGTTTTCTGGTGGGTTTTGAAGATATGCCTTTCAAGCCATCGTTTAGTACAACCGTTCGTCCTTGTCCGTGTGTCCGTGCTCTAAGAACTGTCTGCTAATAATCAGCCGATCAAGTCATATACATACTGGAGTGATTACGGGGTGAAAGAGCTAGTATGGGGACGCAGGGAGAATGTATATTTTGACCATCCGTGTTTCAGTCCTCTTGATCGCAGCCCAGAAGACCGAATTCAATAGCGAACAGCCGAGCTGTCAGGCACGTCGCGAATTGGCTAATTGTAATACCCAGTACATCCGTTCTTCTAGTTTAATCCGGTTATTCTTTATTTGGCTGAACTGCTTTTTTCATATCCTGAGTGATCTGAGTTGCAGCCTGAAACCAAGTTAAACTGATGCCAGCTCATTAAGGGAGGAAAGAGAAGAAATTGTCTGAGGAGAAATCACACTGTCTTTACGCAGCAGCTCAAATTACTGTCACATGAAACCCTTCCAGTGTACAGACCACGGAGTTCAAGGCAATGTGCGTCTAAGCTCATAGAGGCATTCCCTTGTCTTTCTTGTTTACAAAGACGTCATCGAACAGCCTATGGAACACAAGATGAAATGAGTTAAAATCCTTAACAGCCCTCGCAACTTTTCTTACCCATTCACCACATAAACGAGGTACATTGTTGCTACAGCGTTTACGGATATTCACATCGCAAAAAATAATTTGCTTTGATGCTTGTCCCATACAAAAATGTCAAAATACCAAAATCTGATAGACCTTGTTAAAATCAATTTAACTCTGTTCTCGTCTTTGTTTGTGGAAACTTTCTAGTTCGGCCAAACTAATCAGTAACTTCCCCTGTCCCGGTGACAATTTCAGATGCAGGATTTTGTGTTAACCTCTTATGGCAAAAATTTCGAAAAATTAGCACATCACAGTGACAATTGGGAAGAAAATGTATTTCTCGAGCAAATGGCCCATTAGTAGCACAAACGAAGAAAGAAATGGAACCCGTTCGTATCTTTTAATAGCAAACGTCTGATATGAAATGAATAACAAGACGGTCAACTCACAGTGGGAGAATAAGACAAACAAAAACACTTTACAAATGATGTGGCTGAAATCATCGGTAAACCAAAACGGACTATCTTACCGTAGGTTGTTTTTAGGTATACCGTCTTTGTTTTTATCTATGTTAGATAAACCTCCATTTCCCTTTAACAACTCTGACCTTTGTACAACAGAACCACAAAGTAACTACGCTCATCGCTGATGTGTCCAGTTTCGATTTTACCCGTGTTCAGTGAGTTAAACAACAAGCCTGGATTGAGCTTTTTGTGGATATTATTTACCTGGCTTTAAACTTAACTTCCTCAGGGTTCGGTCATCTTGTTACCTATTCATCGCTGCATATTTCCGACTAAACATTTTGTCTCACGGTATACATGTATAAACAAGTTTTCAGTGTGATAATTATCACTCAACGGAAGGAAGGCGTTTATCAAAACGTGGAGACGTGTGGCCCATAACTGTTGAGCTAACTTATGTGATCGGAAATATCAAAGGGTGCATTTTCCCAAAGCCGTAATAGCGTGTCCCCGACTGACTCATGAAATCGGTCTCTCATCCCCCGTCCGTTACTTTCTTTCAGTATAAATTACTCTGTTCCACGGGGCCAACTACATTTCATAATCGGAGCGGTCGGTTCTGGAAAGTCTTCACTGTTGTGCGCTATTTTGAACGAAATGCATTGTTATCAGGGCGTAACGCAGATCTACGTGAGTGTATACGTTACAGATAAACCAATACGCATTTTTAACGTTTAAAATGAATGGAGTTTTCGAGGCGTTTGTAGTGGAAGTGATGTTAAGCCGCCATCTCTTCGCGTGTTGTTTAGGATGTCGTACCTGTCATTATAAACACCAGTGAATCACACGCAGACCTGTAACGTAATACTGCTTCTATTACAAGGTTTATATATTGTATCTGCTTACTGCCATTATCCACATGAGTTAGTCGTGGACACTGACATGAAATTTGCCACCTACAAGTGAGCCTGGGTGCTTGCTTCACATTGGATACGAGTAGACGCCGAAGAAATGTTCCCTGTTGATCAGGGAGATCAACTGACGCTGTAACTTAGGTGAGTTACCATCGAGACAGTTACTTGAGCGATGCATGACAACTGCTATGGTTGATTGTGGACCGCGAGTTAAAACTAGATTGCCCTTCACTTATTGCTGATCTCTTTTAACTGGTCATGCTTTAGGTAGATTATTTGAACAATGTTTCAAACGAAGTATACTGACCTGCATTGCGATCGTTCGTTGCATCATTGTGATGGAAACATTGCGCTGAATGAGGTGGTCCTGAGAAACTTGGAATACATATGATCAGAAAACGATGTGGATGGAACTATCTGAACGGCGTAGCAATTAATTCTGATTCGCTCTTTAATCAGTTCTTGGATAGTTGGTAGGGAGGCTACGTCCATTTTAAAAAACCGTATTCCAGTCGTGTTCATTGGTGGTGTATTAGGTTACAATTAGACGTTTTGGATAAGAACTAGGATGTTGTTCCCCGGTATTCTGAAATGTACACATGTCTCTGTTTTACAATCCAACACATGCGAAATTTTATTATTAAGCACATAACAATCTGTAAGCTTTCGAGTACAACCAAGATGTGCTAGCAGAGAACGGCCCAACCCTAGTCGGGCAGTACCGATCAGAAAATATGATGTTAAAGCGGAAAGTTTAGAAATTAGTGATGAATCTTAGGAATAGAAGACTATCTATTCCATAATTCTGGAGCTTTAAGCAATAGTAAATGATCTAATTGGTCGAAAACTGTTAGGAAACTAGAGAGGTAATAGTGTCTGGGTTGACTTCGGCAACCGGTTTCGTCTCTTCACCACGAACAACAAGTAAATTGATAGTGCACGAATACTGTCTACTACATCCTTGTCGTTTGTAGAAAAACAAGACAAAAGTAACAAGGTTTTTGTCCAACTGGCAATCGGTCGAGCGCTCCGAGACCTTTGGAGCAAACGACATCAATACAATCGGGACCTTGGATTATCTAATTCAGTCGAAAATATCCATTGAAGTCATGAGGACGACGGAGTAGTGAACCAGACTCGTTTTCTGCGTTTAATCATCGGGTTAATTGTGACACAATAAATGTGAACGTGGTAACTGTGGTGAGTTGGCAAAAACGGTTCGTAGGGCTTATAGACGACTTGTCTGTAGGAAAATAAGTCGAAATAACCTAAGTTAAAGAGCTTTCCTGGAAGCTTAGAAGCTTCCCATTTGGACTCAGTCACCCGAGCCTTTTGTCATATGAATCAGTCAAACGATCTGTGGAGTTGACTACCTCGGCTGGATTGTTGAAACTGTTCACGCTGAAATCTACCAAAGCCACTCTTGAGCAACACTGCTAAGTAGTTTAGGAGGTTTGATAATTTAGAAGAGACCCAATTTTGATGTCTATGATTTAACTGAACTCATTTTCATTTGGATTATCGTCAGGTGTATTCCTAAGCCTTTATTTATTGCAGTTTTACTGACACCAAAGTGGAGTCCATCTGTTATGTTGGGGCTACGTCCAAAAGCTGCGTGGACGTTCATAGCACCCAGACCTTTGGGTCCAGAACCTCTCTCGCATAACCCGCCCTCCTCCCGGGGAACCCGAGTCTGCTGATTCGGCCACTTGCACTTACAGGCTTTTCTCGGGACATATATTTAACTGGCAAGTGTGACCTACCCTGAGTCGTAAACATGCTAGAAGATTGCACAGAACAACTCTAAAAGATGAAGAAATTATGTGTTTCTGCTGTCACAAACACCACCGTGAAAGACAAAGAAGCATCGTGCAGATAATACTCTGGACAATCATCTGAAATATCTTATTGTGAACAATGCAGCTAGCAAGCCGCCGAGCGTAGCCTTTGGAGGAGCAACGCAACTGGCTCAGACCTTAAGCATCCTCTCTAGACTGTATGTGTTCATTCCGACCTAGTGGGTTGTCATCTATATCACTTGTCACTTTCACAATGATCGTCATCTACCTTGCTCCTGGATGAGTCAGAACAACTGAACCAATCATTTTGGTAAATGTAAACTATGCACAGAACATTTGAACTCCCTTCTTAGGGTTCGATTGCATATGTACCGCAACAAGCTTGGTGCCTCAATGCGACGGTGCGTGATAATATACTGTTTGGTCGTCCACTCGAATGGGAGTTTTACCAACAGGTCCTAGCCTCCTGCTGTCTACAAGCGGACTTGGAGCAGCTTCCCAGTGGTGATTTAACTGAAATTGGCGAGAGGGTAAGTCACAGAGTGTGTAGTAAGGGCCAAATCTCCCATTCATCTACTTTCTTCAATAATAATAGATGAAATGATTTTTTTATGCTTTATAAAAATGACCAGAAAAGAAAAATGATCCTTTCAAACTCGGTTAAATTTTTTTCCATAAAGTAAGCAACGGAGATAGAATAATTGAAAGTTGGGCTAACTCAAAACTCGATTGAGCGAACCCAATTTTAGAAATGAATCATCTTCACGAGGGATTGAACAAACCGTTAATCCCTTGACAACCAACAACGTGACGGACGGCTCTTTCAACCTTTTTGGGACTAGGCTTAGACTCTAGTCTAAACGCCAGTCCACGAGACTTTGGGGCAACTGGCGTCGGAGTTGTAGAAGGGTTTATCAGTTACCTTCAGTGGCTTTTGGGTTTCCATGTCATATAGGCCAAAATCAATCAGAAGGAATGAAAATGACACCTTTCACCAAAATGAAATTGTTAGATGAGGGCAACGGGAAGGAATAAGCTGGCCGCAATTCTCAGACATTTGCTAGGTTAGAAGGAAGCGGGTTTTGTCACTCGGTTCTTGCTGGAGAAAACCAACTTAACAGTGAGAGGGAACATATCAGGTGCAAGAACGCTGTTACCATGAGCTCTGCTATTCAAGAAGCTGTCTGACAGTAGGCCGTATGGACTCAACTTACAGGTGTTTCTATCTCTGATACATTAAGGCAATAACAAGAGCCCCATTAGGCTGCAGGGTTTTAGTGCAAGATTTTTATCGCACCAAATTTTAGGCCTCATTGAATTGATACACATATTTTATCTGAAACGTAGATGGAGAAGTTGCGGAAATACGTATTACAGGCTCAATAATACCGATGTGACATCATTGACTCCATTTGAACTCACAGTATTTCACCAACTACACGCAACTTTCTCGGAAAGCAAGTGCTTCCTGGAGGGTAATATTTTCGACAAAGCAGCATTTTAATCCCTTGGTATCTGACCAGTTTGCACGCAAAACAATAGGCATTAGAAAAGTGACGTTTTTACAAACCCGGCTATAACACGGCCGTCAAAGTTGCGGAACAATTCATCCCCGACCTACTTTCCCATCCCGACTACCATTGTCCACTGATGATCGACTTCGTCTGTGTTCTTAACCACAGTGGATTAATGTTGGCCATTCGTCCAATCACCATCAGTACCCTTCTAAACCGTCAACTAATTTTGCATAACTGTAACGGCTAAAAAGAAGAATATACGGGAAACAGCCAGTTTGCAAAAACATGTCATAATGGTCAAACTAAACAAACGTTCCTAAATGATGGAGGGTCTTGTCAAGCTTGTTGAGCGCATCCTGAAATGCTGATGTTCGACCCTGTTTAACATTTTTTGTCGCAATTATGTGATCCTCATGTAATAATGAGTGATCGCATGCCGACTTAAACAGTCATAAGACTGGCGAGTGGTTCGCACCAAAATATACTAGCTTAATAGACGTTTCATTGTGTTTTATTACAACAGTAATACAGTAGTAATACTCGAATCCTGTTAAGCCTGCAAAACCTAGACAGAAGCAAACTAGGGTGTTTTTGACTTGGCAACTACCGGTCAGCAGAACAAATTGTTCTCAGATTTAGGACCAAGCACAACACCAAAACTCGACGAAGAAAGCTACATCTGATGATATTTTGGTAAGGCATGATCCGCCATTTTTATTTTCTGATGGGCTGGACTTCCGTTTAAACTGCACCTGTTACATTGGATCAAGTAAGTCCAGGCGGTCAAAATTCGGATCGAAGTCTATGTTGTTCCCTACACAGTCACAACTACTGGAAGACACTCCTGAGACGCAGCGCTTATAGGTTCCAGATCACAGTTAGTGGACGTTGGCCTTGCATGCATCATGGAACACCACGCTTGCCGAATATACCTAACATCAGATTTCACGGTACTTTAGAGCTTAGAGTTCAGTCATACAAAATCTCGAAGACTACCCACAATGAAGTTCATACAATTAAGTAAGCAACCCTGAATGTAATGCTTAAGTTTGTTGAGCTTGGCTTTTTCTCGGGGTGGACTACGTAAATGTTTACTGTACGGTTGTGGATAGTTCATCATTTTAATGAATTAACCCTAATGCAAAATAGATGTTGATTTCTGGGGGTAAGCGCTGTGATAATCTATAGCACATACTCGCAGTACTGTCGTGGCCTCAATAGATACTTGAACTGTAATGTTGTCTATCACGCGAACCCCCCTACAAGTCGTGTGAAAACGGAAGAATGCGTACATTCATTTGCATGGTTGACGCCAATCCGCACACATTAGGTAGCAGTGCATTGTCATCCACTTTGGTGACATGTCTGCCACAGTGCATAAACGCGGTTTCAATAATCGTTTTCCGTCCCTCGTCTTTCTAGCGTTAAACCTGGTCTTGAGTTCCAAAATGTGCACAGTGCTCTACCCACAAATGAAGACGCATGTTACACAACAATACACAGTTGTACTGGAATTTGAAGACCAGCACATCAAATTCTGTATTTGCACAACAGTCATGCTAAGATCTGAATATAAATTTGCGTACATTTTTGTACTTGTGAGTATCTGGCCAACTCACCTGACAATGTTATCTAAGAGAAACAAAGGTCTAACTTTGTTTTCGAGGTTTGATTATTATCTCTTATGTTCTCTGAAGTTGAACGTGAAAGGTAACTCATGCCTTACTCTGCAAATAAACACTATGAACAAAATAACGTTTCGCAACTGCTCACTAGAAAAGACTTCTTCTGAGAGTCCTGTTAATGAGCGATATGTGGTACGTTTACTATTTGAGAAAGCGAATCAGAATTTTTGATGAATAGAGAATACGGTTAGACTGAAGTGTAAAAATTTCGTCACATTTTGTTGTTAGCAAACTTTTACAGAGAAATAAAATATCGTAAACACGTTGCGGAGTAAATCACCTCGTCATCAACTGCAATGTCTTCTGCTCCGGCAGCTAGGTTTGTTTTCTCTCAGTCCACCTAAACAGGTGTAGGTTTCATCTGAACTGATAACATAATATAGTTTGTAGTATTTTTCATCATCTGATAGCATTCTTATTCAGCTTGTTTTGGAAGGACGCACTAGAATTCAGTTTCTCTGTTGTTACAGAGATTGAGTTTGAACAGATGTTCTGTCCATATATTTTCTTGATAGGGATTTGTGCAAGCTAGTATATACACTTAATGATACGTGGAACTAAACTTTCCGAGCCTGTGTCAAGGAGCCTTTGAGTGGCGTGGAACGAAAAAGAGGATAGGTGACTAGCAAAATCGAAAGGTGAGTGACCTGATACCAGTCATTTTGTAAAAGCTGTTTAAGGTGCTCATATAAATGAGCGTCAGTTATGTTCAAAAAGTGGCAGTAAACGTATTTCTATCAAACGTGTGGTGTGCATACTGATCAGTTTTCTGGTGATCAGCACCGGTTTGTATGTTCTAATCTCCATTCGTGATTGAAGGGAATAAACTTGTCCGGAGGGCAAAAACAACGTATCAGTTTGGCCCGAGCTGTCTACCAACAGTCCGATATCTATCTTCTAGACGATCCACTGTCTGCAGTCGACACACACGTTGCCAATAATCTCTTTCAAGATGTAATTGGACCAAACGGCCTACTGAAGCATAGCACAAGGATTCTCGTAACTCATCGACTAATTAAACTGCAGCAAGCTGACCAGATTGTGACTGTATGTCGTCAGTGTCCCGCCAAAACGAGTGCAACGGACGAGGACGTGGCTACTGAGACACTGAGTGGTCTCGTGAACACATCATATGAGGAGGATGGAGAGGGCGATGCAGCGACCACTATACGCAATACTGGAGAAAGTTACATTGGAGAAGTCGGTACCATGGTCGAGTTAATGAATAAGAACGGGTCGTTTGCTGCTTACGTGCGAGATTACATGGCAGAACATCAACAACATGATGATGAAGGTTTGTGAATGCATGGTTGAAAACGTTTGTTGTTCAAAAGCGTATTGCCATTTATCAAAACTAGTAATGAGCCAGTTGCTGAGGAATGTTTTTATCAGTGAAATAAGGCACAGACATACCGTATATTAGAGTCACACAAGCTCATCATGAATGAACACATCTAGTTGAGCTTGATACAAGTCGAACAAGAAGCCTACTGTTGGACGTTACTGATACTGCCGTTTGCACCTTAGATCTTTTCAGAAGCATAAAAGACCAGCTTTTAACACATAACAAAGGCCGACTGGTTTCTGGGGCTTAGCAAAACGTCGACATACAAAGGTTGAAATCGCGAGAGTAAATTTGTTTTGGTGGATAAAATCACTAAGGTAGGCTTGGCTTCTCTGACGCGCATTTGGATAGGTAACTTCACCACTTTTGCCTTAACGTTTCACAATTTCGAAAAACGAAAATGAAGGTGCCTGCTTAGTGTCGCAAGTCTATATTAGACAACACAGAGGACCATTGACTGTTTCCGAGTTACAGATTAGTTGTGAACATATGCGATGAGATAGTCTATTGCGAATGAACAAGTATGCAAGGATATGCACTGTCCATGCTACCAAGTGCCATATTTTTTCTGCCACCATTTTTGACTTGATATTCACAAATTTACTCTATGACCGTGAAAATCAACTGCAGTGAAATACAACCATTAGTGTCTAAAGTATTTTCACTTTACGATAATCGTTAATTTGTCCATACTTTTGTCATACTTTTTGTCATACTTTTGCCACTCTACGCATTTGATGAAATTTGTCGTAAAAAACGCCAGGATCGGGTTTGGAATTTTTAACCATTATCGATAACACACTTTCTTGAAATAATGAAGATATGAATTTTGGTCCAAATTCTTATGAAGGAACCTTGCTGTCAACCGCACCAAGGATATCGCAGTGTACGAGTGAATATTGCTTACTCTGTCCGTTCATTTCATGTGGAGATGTGTTTTTTCTTTCCATTCACTCATAATGGCCATGAACCAGATTAAACTGCACGCTGATTTAAAACGCTGTTCAACTCAGCATCACCTTAGCATACTTTAAATGAAAAACTGGTGGGACACAACAGAAGAAAATCAAAAGACTCAAAAACGCAGCAGAACAACCAGAGATGTTTTGGACACAGACGTGTTATTGAATGCAGTGCGCTGCCACCTCGATTGGCGTTCATGTTGAACAACTTGAGTGGGCTCATTTTTAGTGTGACTATGACTACTGATAAGGTTTAGCTACTAGGTAAACTTTCATCTTTTGAAACTTACCAAGACAGTTTCATAAACTCTTCTATCATCTCCCTTCATTGCCTATGAAAAGAGAAGGGGGTAGGAGATATTTCCCAACAGCCTTTTTAGGGTTCACTCCCTCAAAATCCCGGGCCAATTCTAATTTCAGCGAATGACCGGTTAGAAAGCAGTAGCTCTCTGTTTGTGTCATCTTGTGTAGGAGCTTTGGTTCAGACCAGCTAATTTGTTGCCCGAAATGTTAAACTGGTCTGTTGAGTTAGTGCCAGTGACTGGTCTTATTTGACCCGTCTTTTTTAAATGGGGTTAAGCTGTATCATATTAGTGGATGTATATACACAATACAGAAAACGTTTCAAGAATGGAGCGGTATAGTAAATCGGCCAAATTTTTCAGCTGAAAAATTGGTTCCATTTGCACTGGCTTCTTGAGCCAAGTAGTTCGTCGTCTTTGCGCAAGCTGTTGATCAGGTTGCATACATGTTATGTCGTAAACGTGAAGGCTTGCGTTGTATTCATTTTGAAAATGTACGACCGATAGAATTTTACTATCTTATATCATGATAAGAATCCAGTCCACCTTCATTCAGATGGGTGGCGCGTTCCATTTTGCCGATTAAACCTTGTCAAATCAGAGGACAACTAAACGAGTCTATTTTGGTTACAGGAAGAAAAACACCTGAGCATATTTTGGGTGAATGGTGGCCGACAGATCTTTCGAAATCGGAGGGCTAGAGTGTAGATTACAAGAACAGTAGTCAAGATGACCGTAAAATAAACGGAAGCAGCTGATTATTAATTGATCGGATAAAAACTATCGCCAGTTAACCTTGAAATTAAAGGGGGCCTTTTAAGCATTGTGCTTTACCATGACTCCCTCATTTCAGAAGTCATTTCAGGGGGAAGGATCAGATTCCCCAGTGATTTGAATCGGTTAAGATCAGTAACAAGACCGATCCTGCGAGAAAGTCTGATGAGCACCCTACTCCAGGCAGTTTAAAACCTGGAATTTGGGAAATAAATGAATTAAATTCCTCCGTTGTAAAATGTTCGCCTTGTTGAAGTGTAGGTTTTGTGAGATCGCTTTCATATGGTCACAGCAAAGCTGTCTTTTTGTAATCCAAGTGAGGCGTTTATCCTCCTCAGGTTTAATCCATATTTCTTTGGTATGGGCGAATCTAGTGTGCCTATCTTCTACATGTATTTCTTCTGGATTCAACTTTACGAGGAATAATCCATACCGTTACTTGACTACTCCTTTCTTTCGTTTATCCAGCCCAGACAAGCTTGTTGACCTGGAATTATTGTGCTCTAACAAGTTCACTACGTTGCAGTCCATCATTTCCTTCTAATCGTCAATCCTTACGCCGATTATAACCTCCAGTTTCCGATTACACATGCATCCTATCCACTATTCTCTTTCTACAAGATTCCTGATTAGGCCCATCCGAAAACTGATCAGAAACGTTGCAGGACATAAGCTGGAGCCATAAGCTACAGATTTTCCGTTTTACTGGAGCTGGTACGCCGACGAAAGCTTATTGGATACCAGCCGTTGACAGCAATTTTTAAGGATAGGGGTTCCGGACTGAAAACCGTTGTTTGTAACCACTGTCTCCAGCATTCGAAGATCGCTGAATAGTTTGGAAAACATCCGTGTAATGCTCACGGCGTTTAATCGTCAACGTTTATGATCTTCCGAACACGTGACAAGGACAGGTATACCCGTTGGCTGATACTGCAATACCTTTATGGATCTTCATTCAGGATCTTTGAGCTGCTAGCCAACAATGTGACTCATGAAATAGAAATTTTCGGCAGTTTTGTTCAGTCTGTTCCTCTTGCGTTGCCGAACGGCAAGGCTGAGCTCGAAATAATTCATTTGGTTGCTAGAACTAGTTGCCAGAGCAGTCGTCACTGGAGAGCTTATGGGCAGTGCTAATGTGCTATCAAATGCGTTGCACCTGTTCATGGCCATCAGACCTTATCAACGGTGACAGTACTCCTATACTTCGACATTGTGGCATGTAAGTCACCAAACTAGGTAGATGAAAGTGATGCTTTGCCTAAAGGTTGGATACAGCTCAACCTCACTTTCAGTCGTACAGGTTGCTGTGGATGCTGCCCGGATAACTTTCCTGAAGGTCGACGGCTGCGACTAATGTATCGTTGCCTCTGGTCTTTTATGACTCATTGTTAAGTTGGTTTTACTATAGTCAGCCAATCTTGTAGATAGACCTGAATAAATTAGTCGGATGGATCAAATGGTCTGACTTATTCCAATGTGGATTCAACACAGACGAACCGGCCCTCATGGGTTGGTACTCCCGAATGCATCCGGATATTCGCTGTGTTTTACGGCCTATAGGCCTGGTCCTACAGAAACAAGTGAACTAGTAAACAGTAAACGGCGGACTGAACGGCCGAATTATACTTCAACTAGAAAGGCAAAACCAGCGTTGAAATAAACTGAACACGCAGTTGAGTTGCGTAAAAATAATATTATTTGCTACGTCTTTTTTTATGTATTGGGCGGAGCTATTACTCGCAAAGAAGCAACGAATTCTAAACCGAATTCGGTCTCCAGTTTGCACTTTTCCTTACCATTGTGTTTGTTGACATACTCTTACAACTAGACTACTTTGGTTAATCGTTTTCACTTAATGTGTTAGTGGAAAGATTTAATTTATACTTTAGAACGTCGTTCAGACGTGTTTTCAGGGCCTCGTTTTTCAAAAACTGCTGCGAATTCCCTCTTTGTCATGATGAGACGAGCCCATTGAGGTTTGTGCGCTTTCTCTTCAAGTTGCACAGTGATACAACTTTCGTTGTACGGTTTCAATCTAGCGACGAGATACGCACTAGTCGAAAAGCGGGATACTGTACAGGATTCAGATTGTGTAGTAAATTGCGTACAGATGCTACCACATGGATTTCGGCCATTGGTGGGTCAAGTGGTGACCCCAACGATACCTTCCCGGGGAACTTCAACTGAACGGTGTATTCATAGCAGTACAATAGCTGCTGTACCATCTATTCTCACTGTGTTCAAGAAGCTTGATAATCCCATTAGATGAGATGTTACTGAAAAGAAATATGACGTCAGGTAAGAGTGAATGCTCACTCGCTACGTTCAGTTGATCTATTATTCTGAAAATCCAGGAGAACTTCTCAGATTACGAGTAATTTGTTTTCTTCCAACTGGGTCCGACGGTCTGGATACCTATTGCGCTGTTGCGTGACACAAAGTTATACACTTGTATAAAACCCGTCATAGTGCTGCATCAAGTTTAGACACTTTGGGTAACCCCTAAAATCTAAGAATAATCGTACCTACCGATGAAATTCATTCAGTAGTGCAACTTAACGTTTTTGTTGTTGACTTTTTACCATTGAAATATTGAGTTATTCGGATTGGTGAGTGCCGCTGTGATGTGCGGAGCCAAACGCAGTGAGTATATGACATTGTGCTTAATTAAGTTCAGTTGGAATAGGTCTGAACTGAAAAATTTATCACGTCACAGTAATAATCATTGCTGTAATTTCTGAACCGGTAGCTCCACACTGGTATTTGAGTTTGGAATTATTTCGCTTAACCAAACAGTTTTTCTGCGTGTGTGTTCATGTTTGGAAGATCCCACTGCTACGTCTGCTGATTTGTTCAATGAAGTTGCCGACTGGGATTCACAGATATCCCAACGGAACACAATCGAACATGTAGTGAACTCTTGTGAATGGAGCTCGTCAGATCGCATCAGTATTCTCGAACGCAGTGCCAGCCCTTCCTGGACAGAACCAACCACGGGTCAAACAGAATTCAAGCGATTGATTGTAGAAGAAAAGGAGAGTACGGGAAAGGCAAGATTCATAATAGCTATTGTTTGATGGTGGTGTTTTTCATGAATTTCTTTATGCGAACCAGTTATATAAGCTGGCATATAGTAACTGCTCTATTATCAGCAATCCACGGCCCCATGATTAGGACTAGTTATAAGGTTGGAACCACAGAGTTCAGTAAATTTGTTGAAGACTGTTTGGTTATCAATAAATTGGAAGGAATTTGTTTGATTGAAGCTGAAAAACACTCAAAATTACTAGCAGTTGTCCAATTTTTATGAGCTTTCCAACCATCCTTTTTCAGTTGGAGTTTCACCCGTCAGTATTCAATATCTTCATCACAACTGGGATTTGAACTCAGAACGTTGAATACCAGCAAGAACAAGTTTACTCACCCACATGAGCATTTGTACCATGCCTAACATGAGATGATTAGCGCACAGAATTAATTATGTGGTTAGAAATTTATATTCCGACACTATCAAGATTGAACGCTACCGACTATCTTTAATTAGAGTAAAACTCGACTTCAGTGCATTTTTTCGAAAAGGGCTGGTTATTGTTTTGTGCCTGACAGTCGTTGTCAACTCACTAAAAGTGAGTCCACTTCTATGTTATGTTGATACATTTTTTCAATTAGATAAGCTTTTCTACAGTGAAAACCTACATGACGGCCTATGGCACAAGTACAGCATTGATCACCGCGTTTGCATACATGATGTTCATTCTGGCCGACGTCGGATGCAACTTGTGGTTGGGGAAATGGTCTCAAGCAAGCAGTAGCCCAAGCTTGAACACAACAAACACTGCAGAGCAACGCAACAACTACTTGGGTGTCTACGGTGCTATTGGAAGTACACAGAGTCAGTTCTTCTCCATTTTCCACTTAACTTCCACAGTTACTTATAAGCCCAGATGAACCCGAAACATTTTGAAAAAATTATATTATCCACCGGTTATTTGCTTTCTCGAAAGCTTTTTCAATTGATTGCAACACAACGTCAGTTGCCAATAGCTTCACTTAAAGAAAAGGACGATTATAGAAGATCCTTGAATGCCTCTGTGCAGCAACTTCGTAATTGTGGGTGTTAGTGCTCCGAACAGTTTCTAGCTGAGTAACTAGTTGCTTTACTGAAAATAGTAGAGTTTAGTCGAGCACAAATCGAACATTTAACATGCGATGGTTCACTAATCATTTCGTTTCATTTATTTATTCGTACCGTTGATTACGTAATTCATCAATGTGATTTCCCACAGGTTAATACTCCTCGATATCTCCAAGGCCGCTTCCTACACTGACTCCACACTTAAAGATGATGTCTTGTTTAACCTATTCTGGTTGATAATATGAAAAGTTCTAAAACGTAACGTATTTTAAGTCAACCCGGTTACTTTCTACTTTCGATCGACAGTCAGGCTTCCGCACTTTCCACATTCCTCTGCAGTTTTTGAAAGATCCACACTAACAAAACATACCACGACTAATACTGGTTAGCATTGAAATAAGTAAAGTTCGGTGATCTATAAATGTCCTGGCACACAATATGGAAGAATTATTGACTCCAAATTTGGAGAGAAAACAATAATCACTCAATTACTTCCACTCAACTTCCTCACTACTTGAGCAGTGATGTTGCAAACTTCAGATGCGGGTCCATAGTTGTTACACTTATATAAAACCAGCATTGAAAGTCAAGTGGGCGGGTATTTTTGTGGTGGCTGAGTTCTCATCAAACACATTTATGACTTGGTACATAATATTACAGCGTGTCGTTTGAGAAGTTGTAGAGAGTGCACACAAAAACATGCGCTGAAGACAAATTGCAGATTGATTGCAGAACGAGTTGTTTTATTTTCTAAGATAAAAGACGATATTATCGTGTCTCACTTATTACTGTCACTATTCAACATGGCGTTGAAGTCAGTTATACAACAAGAGTAATAAGCCTCAAAATTAATTAACTGCGGGTTATATGCGAAAATCTCTGTACAGTAATGTAAACATACAAACTATTGATTGTGTTTGTGTGAACTTTATTGCGGTTGGTCACATCATTTAACAAACGGTTGAACTCGGATGACCTAATGATGATATTTTCCATGTTGTCACATGGAGACAGTGAGGCCTGTAAACAATAAACATGGCATAGTTTAACACATCAGACGGCTCTGTTTTCGATCATGAGTGAGCCGAGTTAACTACGAGTTCATTAACATGATAATTTCTCGTTCATGTGAACAGGCCGTCAGTGTGGTTTAGGTTGAACCTAACATTTGTAAAAACACAACTTCACTTAAACTGGTTGTCAACTGTTCACGAATCATACGTAGTAATGAATTGACAAGAACACAACTACCATCTCTTTATACTGACGAAGAGAGTCCGATGAACTTAGAAAGTTAGGCAACAACCATGCGTACATTATTTGTTTACCAATGTTTACTTTATAAATCGAATTTTACTAATGAACGTATTGTCAGTGTTTATGATATCATCATTAGCTTTCCTCTGTTGTATAACAAAGAATTCAGTTATGAAAACCATGATGTGACACCCGAAAGTTATAGATTGATTCCTATTAACAGCCTCAGCTTCAATCTGACTGAATGAAGCTATAAAAGTTCTGTGGAATTTCAAGCGAATGTGGTTTAGTTCAGATAGGTTGCTGATAACTGCGTTTACTTGAAACAGACCGTCTGCCGCTTCTCCAGTGGTTGAATAGTTCCTGAGACCCTACACCTGGCCTGATGAACAATCATGTATGTTCTTCATCAACTATACTTTCAGCAGATTATTTCAAGCTCAAATAAATTTTTCGACATGCCTCTGCTATGATGACTATTTCATTGAACGCTACTACTTCGGAGGTTAGCACCTACTCATCACTAGTAACATACTCGGGATAAATAAATGGCTCATTGATGTAGATTACTCACTAAAATGAAGCTTTCTTCAGCATACAATCACGTACGGAAGGCGTTCATGGGAACCAAGTGAACTCAGTGGCAGCTATCAAAACATATCACTGCGTAAATTTATAAATACTGGTTGAGCTCATTTCAGTCGATCACATATATTTGATTGCAACATCCACTTCCAAATTAACCTGTCAAAGCTGTGGGAATCTTGCACAAAATGCTGGCAACAGGTTTCTTACTCTGCACTACCTGCGGTTCCGCTCACGTGTCTGTATTCAATGTAAGCTGCAAAGAATAAATGAATGGGGAATTTTGTACTCCAACCCACTAGCTCTGAATGGTTCCCCGTTAAGTTAGTTGAAAGACTGGAATTCCCCTCTATTAAAGTCCAGACATGAACAGGTTTCGATGACAACTTTCAATCTCGTAAGAAACGTAATGGGTATACAAGACAAGTGCATTTTGGTATATCTCACAGGGGACCTGGAAGGTGAATAAAATTTTAGTTCGGATTCAGAAATTGAATGAAACCTCCTGCCGAATTAAGGAAAAAACAGAGGACCATAAGGGTTTAAGGTTCTGTAAAGAAGAACTTGACTTGCTGAAAGCCGGGAGTCAAAGTGTGATCACAATTAAAACTGGAGTATTCACATATCTTTTATTTGAGTTGATATCATTCACTCTGGTCAGCACTTTAATGACTAAGGTAAGTGACGAATTAGGTGGTATGTTGGAGAAGAACATCGGTCTCGGATACCTAAACTTTGACAGATAATAACCTAGCCAGGTTGGCCAGACGAGTAACGTTTTAGTCAGGAATTTGACGTGATATTCTAAAGGACCTTAAAAATTTGCAAAGTACTTTTGACGGACACTTGGGCAAGAGTCGTCGTACAAGATAAACTTGAAATCATTCTGGTTTGCAGTAACGGCCGAAGTAGTCAACGTGCTCTATATGGTAAGCTATTGCGGATATTTCTATATTTAGACCACTGACAAACAAAAGCAAAAATTTTAGAGAAGCGAGCTTGCAAGAAAGAAGAACTAAATGGTATTGAGTACCCTGTACGAATTCCATCTCTAAGAACTTCATAACAAGGCAGGTTCATCCCTTGAACATTGATCCTTTCCCTGTTCTTGTAGCATTATTTACATTAGCCATGGTACTCTCCTTGGCCCATGGCTTAGCGCGGGCCTCCAAAGGGTTGCACTGGCGTCTGCTGAAAAGTATCCTACACGCTCCAAGCTCGTTTTTTGACACAACTCCGAGCGGTCGAATTGTGAACAGGTAGGTTGGTTATTAGTTTCATTTAACACTATTATCCGACTACAAAATATCACTCCCAATGCAAAAAGTGGTAAGTCAACGATGTAGTTTATGTTGGACATCACCTACAAACCGAAATTACAAAAATTGAAAATCAATCTGAGCAGCATGAAGTTGTAGTAAACGCCATCTTGAGAATCTACCGGCCATCCAACAATACTTTGTGAAGCATGCATGTGAAGTCTTTGACAGTTAAGCCTTCTCTAATTGCCACAAAATAACCCGATGAAAAATCATTAAAAACATTATAATTGACTTCATGTCATTATGTAAAGCTCATTTTCTACCGACACTTTGTTGACCGTCACAACTACGTGGGATGTCCACGCTTAGGTGAATATACATGATAAGTAGTCTGGGATATGGTTTATTTTAAATTTGACCATCACACGCTTGATCGCAGCCTCCGCCTCATGACTGGAATGGCTGGATTTCAAATCTCGGCCATGGCAAGGATATGCAGTACTGATGAGCTCTAATGAGAGAGAAACTCGAGTCTGATGCTTCTTTTCGAAAGAGGCTGGCTGGAAAGTCTATCTGAATGCGGAGGCTGCGATAAAATATGGGTGATGGTCAAATATTGTCAAATATACATGAGTCAATATCTCCCAGTAAATGCATATGAAAATATTTCTGAAAAATTAACTTTTTTCTATGAACGGTCAAAAATGTCAATCGTCATTCTACATTTATCTTGTGTCGACAAGTTGTAGTGGTTTCATGGAAACCCAATTGAATCGAGTATATTTGAAAATCAGTGCTGTGTGAACAATAAACTTCTTTTCACCATTCCCCGACTGCCAAGCATCCACTCGCCATGATACATTAATAGGTAGGACAGATATGCAATGGCAAAATTTCTGGAGTCCTTCCATTGAATGTGTAGAGAACATATTAAAGCTCAACAGGTATTTGACAGAAGTAAATGTTTTTCTATCTCAAACTTCAATTGTTTTTAAAGCATCACTTCTCTTCTTCATATGTAGGACGTTATTTGGAAATTTCATTGGCGCGCGAAGTGGTATAGTATTTAGAACAAAATTGTTTTAAACAAGGTTCACGTGAGATACCGTTAGTCGTTAATATCGAATTATTTTTTAGTTAACACGGGAAAAGTAGTTAACTGTACCAGAAGTGTAGGCGAACTGTAAGCATTATATGAGTCATATCAACCATTCCAATGAAGACAGTTTAGTAATAAACCTAACATTTGTAACGAAGTAATCGCGCAAACTCGCATTAGCAGTGAAAATCGCACTGACAAAATCTTGTGGCATACCAGTAACCCGTGAATGATTTTGATAGCAAAGGTCACATACAGTCATACTGTCATACACTGACTATAATGAAGGCACTTATCCGACAACCTTTGCTCTCAACCCGTTAGTAAAGAAGAGCCCCAAAATGACGTGTTAAGACCCAAAAACTAACTAGATGTATGGCATACCGAAAGAAGTTGATATGATTTAAGGCATCCGTTTCGTTTTCCAGTCTCCCTGTCGGATGAAGATATCATTTGGACTCAAGCTACACCATTACTGCTCTTAGATACCTTTAGAGTGTTTCGTACGAACGTACAATTTTGCATCCATGGAAGCTTACCAAGCCACGGTGTCCTGAAGAGTAGAAATCGAGTCCGGGGACACGAACTGTCCAGTCAAAGGTGTAAAGCGAATTGTGTTTAGCTGGAAGACGACGTTTCTCTTCGTATCTAAAAAGGCAAACATCCAGTGTATTGACGCAAGATTTTTACATTCTATCTGATACTTAGACTGACCACTCCACACAAGCTTTACTTGAATTACTCCTTGGTCGTCAAGGACCACCTACTTCTGACCTCACCGCAGAATACCGCTTTATCCTTCTGATTTCCGTTTAAGTGTCACCATAGCTATTTAACCACTTTTGGCCAATTCTTTAGGTCCATATGTTGAGGACTTCACGTTGGTTTAAATGACGATAGATTTGATTAAGCCTAACGGAAAATTTTTTATTTTGAACAACTGAGACTGAACTAGTCACTTACTCCACTAAACGAAACTCGATTTACAGCCTGTGTCTAACCTTGAAGACCGCTTTGTTGTGGTCTGTTTCAGTTGAACAACTCTGTGCTCTCCTCTGACAAGAATCTGTAATCACTTGGTTTCTCTATCGTGTTTTTTTGAGGTTGACTTTCCATGCTGCGACTGACTGCACAAACTAGGGCATTACCTACGTATATCTTTTAAACCTTGCTCCACATGACGTATTTCAATTAGAAAAAATCCGTTTATTATGAATGTCTTCGACTCGAGACCGAGATTACGCATGGGTTGTCGATACTTATCGGCGGTAATCACACTTCAGCATGTGCAAACTCTCTATTTTCTATTTGCTAATGTGCTGCGATGGTTTTACCAAGACGTGGAAGATTCGTGTTGGGTGTTTCCAAGTTCCGTCAGTTTAAAAACAATATACGTCATGACGATGGTTTCATCGGTGTGCGTAGATCTTTTCCATGTCTTCAATAACATTATATAAAAATAAAATTGATTATAACGTAAACCGATCACAGTCATATGTGGAAAGGGTACTTTTTAGTGCGCGGTATCAATGTTATTTGCGAAACATCGAGCGTTGTTATAGTTTTTTCGAAAGATGTGTAATGAATCGCAGTAATGACTTGATGCACGATTTCAGTTGGTCACCACTTTAGCCGTCTTTGCTTTTTCATTAATTTTTATTTCTGCTTATATATTTATATATATATGTTTGGTGGTAGTCACAATGATCAAAGTGTGTAAAAGGTTGTGCGTCTGTAATTCTTCATGAGCCAACACTTCATGACCTCTGTTGTATTCGCTTGGACTAACAAGGTAGATCCTACAATAGTATACAGATTCAAACCGGAAGCATTCAGTTTGCTTCCGGCAGCTTTCATCACCGACCTGATCTGCTTCACAGTAAGCTGAACAAATTTTTACTAGCTTTGTGTCAGTGCAGCGAACCCATTGCTCCACGGGGCTTTAAAAGAAATTACGCGTATGAGCAACTAGAAATTAGCGCAAAATTTTAGACTGTACTGAACCAGAATAGTCCAGTAAAATGTAGCTATGTAGATTTATCAGTGTACCGCCTGGGGCGCTTGGGGTATAGCGAACGGCAAAGCAGTTTGGTATATGGTGTTACCTATATGAAGTAAAATGAGGTAAGTATCAAGAAGGTTGATTTCACGAGGGATGCACAGCGCCAAATTCAAGTACTATTGAAAGATTAGTCAATGATGACAGAGTTCTTACTTGCTGATAGGATAGTGTGTGGGTTGCTTTTACCAGCTAAGAAAGTTGTGCGGGACTGGAACGTAAGAGTAAGTTGAAATCAGCGTCAATTTGCAAATATATCACAGGGTAATGCCGATTGATAAATCATGCCCAGATTTTTCGTACGGGTGAGTAATGGTTTAGAGATGCGGTATGAAACTTAGCTAGGGCATGTTTGCCTAATTATGTGGGGATCTAGTGGTGATTAATGAAACGTAAGCGCGAAAAACCAGGACCCCCGAGGACCGTTTGTGCTGAGAATTAAAACGACGTTTACCATCCCTCGGATAGGGAGAACCCATTCTTTATTCGATCTGATGCACCCGCAACTGTGTCTGGATAGATCCATCAACCAAAGGACCAAAGAGACTACACAAGGTGTTCGGGATAATAATCTCTGTCAAACTATTACACTACAGAGTCAATTTACGTAGCCGAGTGTGTCGAGTTCACCTCTGACTCCACCTCCATATGCCTAACTACAGCAACTTGAAAACGTTTGTGGTCCCATTTCTATAACGTTAATCTGTGATTAGCCAAATTCAGATTAAGATATTGACCAAACCATTGCCAGCACTATATAATTCTAACGTAGTAATCGATCCACTTGATCCGGAGAGAAGCATGGGTAGGAAGTAAAACGTCACCGGCTGTTCGTGCGTTGATCCCGAGTTATGAACTCCAGTTAGATTTCTGGCATATTCCAAAGCAACAGCTAAGTTAACAATGATTTTCAGACTGCTGGCCTGACTGGCCCAATTCCAGTCATCTCAAGTAACGAGTCTAAACGTGGGTAAAGAGCCGCTTTCTAGTGCCCCATGAAGGTGTGAATCATGAAAATAACGTCACCGCATTATTCCATGGCCAATTTAGCGAATAAAAACATGAAATCGTAACTCTCACATGTATGCTAATTTTCTTTATGTCATTTTCAGATTCACCAGTGATATCGACACGGTAGATATAACAATACCACTGAATCTACGACTTTTGTTTGTCAAGATGGCGGATGTGGTGTCTTCTCTGGTCCTTATTTGCATCTCCATCCCGTGGTTTCTAATTCCGCTGGTACTATTGGCCTTGATCTTTCTGATGGTGCAACGCTTGTATATCTGTACGGGACGTCAGCTAAAACGAATCGACTCTGTTAGAAGATCCCCAATATTTTCACATTTTCAAGAATCGCTCGTGGGGGCGACTTGCATTCGTGCCTACGGGAAAGTGCAAGATTTTATCAGTAAGCTGCTAACATTTCACCACGAGTACTGAAGAAAGTTGACTCGCAGTGAAGGTGAAGGTGTAGGCGCGAACCAGTCAACTGTTTGGATGAATAGTGTATTTCGCAAGACATAAATCGTAGTGCACAAATAATTCGACGTACTTTACGAGAATTAAAACCACGTGTAGCATCGAAACATACTTAGGTGTTGTATGGTCACTCTTCCAAGCTTCTGAGGACTAACTGTTTAGTCGAATGATACTGGGATGACCCCTGGCACAATTTCACTGATATTGCTGTCTTTAGTGATAGGTGGCGTATTTCGTTCAAGGGAATAGGCAAGGTTGAACAGCCTTGGTTCAAAATCGGTAAAACGTGTGAGTATAGGATTCTTGTTAAATGAAGTCAAATAGCATCATACTAATACTATTCTGAAGTGCACATTGGGCACGCAAAATCTCCCTGACATTCACAACTTCTCCCAACGTCATTATTGACAACATACGACGTTACTGCGTAGGAAATATTCTTCGCGAACTGGAGAGTCCAAGTTCCATGACGAATTATTTTAATCCGGAAATGAAATCAGCCTGTAATAAACTACTTGGTAAAAAATGACCTTAGCTGTAGTCTGCGTTGCTTGGCTTGCGGGAACTGAATTCCTCCTAAGTCAACTAGCATTTTTAGCAAGTCTCGAGTGTGTTCCACTCATTTTGGTACGCATTGATATGTAGACTGCATCTTCGTGTGACACACTTGAGAGTGAAAAAAACAGTTTGCCTGTGAAATTTTAGACGCAGTTTTGACTTAAACGCCAATAAATCTAATCTTCCATTGGTTGTAATGTCTATTCTGCTTGTGGTACTTATTTCTATCACACTTATCTATACGTTCACGGTCAACGTATCTTTTTGATTATCCAATAGGCTATTGAACAGGCAGTGGAAATATTAACTGGTGTGTACATGTGGCAAGTATCAGCAAAGATAAAATGCAGTCATGCTGCTGCGGCCAGGTTGACTGTACATACAAAGAGCCATAACATGTTGGTGAGTACAATTTTATTTCTGTTTCTTTTAGACAAATCGGATCAACTTATGGATGAGAATCAAACAGCCCACTACCCAAATCTCATCTGTTTACGTTGGCTTGGCGTTGTGGTTGAAATTTTGGGACATATGGCAACCCTGTTTGTGAGCCTATTCGCCATTTCTATGCGCACAACTATTGGGGTGGGGTTTGCCGGATTGGCCATAACGTTCACCTTGAAAATTGCTAATTCGCTGACATTTCTGACACGATCTGCCTCTGATATGGAGTCGTCGTTGGTTTGTGTGGAGCGTATCAGAGAATATTCGGAAGTGCCTCCAGAGGTATCCAGATTGTCCAGGTTTTCCTCTTTGCGTTCTGATAATCCTGATTTTCTTCGTGTTCAAGCATGTCTACACCTCAGCACATCGTAGACATATACTGACCAATTTCCTGGGTACTGCTTTCTGAATGAACTGATTTATCTCCAAACGTTTAACCTCCCACCTGTGGTGTCATGAGTTCAGGGAGTTCAAACTAAACGGCGCTACTGTGTTCATAGATAAATAAGCAATTGTCGCTATTTGTTTCCCGTGAAAATTTGGTAAATAGACTGCTTTTTTGCAAAAATGCTTCGACATTAAGTGAATTCTCCGGTTACGGCATTAAACACCCATATACGACAATTATTTCGAACAGAAGAATTTTGTGATCAAAATCGCTACAGTTTAAGCGAAAAAAGAAAAGTTCATTCTTGACTAACATTTTAACCGGAGTTATATAATAATATTATGTCGACTATAAAATGAAAAACTCTTATCATGGTTGTACGTGTGACGCACACATAAGATATGTCGTTGGCTAACTGACCGAATTCGTGAGTGTACAAAAAAGAGTTATTTGGTTATTCGGAGTATCTGCATACACTCGAACCACGTTACTTGTGAGGTGCTCTGTAGCACGATTCGGACTAGGTTGGAATCGGCAGCCAGGTGGTCAAGATATAGAGACATGGATTCAAAAACTAAGGGTTGGATTTGAGAGCTTCTTTACTGAGGCCTGACAAATGATTTTTCAGTGTGTTAGGCACGCTACCAGAAGTGGCACAGAATGGAAGTAACCGGTAGTATGGATGGAAGACCATGGGTTTTCATCGAAAAAATGTTGACATCTATCACTGATATCAAAGTGGAAAGGATACGTTAGTTGCTCATTGTGTAAGTTCGGTACACCTTCTTCAGTGACATATTTGGAGCAGTCAACCCAAGCACCAAAGTTTTCTACGCACGATGAATCCTTGAAAAAGAGGGGGGAGCAAAAATCAATACCAAACGTGGAACACCACTTGGATCCGTCATTTTACACACACAGAACTGGTCATCCTTGTTTGGCTAGTGAGGTTACAGTGATATTCACTGCAAACAAAAGTCAGGGAAGAGATGCGAAAGAAATGGAGGTATTTGCAACTGTCATTGTTAAGTGATAAGCAGCCAGACGGAGTTCAGAAGTAACCTCGGTCCAGCTCCTCTTGAACGCTCCCTGCTCCTCATTTGCTTTGCTTCGTAAGTCATCATGGAGGCAATGTCGATAATTGACAGATTTGTCACACCTGACCAACCTGGTTCACGCTGTCCATCGTTCTATGAAAGTGACATTGGCGAAACAAGTTAAAACCCCCGTCTTCAATTATCTGAACGCACTTCAAAGAGTTGACCCACGTGACGGCATGATTTAGCAGCCAACTGTGAAATATATCCGCGTATGACCTCGATCAAATCATTCTTTGTGCAGAACGTTTCAGCTCGAAGTAAGCCATACAAACACAGCCGAACACCTCTGGGTGCAAAATTACTGGCCCATTTTGCTTATCTTGCTTGACGATGAGTTACTGACCCAAACATCTCAGTGATTCATTGTCTGTTCAGATGGATTAAAGTTGTATGTTTGAATTCGTTGACTGAATTAACAGCTCAGGAGATAGGACGAATCTTCGTCAACCCACAGCCCATGACTCCTCATTACTAGGGTGGACTGAGTAAAGAGTACCCAAAGTTTTACTACTATGGATTTCAGACTTAGAATCTTACACATCCTAATGGGTAAGGCTAATGTATACACGAGATCATAGCGTTCAATTAGGTTCGACAAACATTTAAAATGACAAATGGTGACCTGATTACAATTGTCAGGGTTAGTTCACCTTACCCCATGAGACTTGTCCATGATCCCCATCTGTCTAGGCCCCATGGCGTGCAAACAATGGACAACGAATGCAGAATGAATGGCCATCGACTGGCGAGATTGTATTTGATGAGTACTCCACCCGGTATAGACCTGGACTCGAGTTGGCACTTATATCAGTGACAGCGTACATAAAAGGAGGTGAAAGAGTAAGTTTGACCATATCCATTACACTATGATGATAGAGGAGTGCGTCTGCATGCCTTTCTTTTATTGTATACTTTGCTATTTGTTGCCACCTCCAAAGTGCAAAATTCAATATAGTTATTCTGCTTGTTTACATTAATCAAACTTTAACTATCAACTTAATCGTTTATCTTCAGATTGGGATAGTTGGGCGCACTGGAGCCGGAAAATCTTCCATCGCGCTTGCTCTATTTCGTCTCATCGAAGCAACTTCCGGAAGAATTTTGATCGATGGCGTGAATATCAGCAAAATAGGACTTCATGACTTACGAGAGAGCCTTACAATCATTCCTCAGGTAGGTTTTCTTCTTTGTCAGACTGAATCGCAACTTTTGCACGTCAGAGCTACACCACGATTAGTATCAGCCACAAGTGTTTCTCTAATACACTTTAGCATTCACTTTGCGCCACAGTAATCATAGCTTAAGAAGTCAACTAAATTCTATGTTCTATTCTCTCTTACTGTTAACTTTCCGTTACTAAATCAACTGGTATTGGACAGATATAAGCTAAAAGTCACACACAGGCAACCGTGACGTTTGCATCTGACATAAATATCTTAGCTGGTTTCTAATAAGAAGAGCCAATGGAGTTGAGTTTTGCTTTTATAGTTTGTCCCCGACTTATACTGTTGCCATACCCAGGAAACAAACTTCGGATTTTGTTTTCTGAGGGCAACTGTGTTGACCCCTGCGTCGTTCATCTCAAATTATGTACGACCGGATTATCATACGCACACAATCGCGTTTGAGTTTAAACCATCTTCAGGTTGCCTACCAACCTGTGTAGGACAGAGTAAATCTCCTGTTACCTACGGTCGTTACCTTCACGATCAGGATTTCCCGCGCTTGTTGAACAATACCAGTTGTACACACCTTCACGACGGCCGGGATTTCAACGCTGCCTCGAAAACCTCATTAGTTGCTTCCCCCTCAAGTTGAATACTACCATTGTCTCATGGGAGTAGTAAAAATAATCTTGGCCCCAACACAATGGTTTTCGTTGAAAGCAATAACCCATTTACTCCACCCTGGGGATAGTTCGATAGAGATCTAACGAATACGCTGACGGCACAAGTAAAGTATTCACTAGTTTTCAATCGGCTGCCTCATATTTCGGAAGGTGCGCCCTAGAACGGAGCCCAAATTAACGACAGATTTCTTCTATAATGTGATTGCCTGATTAGTGTAAAACACCAATTTTGTCTTTAAAATATGTAGTAACCAAACTTGCTCTTAGTTTTTGATCAACAGGCTAACGTATGCAATACTAGTGTTTAACGCTTGCTGTGAGCAAGACACCAGACGGGATTTTAATCATGATCCGGCACTGTAGTGATATGATTTGTCAATTGTTAACATACACTTAATCCGTGACCCAACATGTCAACATGTTGGGGCCACATCCAAAACGTTAGTTTTTTTTTACCTGGTCAAAATAGTCACGAAACTAACCGCGATGTTAAACCGTTCTTGTAGTCACACAGTGTTGGCTCTTTAATCATGAAAAACAATGTCATTATTACGCCAAGTTTGAAAAAAACAGCCACATATTGCAAGAAGTGTCCCCGATGAGATCTGCTTGCAAAAGCGTTTCCAGTTTTTTATGTACTGCTACCAACACAGAGTAGATGAATGGCAGTCGGTGACTCACATGGACTTCTGTGTAAACAAATTACTGCAAAAAAATAAGACACCCTCCAAAATCCCCGAGGAAGGCACCCTCAGAGTGTTTCACCCATCGTTCTAATCCTATGGACCTATTATAGATGGCTGTGCCATATGTCTCGCTGATCGCCTCACTGACAGACGGTCGCCTGGGACCAATGGCACGGATAAGCTCAAACAGTTTGCCAGTTTCCTGAAGCAAAAGCCGTCTCCATTTCCTTAACTTTCCCAATAACCAAGCCTCACGATCAGCCTTTAGGCTACGGTTCAGTTACCTACGGACATTTCTTTTAGACTTGTTATATGAACTGCCAGGATGGATGTTCCGTCTGGCTTGTAACAACTCCAGCGATTTCTCCGAGATCTAATGTTTGTTCATTCCACGTACCCCCGTGCCGCGTGCTAATGTACCTCCCTCACGAATGGTCTGTGTGATCTGCGTCCAGGAGCGATCAAGATCTTTGGAATGAGAACTACTAAGGCAGGTATAGTGAGTTGCTCAACAGCCAATGGTTGCTGTCGGTGAGGTCGTTGCTCAACAAAAGTGAGTACGAGACGACAATGTACCAGCGCATGATCTGAATCTAGGTACGTGCTCCAATACGAACGACAGTTCTGAATGGAACCTCACCACCTATAACTAACAACTATGTGGTCTATCTGAGAACAGGTCTGACTCAGAGAGGGAGGGCGCCAGGCATAGCAATGACGCGCACGATGCTTAAAACTAGTGCTGGTTAAAAACAGCCTATACTCAACGCACAGCTGCAATTGTCGCCCGCCCTTGTCTGAGCGATCTGATGCTATCCCAAACATGACACCTAGACGAGATTCGGCATCACCAAAGCGGCCAACCTGAACGTTCATATCTCTGGCCAGAACAACTACATCAGAACCATGTGTCGACCGGGAGAGGGCAGCCACATCCGAATAAAGGGCGTTCTTGGCGCCGACGTTACTACAGTCAGTTGAAGCATAAGCAGACACAGTGGAAAGGTTTCTGACAGTTTTGCGTCTAGAATTGACATTAACAGAACCTGCCAAGCGGCGGCACAAAGTATACTATTAACAGGAATCCAATCTACCGATGCGGCTGGGGCCGTCGTGATTAGGACTATACCTACTCCAACCTGACCGGTAACGGCGGCCGGTAAGTCACCTGAAGTGTGTACCCAGTACCGTGTGGATGATGTTAATTCCATACGTTGACTAATATCGTGGATTCTAGTCTCCGAAATACAGCAAACATCGATATGCAGTGAGTCTAACGTTCATGCGAGAGCAGCCTGTCGACCTATCTGTTTTAGAATACGAACGTTGAAGGCACCCATATTAGTTTGCGTTCTAGGTCGAAGCACAGGACAAGGGAGATCTGGGACTGATTGGCGAGAGTTGGGACTTAACGGCACAGTGCTACTGTTGTGGAACCTGCAGAGAAATGATCAGAATTGGGGATCGGGAGGGGTCTGAGAGCTAAATATGATAGGACAGTGAGGGAGGGGTCAGCAGTCGCATGTTTTCGCCCATCCACCCTGCTGTATGCAGTAGATAGGGCGACGCGGTTTACACCGCGAGACGGCCGATGCAGTGCGGAATTGTTGATGTTGTGAGGATTCATGGTTGTGTGTGGGCTGAGGTACTGTCAGGACGCCCGGACCTAGATAGGAGAACGATGAGGGTTCTCAACCAAAGCATTCGGCTTAAAAGCCTGTACCGCTAGACAGCGGGTGGTTAGGGGTTTACCAGACATGGTACGTTTCTGGGAAAGAGATGCCAACCATCTTCTAACCCCCAACCTGGAGGACCAGAAAACAGTGGTTTATCAGACCTCTACCAATTGGCCTGCTTGGTATGAGTAACTTTGTTGGTGTGGTCACCACACGGTCCAGTTTAGCCCAAAAGGTCATCGAGATGAGCAAGCCGTCACACCACGTCAAGATTTAGTCTCTCCGTGTTGGGTGAAAATTTCTGGTATTACTTGACGAGCATGTGATTAATATAGGCGGTGAAGATTTCGGCAGACTTGAAAGAGAGAGCGTCAAGTGTGAGTTTAGCATAGAAGTGACGTGTTCATTTGAGAAACCAAACTAAAATCTTCTGTTGACGTTGTAGAGCGCTTTCACAGCTGTCAGTGCAAGTGACCAGACGATAATGAATTGTGTGAATGTTTGTGACGTCCATGTCAACTCTGAGGGGGCATTTTTTTCATTTATCACTTCACAGTCGTTAGTGTGTAACCATGCGAACGGTGTTCTTAAAAATGTGCTCTTTGCACGACAGTAACTTATGTATCACTGATTGCAACGGATAAGCAGGACGGCTAACGGTCATGTTATAAAAGTGTGTGAAAACCCCTGCAAGGCATTGTCACAGCAAAGTAGGCAAAAATGTTATTCTTGACATTGTGGCTGATTGGGAACTGACAAAAGACTGACCCTCACCCAGCTCACTCCAAACAATGCCAACAGTTCATCGAATCACTAAGTGGAATGGCTCAGTAGAAACATGAAGAATATCACTCTGACTGATTCAAGGGAAACACCTCTGAAAGTGGACTTTTTAACTAGTTGCGTCTACTTTGAGATAATCCCTGGTAATTCTTGAGGAATGCAAACATTATCGTTTCTGGCATTCTATTTTATGTGTATTTGAACTGGTCGCTGGTCGACTGATTTGGAAGAAATCGCGAGTTGTGTTGAAAATTGAGAGAATCTAACACGTTAACTAGATGACCCTAGCTGATTACTTAACCATAGAACTGACTGGTGGCTGCACTGTGTGGGGAATTGTTACCTAATGAGTTTGACTAATTTACCCCTATCCTGGTCTCCAACGATTGATGGCTGCAATTTTAACGTGTACGACAGTACCTTGTGTAAAAAACGACGGAGGGTTCGTAGAAACGACAGTGGCCAAAATGTGACCTTAACCGTGCTTTACACTAACCCCGTAAATTTGGCAAACTAGCTGAAGTGACTGTGACATGCTGACGCTGTTGGTTAGCTGACCAAATGTATTACACTCACTTACCTGCACGAGAAGGTCATTTGAAAAAAGAGTCACATCTGATAGTGCTTTGGATGCGTTCTGCTAAGCAGTGTTGCACGACCTAAGCAGTGTGTTATACAGGAAATTCCGGAGATATATACCAAATATTAGTGATGTGTCTTGAATTAAAATGTGGATGGTCTGCTAAGGATTTTTCAGCGTAGACCATACTCATAAGACCGTTTACCAATCGGTTGAGAGCCTTCGTTCATACTACAAATACTACTGGCCTAACTCTGTCATAACTTATCCCGATGAGTGTGCAAAGGTCAGAAAAATCACTTCGAAACACTGACACTGACAGTGATGACTGGATCAGTGCTACAAAGGCGTGATTTTCTGCTCTTATTAGCTCGTTTTTGTTCACACTAGCACAGTGTTCGGTTAGCATTCTAATTATTCTCATTTTCCTAGCTATACTTTATTTTCATTAAACCAAATTTCAGTGTATATTTATGTTGGGTTATATTTTTCTTCAGGTGAACATGGCGTACTTTTTGCTAGGTCTGCTTCGGAATAACAACTAACCAGATCAAATACTTGTCTGATCTAAATACTGGTGCTTACGCGTTTTTCTAAGCAGGAGTTTACTCCATGTCTGTTCAACTATGATAATTTGCTAGCTTTTCTGCAGATTTCATCACATTATTGCCCTATAAGTAACTTTCTCAAATCACACTTGGAGTTATGATGTCCTCTTATCCACCGCTTTAGTCTATTTTATGAGGCTGAAACAAAAAATACAGTTTAACCAGTAATTACCTATCTCTAAAGCTCGCAGTTGCTAATCTAATACCTTACGTCTGATTTCCACGAACAGTAACTGAATCTTTGTATGTGAAGCTAGGTGGAAAATTGTGTATAGCAATTGTTTCCACTCAGTTTAAATGTTATCATCCAACTCAATAAGTGTGAAGCCGACAGTATCTTGAAACACGTTCAGCTATTTCTCTAGAGAACCATAAAGCTTGACCGGTAATTCCATGACATCTTCATTGATGTTGACTTGTGTCTGATCTTTTTTTCAGGATCCCGTTCTGTTTGCTGGCCCACTAAGGTTCAACCTGGATCCATCTGGTACCAAAACCGACGATGAACTTTGGCGGGCTCTAGAAGAATCTCATCTAAAAGACTTCTTTCAAGAGCAGAATCATCAATTAGACTTCCATTGTGCGGAAAGTGGCGAAAATCTGAGGTGCTTTTTTAATCGATTTGATATTTACTGTTGTGAAATTTCTTGTTAATATTCCATTGTGACAGAACTTAAGTTGTTGGCCAGAGCGTCTTGTTAATCTATCGCAAGGAAAAACCCTCTGCTTTACGTTCCCGACTATGTGTTGGTCAGAAAACAACTTTCACCGTATGGTTTATCAATGTAATACGCAACCGAATGGAGACAGTGAAAAGTGTGGGAAGTATTTCTATGTCTACTGATTCCAGCGCGAAACACTGAAGCAACATTTCGACGTTTATGCACGTTTGGTAACTTACGTCAGTAGGTTCTGACTATTCCTTCTTACTACCCCAGCAACTAAAGAGAATTGCCAATTTTCACACAGTGATCGGTGTTATGTTTCAAAACGGGTAGAGTTTGATTCAAAAATAGCTTACTTACTTGGCACTCTACATTCAAAGGAAAACTGTCAAGTTTCCAAACAGGATTAGTACTGGGAGGTGTGCTAGTCAATCATCCGGTGTATGATGGAGTTTAAATGAGGATAATGTAAAGCGTACGCGTTTCAAACAGAATTGATTTTGTTTAGCAGATTTCTCTGAACGCCGTCGGTATTCTGACTGCTAGTCCGTGAATACTTCAATAAGTTCCAGTGTGTTTTCAAGCGAACTCTGTAAGTCTGTCTGCTCGATTCTAGGTCTGAGTGGATTCTGGAGTTGAAAACAGAAGAGGAGTATTCAAAGTGAAACATTTCACTGAATCACTTTACTAAAGTTAATCGACTTTGTGCGGCTCAATCACGACCATGCAAACATTGGACATCTGTTACTAGAAACCGTAAGTCTCGCTTGCAAACGTAAGTAATTAGTTTTGCATCATCGACGCAATAACTGCCACATGTTTGATAGCTAATGTACGTGACTTTATTTGTTCGCAGTAACTAGGACGTTATCGTCTGGGAGCCATTGAGTAACACCATGCTTATCGGCAGTCCAGTATTTACTCGGGATTTTCACATCTCCGGCACTCTGTCATTCAACAGGCACTAGTGCTATTCAACTGGAAAAGCAACGTTGCCGACAAAGTACTCTGGATTGTTACCGGGACAATTTAATCCAGTAACCATTTCATGTATACATCATCAAAAAATCATGCTCATTAGTCACTAGTTTGCTAAGTATTCCATGCACCCACATTTGAATAAAGATGTGACTTCATCAGAGCAGAAAGAAGACATATATTGCGATATGTTAACATTTCATTTACTCTCATCAATCGCAAACGTAAAACATGCCAGTTATATACAACAAATAGTTAACGACACACAGGCTGGTTCCGCGCAAAATTGGTGGATATCTCCAACTAGTTTTTGTCGGCACCCATTCGTCAACAGTGCTGTCTAAAGAAGGAACACTATCGGGCCATGAAGGAACTGAGAGAGATGCAGCATTTGTTATTCCTTAAACCGGATAAAGGCTCTGGTGTGGTAGTCATGACCAAAGACGAATATTTAAGGAAAATGAATATCATTTTGGAGGACCAGAGGAAGTTCAAAGTAGACCGGACAGCCGAAAATAACATATTGGTGGAAAAGCAAGTGGCGAGACAACTTCAGATATTGCTGTTACATGGACACATATCTGAAGCTCAGTATAGACAACTGAAACCAGTCGGCACGGAAACACCCCGATTGAGAGGTGCTCCAAAAGCACACAAGGATGGTACACCCCTACGTCCCATTTTATGCATGAACAATTCCGCGTATCATAAAGTGGCTCGCTGGCTAGTGGACATTTTGGATCCCATCCGTAAAGTCTTATCCCCACATTGCTTGAAGGATTCTTTCGAATTAGTTGAAATCTTAGAAAACACTTCGGTGAGTACCCAATTAATGTATTCCATGGATGTTGATTCCCTTTTTACAAATGTTCCCCTTCGTGAGACAGTTGATTTTTTATGTGATTTTATCTCGAGTCAGAACTGTGATATAGGTGTTCCACTTGAATACCTTAAAGATCTCATTTTGTTATGCACAGAAAATGTTCGTTTCGATTTTGAGGGACTTGCATACAAACAGATAGACGGTGTTGCCATGGGTAGTCCGTTGGGCCCAACACTAGCAGATATCTTCTTAGGAATGATTGAGCGGCGAGTCCCGGATTATATAGCCGATTCGTTATTGTACAAAAGATACGTTGATGATATTTTAATTTTTACTGACGCTATTCATTTTGACTTGTTCTTTAACTTTCTCAATAATATTCACCCAAACCTATCTTTATCTCACGAAGTGGAATCGAACAATAGTTTACCTTTTTTGGATGTACTTATTACTAGACGCGCGGATGGTACGTTACAACGCTCAGTTCACCGCAAAGCAACTTGGGGTGGTCAATATATGCAGTTTTCAAGTTTTGCTCCTATTGCATACAAACGGGGTTTAGTTAAGACACTGTTTCAGAGAGCCAAACGTATTTGTACTCCGGACACTCTGAAGACAGAACAGGAGTTGTTGAGGCGAACTTTACTAACAAATGGATACCCCGACAAATTCATTGATGCACATAATACGGTGAAGAAGAGCTCTGAGCCTGTACTGACGGTTCAAAAGAAGGATGTTTGCCTATTCTTGCCATTCAAGGGTGATCATCTATCCAATGACATAAAGCACAAATTAAAATCAGCCCTAGCTCGAACGTATGCGGCTGCGCAGTTGCGCTTATTTCATACCACTAGTGGACCAGTTCTCCGAAAACGCAAAAGTAGTTTGTCAAACTGTTCTGTCTCCCATGTTGTGTACCAGTTCACTTGCAGTTGCAGTGACGTTTACATAGGCAGAACAGACCGACAACTATCACAGCGAGTCGCGGAACACATCCCGAAGTGGTTGAAACATCAGATGACGCACCAGTCCCAAATTGACGCATTGACTACTCGAAATCCAACGTCATCGATTGCAAAACATGTCATGACAACAGGTCATCAAGTTGACCCGGTTAACTCATTCAAGATACTGTTGCGCAACCGAAATCCGAAGTTACTAGCCTTTTGCGAAGCGATTCTCATTCGAACTTACCAACCGACGTTATGTGCACAGAAGTGGTTGAAACAACCGGTCGGGTTGCCATGGTCATGATTACATAATAACTGGTGTGTTTGTATGTGTGTCTTGTCCCTGTGTGTCGTTAAATATTTGTTGTATATAACTGGCATGTTTTACGTTTGCGACTGATGAGAGTAAATGAAATGTTAACATATCGCAATATGTCTTCTTTCTGCTCTGATGAAGTGGTTAAAGGGAACGCAGTGTTTCAAAGATGTGACTGTTAATTCTTTCAAGCTTTCAATAGATCCAATTAACGGTAAGAATATTTCAAAGTATGTCAAATGAGCAAATAAAAAATCTGAAGTTCCATGTCACCTTAAACTGTCTGAAAAGATAGCCAGAAAACCCTTATTGTGATGACTGCACTTCACACATTTCCTTAAGCCTTAAAACTCTGGCTCCCAAAAATTAAAGAGTTAGACCGTTGGTGGAAATTCTTTTGAATCATCAGCCACGGACTATGTAGTTAAGGGGTACATCCATGCATCATTTAGTGAGTGATCCTCGGCGTGGACGAAACTCTGCCATATCCATTTCAATACACCTGATCGGCGAGCACAATGTCAGCACTCCATAACTCTTTAAGGTTATGGTGAATTCTCACTTGTGTCGAAACCACTGTGATCAGATGCCGACAGCCGACTTAATTCCCGTATGAGAACTGTTTGTCAACCTTTACTTGCCGTAGGTTAATTTCTGAGTATCACTCATTAGCCAAACAAAACTGCATATGTTTTAACACTTGCTACATGTCTGCAGCTGAAGAGGGTTTTCAGAACTGAGTAACATCGTAATTTGTATCTTTCCATTGTTCTGTTCAACTGACCGATTTCCAGAGAGAAAAAATGTACGTCCGTCGATAGATAACATTAAAAGTGTTGTTTATAACGTGAAACGTTAGCAGTAATATTGTGTGAGTCCGTGAGCATCCGACAGACTTAACATAATCCACGAAGTTCACGCTGCTTATCCTGGAGGGTTATTTTGAATATTGTTACCACTTCGATGTCCTTCACTTCTTCACATAAGTTATATTAACTCAATATGAAGATTAAAAAGACAGAAAAGGCAAGAATAGTATTTTATTAGCCAGATCCGTTTATTACCAACTTAAAACTTCTTGGAATTATTTCACAAAGAAACCTCCGTGTGTTTTACTTAGTTTTGATACCATACGATTGCTCGTTATCTGCTAATATCCCCACTCATTTTCCACGGTATTGCTTCCATTTTCTTTGCCTCTGAAAGCTTGGGACAACGCCAGCTCGTTTGTTTGGCTCGTGCTCTGTTGGATCGTAAGCGCATTCTGATCTTGGATGAGGCCACAGCTGCAGTAGACTTGCGTACGGACGAACTGATTCAAGAGACGATCCGTAGTGGGTTTATTGGGCATACCATCCTGACGATCGCTCACCGACTTGGAACAGTCATGAATTATGACAGGT
Organism: Paragonimus westermani; assembly: GCA_008508345.1. NCBI lineage: Eukaryota > Metazoa > Platyhelminthes > Trematoda > Plagiorchiida > Troglotrematidae > Paragonimus > Paragonimus westermani. Next base: position 65,294 of record QNGE01000546.1, on the reverse strand, counting down.
AGGCTCAACGACTTTTCGGTTCACTCAGTTTTATTATGTGGTAGAGACCGTCTACTTTGGTGACAGACTTAGGCGATCCCCTGTGTCATTAATAATGGAGGTACTGAATAAGCGTAGCAGTCAACTCGCGTCCAAACATGTGTATCATTTGGCTTCTTTGCGGCAGAGTCCCACATATTCTGTCATACACAAAGCTCATCATCATCGGAATAAGGCCGGCAGCTGTTATTCGCATTGCTAATTTGCTTCGTTACTCTGCAAAAGATGTCTTTTCAGAAGAGTTTGCCTTTTGTGTCAGTCGTGGAATAGTGAATCCTATCTCCGCAGCTCTTAGTCAGATCCCTCTCAATGTAATTGAAAACCTCTCAACCCACTGGACAAGCGGTGCTATTACAAAAGGAGCATTGCGTTCTCATGAGAAAGTTAGACGTTTATCTTACCCAGTAGTGGCCTAATGGAGTCCCAACCATGTTTACACAGTAAACTAATGTGTTAGCTACCATACATTGTCAAAGGAAATTAACGGTTCAATACATCATAAAATATAACACGAATGTAACTGTGCGACGTGGGTTGAAACTCAAAATGTTACAAGAAATTTAAATGCAACTCCTCGAAATATTTATTAATTCACTATGAAGTGAGGTGTCCGTCTGTTCAAGGCGTCAGTCGTGACTATGCACAAAGTGGTTTTTCTTCTAGTGACCGAAGTCTACTGTGTATGTCTCACTTGATAAGTGAAAAATGTTGCTGACTGGAAGCCAAGGGGTCGTGCAAATGAAAAAGCTGTTTTATGAACAAAGCTGTCTGGTAGCAACTAATTCATGTAGTATGTTTCCAACACCTGATAAGGAATCACGAAAACACGGCAAAATGAATACTCCAAATAGTCTTGTAATCTTGTCACCCTGGTGTAAGCGTAACGAAACTGTAGCGGTTTCCAGCGATTTTTCCAGTCAGCTCACGCACAGCCTGTCGTCAGCGGGACTAGGGTCGCTCAGCGCCAGCTGCTACGTAGAATCTGGTTATAAGAGACAGTGATTAAAATGAATTTTGGACGAATGCGTAATTTAAGCAGCCGAATTGATAAGTCACAATCGTATAAGGCAATAACGAACAGTCCAGTCAAAACGCAACATAACTGTCACTCTGTGACAGTCGAGATTATAAAAACATTGGTCAATTTAAAAACAACGGTTTCTAACAAACGGATTGCTTTGTGTCGCTCAGACCATAGTTGTTCTCAACAGAGTAACTAAGCATCTGACAGCAAGTTTTAATGGTAGAAAAAGTCCCCTCCCGCAGGTTAAAAAAGTGAGAGGTTTGAGACATCAGACAACAACAGCGCCGCGCCTGTACTGGAGGACGTGAACTAAGTAATTAATTAACTAATTAAGTAACTAAATAAGTAACTCTCGCGCCAATAGATCCCATGATGCTGATACAAAATTAAATTAAGATACAAACGGCTTGAATGATTTCAACCGAATTCATTTCATAACAAGTCGCATAGATCACTATCGATATAACTGTGTACTGACGCTGCAGTTGTTTTATTTGTGTTACAAACAAAATTTTCAAAGACTATGCAATGTTTTGAATACACTCTCATAAGTAGTATGGCAGATGTGACAAGTTTAGAGAATCATTCACAAAATATACCGAATTCTGCTGAATTCGATGGTAACAGCATAATAAGATGCGGCAAGTTTTCTACCGAGTGAACTGCAGGGTTACATCGAAAACACTGAACCTCCACATCTCGACTCTGTTCGACTGTCCGGTGAATTTCTTGTGACACACTGGATTAGATGGGTAACCGAGTCCAAATGGGGGGTTGTGGAACTTTCTTCAGAACTAGGCAATTCAGCTGGTGGAAGATTTTTGCGTCGGAGTACGCTGTTACTATGGTTGGTTCGAATGTAACTGAAGTCCGGATTTTCACAAGTGGGATTCCTCCAAACATGTGTATTCTCATAGTCATATCTTCATTCAGACGTCTGAGATTGATCCGTTACCGGTCAACTCTTCATATATTTTCTCTTCAATTTAATAGGATTTTGGTACTCAAAAATGGGCGAGTTATTGAATTCGATACACCGGAAAAGTTGCTAGCTGACAAGAAGTCCGCCTTCTCCGAGATGGCGAGCGAAGCTGGTGTGAATAAAGCAGTCCCTTGAACTGGCAATAACTGTACTGTTACCCTACTGTCACATAAGCAAAACAATCACCTTCCTTATCTTTTAATTGTTTACATTCAAAACGTCCATTTAACGTCAACAAAAACGTGCGAACCTGGTACCTTTCCTGATTAGCTAGTTTATGCTTGCAGTTTTTTTAACACATTGGTCGCATTTTATGTCGAATTGTACGAAATGAATAGACCTGATTCTACCATACTATTTCAATACCTTTTCATTCGAATAAATGACTCCCAATCGTCATGGTGAGACTAGACCTTGACATGGTGTGACGGCTTGCGCATCTCGATGACCTTTTGGGCTAAACTGGACCGTGTGGTGACCACACCAACAAAGTTACTCATACCAAGCAGGCCAATTGGTAGAGGTCTGATAAACCACTGTTTTCTGGTCCTCCAGGTTGGGGGTTAGAAGATGGTTGGCATCTCTTTCCCAGAAACGTACCATGTCTGGTAAACCCCTAACCACCCGCTGTCTAGCGGTACAGGCTTTTAAGCCGAATGCTTTGGTTGAGAACCCTCATCGTTCTCCTATCTAGGTCCGGGCGTCCTGACAGTATCTCAGCCCACACACAACCATGAATCCTCACAACATCAACAATTCCGCACTGCATCGGCCGTCTCGCGGTGTAAACCGCGTCGCCCTATCTACTGCATACAGCAGGGTGGATGGGCGAAAACATGCGACTGCTGACCCCTCCCTCACTGTTCTATCATATTTAGCTCTCAGACCCCTCCCGATCCCCAATTCTGATCATTTCTCTGCAGGTCGCACAACAGATATGTTTAATCACAGTAACACTGTGCCGATAAGTTCTAGCTCTTGCTGAGCAGCGACCCCATGGACAGCAACGATTGGCTGTTGAGAAACTGACATTAAGGAAGAACAGACTGGGTTTCGCACCTGGCGGGAATGAATGGATCACATTTTTACTCTTCGTCAACTTATGGAGCAGCGTCATGTATATCGCCGGCCAACAATTGTTGTGTCTCTCAACCTTAAATGTGCGCTTGATTCAGTGGATCGATCTACACTTCTGGAGTCGGTTAAACGTAGCCGCGTGCCGACTAAGTACGTAAACATTCTGTCGACACTTTATTTTCTTACTTCATCTTAAATTAGGGTTCACGATGAATTGTCTGACAGTTTCAGCAGCATGAGCGGCGTACGTCAAGGCTGTCTGCTCTCGTCATATCTGTTTAATTTCGTCATTGACAAAATACTAATGGAGGATTGTCTGCGGCAGTCATAAGCTGCCGGCGTGGACCTGCTACCTGGTGAAAGGCTGACTGATCTTGATTATGCTGACGACAAGGTGTTGCTGTTTTACAACTTCCAAACAGCACAAACAATGCTAGACTCAATTTCGCGTTCTGCTAAATACCTCGGAATGCGCTTTGCAGCCTCAAAATACAAAGTACTTCTGCGGGATTGCTGTGATGATATAGATTTGATGATAGATAATGTAGTGATGGAGGTTGTTGAGCGGTTTGTACACCTGGGAATCTGCATCAGCAGCGGTGGCGGAGGTGTAGGGAATGAAATAGAAGTGCGCATCTCTAAGGCTAGGACGGCATTCGCTAAACTGAAGCATTTGTGGCGAGAGAGAGTTATTTCTCTGAAGCTCAGAGGTCGCGTATTTAAGACAACAATAAAGGTCGTATTACTTTCAACCCTACGTTTGCACACACACCGAGAACTGTTCGCTGACACTGCGACCGACTGGTGTAAGATGCGAGGTGGTCAGATAATGACCTGGCGTAGGGAAATGAAGTCGTTCACCAAGGGGTTGACCACTGTGGGTCGTGTTCGGCTGCCGGGCTGGGGCCCTCGCGACTCGGAGTCGGTGGTTGGAGACTCTAGGCGAGATGGCGGCTAATCGAGCCCAGTGGCGTGAATGTTGTCGTTGTTTGGCCGAGTTTTCTGTGAAGTGAGTGCATTTATTGGCGCGGGGCAGTGAAAGCCGTAAGAAAGCTGTCTCGCTGATGACGCCTTACTCTCACTTGCAGCTCGGTTGTGTTGTTTGCAAGGTGTAGGCACCTTGATGCTGAATATTTGAATAGGGACGTAGTCATTTTCAGTAGTTAGGTCCCTTCCCGTCCCCTTCTTTCTTCCTTCTCTCTCTTCCTATACAGGGTTTGCTTTTAATTCATGGTTGTGTGGTAGTCAAGGATTAGTGTGAACCACTGACGTGTTGCTGTCTATGATGATGATGTTGATGCTGATGAAATGCCTCCTACGTGAACACACAAGGAACTGTATCGGTCCTAATCCACGCAGGTAGCCTTTGTGTGTAAGAAGCACAACTATTCAAACGGAAACTGTTTTTCCTCACTCTTGTCTCGACTGACATTTAACAACTAGTGCATTTCCGGGTGTTTTGGCAGTGAACGATGAAACTTTTGGCGAGGAATCTTCTATGTTGCACCTTGTTATTAGTTAGTAACACATAAAAATATTTTTCGACTCTAGAACAATCCTACAGCTTGCTTAAACTTGGAAGTTCCCAAGACTCATCTTTATTGAGATTGTTAGTGGCACCTTCTCGCCAACACCATATTCCGGCTCGTGAAAAGAAGTGATGTTTTTACTGTCAGTCCAATCGCGATACGTAATGTCACGCCATATCAATATTAACAACGCTACCTCAAATGTTGTTTGTACTTCGGGTCCGTCTCTAACAGTAAGTCGACCTAAAAAAAGGGTTGTCCGTGCTACGGCCTTCATATAACTTCATTTTTTCAGCCTATAGTCTACACTTACTCTTGGGACTTAGTGGGAGGCTGATAAGAATTCCTGGTTCAAGAATATTTATTAAAATGTGGGAAACGTTCCAGAGAGTTCTAATACATGTGTTTGATGTAACCCTGGAAGCACACTCCGAGCACGCCATTCTAATACGCGACACAAAAATTTTCTGTCCATCTGCAGTTTCCCCAGACTAATTCAACGCACCAAACAGAACAAAATACAGATATGAATTGTTCGGTACTCTGCCAAACACTCAGTGTGACAGTGGAGTTTCTGGGCCACGATATCACAACGCTTTCAAGTTTAGCCAACATCTCATCATATAATTAGCCATGACCCTAAAGTAATAGTGGAGGTTAAAGTAACAAGTATTAACGCCAGGGTTGTGGTGTTGTGCACGTGTTTCAAGCACATCAGTTTAATGTACCGGTCAGCACATTGCGTTAATCAGATGCGTTTCACATATTCCGCTCAGCTCTGAGCTAGTGGACGAAAACACCACCATCAGCTGTCGCACTGCTGTGTTCATTTCTAGCACAGTTGCGATGTTGACTCAAAGATGTTTACACTGTCTGAACTAAACCAACGGAATTCTAGGCTGCCACATTTCAGGAGGGTTATCTTAATATGAATTTATTTTTTTCAACATAGACAGAGGCTATTTTGCACCATCAAAGTGTCATTAAGCGCTACATTGAGAACTCGATACCAACACAGCATCCGGGAAATTATTGTGGTGTATGAAATTAACAAAAAGCTGATAATCGAAAGAATCAAAACCTTGAGTGGTCAAATACAAAACGCTAGTAACTTAGTGGAAACAAACACAACAAGCGCAGCTGACGTTTAATTATCCGAGCTGTTAACTGGTTTTGACCTAGGACGACTGGTTTAACACAACTTCTCATTCGATAGAGAAAGTACGCAATGATCGCAGGTGCTGGAGTGATATAGTATATAAGGGGCGTAAACCGCACGCATGTCTACCGAAAAAAGCACAAGCCAGCCATCCACTCACAATTACACATACTCGCCAAGCGGTAACAGTATTATTTCAATTGATACTGTTTATCAAAGCTTGCTTTTCGTTTGAGGTGGAACCAAATGAAAACAACATTGTCTCTGTGGAATTGAATGTACACGGAAAAAGTAATAAAGCGGCCAATGTAGGCGCGTCGGACTTTTCATAGTTGGGTCTCACCTAAAATCATGAATCTTTCACACTACTTATTAGTAATACAATTTCTATGCTCAGCAGTGGCGCTGGTGGATCCGAGCGTGAACTGTTTGAGAAATCCTGCCTGGGCAGTCCATCCCCTGAGTCATTTGGTGGATTCCATATGAGAAAGTGAAATATGAGAATGTGAAATTTCCGAGTAATTGTCGCGCTGAGACAAGCTGTATTTGTCGCTTGTTCGAATCCGGCCGAAGCCCTGACTTGTCACAATTGGATCTCATCATTATGTTTGTAGACATACGTTCCATATAGCACTGATATACCAGTCCTTAGTTGAAGTGCAGAGTGTATAATGTAAATGCAACGGCAGTCCGTCTGCACTACCTCGAAGCACGCCAAACCCAAACGGAGAGTCTATCCTGAGTTCGTTTTTTAATAGTCGGCTTTTCTGTAACATTTGTCGCATGTGTTAAAAGCGCCGCACAAATAATGATTTGACTTGCCGGCGCGTTTCCAAAAAGTATCCATTCAGCAGTTCATTAGGCCTAGCTGATTCTTTTAAGATAATTTGCTGCCTCAGACAGGGAAGATAAATTAATCCACATATTTCCGGTTTGTGTTGTGTATGCGCACACTGGATTAGACTGAAACAGAAGGGCCGGTGGCTTGGGTTTGAGAAAGATTGCTTCAAAATTAGCAGAATTTTCTGGTTTTCTGACGATGCTTCTGCGTTCAGAGAAAAAATTACAGTCAACGGTGTTCGTATCATGGATCGCGATGTACTTAAAATTAGCTTCCCTATTACTTTCAGTAGCAACTTCCTTTTTTGGAATTTTCTGTTTTGTAGTATTAACTGTGGTTATACTTTAGCCGCGTTACGTTTTCTGTGACACTATTTTCAGTTACTTGTGACTATCCAAAGTGCTGATCATGGAACATATATTGAGAGTCAAAAATAACAAAAGATTATGAACAATACTTGCATTTTCAAAAGTAAAAGAATTTTAACTAAATATTACAATCTGACCGAAGTGTTCTTAAACAAATTACCACTGAAATGCATCACTCTTACATAACTCACACTACCCCTTCAACTATCAACTTCAGTTTTGATGACCGTCACAGTTAGCATATTATTTATGCACTCTTAATAATGTATATGTGTAGTAACATCAAGTAAAAAAATGTACGGTAATCAATTCTATTCACTGTTATATCTCAACCCACACTTCATAAAATTCATCGGCAGATCAAAAATTGTATAAAAAACTAGAAATTCGTTTGTTAAATTGGGTCTATTTTGAGCTGATTAGAATTAATTCTAAGCAGAGTGTACAGTTTAGAAAGTGCAGTTTACATATCACTCAAAAGAAAAAAATTAGAGTGGTTCGGTGGTAGAAATTGAGCCTACCTACGGCTTTTCAAACCTATATCAAACAGTGCACACATAACAGCTAAAAGAAGCGGTGGTGACCGATTGATCGCTGTATGCTTCCATTGGACTATAAAGAAAATCCTCACTGAGTCACAGGAAGCACCAGTGACCAACAAGTGTCTGAATGGGATCAAAGCACTTAGATACGTTCAGGAACAGTGCACGTGCCATGAGTTTTCAGGTTTGCTAATCACCAATTTTAGAACCCATATAGAATCATACTAGAGCTATCCAAACACACTCGGGCCTTAAAAGCGTCTCATGAACGTGACGACATTCATATAATCATTCAGTAACAAAGAGTGGGTGATTGGCCATGAACAGAAAGATTTATATGGACTAACTGCTAAACATTATTTTGGGCCCAATCAGTGAAAATCTGTTCGGCAAAAACGATACATCAAGAGATGCGGACCACCAGCAGTGTTACAGGGAGACAGCTACTTTGATCATTTGATAATTTGGCGAATGACTGTCAGTAAAGAACGCGATTCGTTCACAGTGGTGGGGCAGGAAACCACCTTCGTCTATCCACTGTTCAAAACAGTCAGCGCTACTCGGATTCTCAAACGCTAACCCCAGAAGTACAGTTTTGATGCCAAATTTACGTAGCTGGATAAATCACCCTCTAACTAGGTTAGAAGTAAAAGGAGATTTTCCGATCTCTGGTCAATACACACTCTTTTTTCATCCGTTGCACGAGCGAACGTTCAGAACGGACTGCTAGGCATTCGTCCAAACGGATCACAATCTGCGTCTTGCTTTGCTGGGGACCGGTCTAGCTAATACCATTAACGGCGAAGTAATAGTACACCTTGGAAATGTCAGCAAGTGCAGTGACCTAGAAGAGGTTTTTCACTTGCCTACCCTTTCCAAGATGACCAGACAATGAATACTAGACATCGTGCAGCCGATCAGTCTTCCACTTCGCAACTAGCTTTTCTGTTTTCAATAGATCACACAAGCCCTGCAGGTGTTATGGTCAATAGTTACAACACGTGTTTCCTGTTGACTGCGAACTAAGGACCTTAAAGCCGATTGGGCGAATTTTCTTAGGCTCCATATTAGTTCGGACGCGACGTCCCATCACGCAGACAGAGCTTGTTTGCGTTGATCTGAACTCTTATAAAATACGAACCAGCGGTGAGACGTTATCGACAGACTGAAAGAGCGAGGGTCCAACAAATTCAACGTCTGTATGCTGGAGCCTATACCGCGAAGACGCTCGGGTGATGGTTGTAACTAATGCATGGTCTTAGTGAAGGCTAACCTTGCCCAGAGTTTTTGGTCAACGCAATAGGTTCTTCATGATTTGTGGCCTGTTAGTTTTGAAACCAATTTGTTTCATGCATCATTACTTAGAACAACGTTTTGAAGCTGGCGCCATAAGAACGACGAAATTCAACTTGAATATTTCTACAGGAGGATCAGCCAGCAGACGTCCTGGTCAGATGCTACTCTGGAACAGTTCAATCATGACTTGGTAAGCTATATTTGACCCATGAACTACATCACCACTAAATATCTTCAAGTCTTGATAATTGGCTGTAACTATTCTCACAGCACAGCCGTTAATGGACAGAAGTGGTCATATTGACAAAAAGTCAGTTACTCTCGCAGGTTAGAGTAAACTTGGCAAACCGGTTGCTGGAAACAAGGCAGCTCTGGTTGTTGGCTCAGATATAGATAATCTTATGACTGCTCGTTGAGAACAAGCCGGTAGACTTGTTCGTCGTTGCCAATTTTGTGAATAATTCAGGGACAGAGACTGTGAACATGTGGAAGTAGATGTACCAACAGGTAGTTTGGATGGTGCAGAATTATATGGATCAAGTAATCTCTGGCATAGCGGCGTTATATCTAGATCTGTTCGGTGGATCTCCCTTTAACCGGGGGAACTGTGTTGTGACTCAATTTTGTTGCTGTTCGTTTCGGTTTTTCAGTGGCAGCGGTGCTCTTTGCAAAGACAACATGAGTAACTCAAATAGCTTAACTCAAAAAGAGCATGTACAAGCAAGCTGTTAAGTGTCGAAAACAGGTGGGAGTTTAACGTTCCACACAGTCATCCAAAAGACCCAATAATAAAGACAGCTGTTTAGAATACCAAGTTGCATCTTTGCCGCAGACTAAGACTGTGGTAAGCTCCCTATCCACAAACCTCCAAATTCTGAGTTGCCCTGATGACGAAAGCACAGTCCGGAAAAGTACACAATGAAAATTTTAGTATCAACCTCTGCATGCAGCACAAGCCAGCACCATTGACCTTGAAAGTGAAACGGTCGCTCTTGAGATGGACGGTGTCTCTCAGGGGTGTGGGATCATCTAAAGCACACTTTTGAGGCCTCGTTTACGATTCTGTTAACTAATCGACCTGTGCTTAAGATAATATAGCCCGTCCCTGAACGTACCGAGGATCTAATTCGTGGTGCGACCTGATGTAAATCTACTCGGCTTCGTAGCCCTACAAACACCTGCTGCAGGCCGGTCATGTGTTCAATCCGGCAAACGCTTTCTGTGGGTTGGTGAATCGTCGTAAGTCCTTAAGCCAATCGACGGTGTGCTGGTTGCACGCAACATGTCTGTCCTCTGAGCGAAAGAGTTATTTACCCTGAGCATTTACCTGCCCTGGTTTGGACCACCGGCGAACTAGTATACATATTCATATGTTTCACCGGCCTGATTGTATAATGAATTTGTGTTTCATATCTGTTATATATAGCAACCGTCGAAAGCATACGAAGTACTATTTACTCCTGCAACTTAAACCTTACGGTCCAGCTAATAAGATTTTAACCGTTGAAGAACACCCTGTGTTCCATAGAAATCAAAATCATACTGCTAATTTGGCTTGAGCCTCGACGAAAAACAGCCCACTTCCTCGGAAATGCGGCGGCTTTACAGACTATTCTACAGTACCGTATAGTTAACGGAAGTCGAAGTTAGTTTAGCTAAGCGGGGTCTGCGTGCTACTTAATGTCAACAGACAGAGAGTATTAGGCCAACTTAACATCATCTGTGCAAAGATACTGCACATCAGAAATGTCTAACAAGTAGGTCTAAATGCCGGATGCGACGTCTAATTTTGCGAAGTCGGGAAGCCTATTTGCATCAGTTTTCATAGGGTCAAACAGCCTACCACGAGGGGCTGTTGAGTGTCACCGAATTAAGTTATCTTTTGTATTCTCAAAATTGTCAGGTTTATCGGAAGACGAAACACTGCAGATGAGAACATTTGTAAGTATTGCGTCATAAGAAGCCGTAGTAGGATCAAGGTTTGGAGTTCTGGATAAAGTCTATATTGCCGTGCAACGCATGTGGATCTTCTTCCTTGTGGACGAACATCAAGGCCGATGCGACACAAAATGTGTGGTTCAGATGTGATCATTTTGAGTGCACGTTTTCACCTGCCAGCGGCGATTTGATCAACCTGCTCTTCTTCCAAGATATTCTTGAAAGACTGACCTTACCTTCTGTCTTACCTATAGACGACTGCGGTCTCAGTATTTTGTTTACAGTATATCAGTCGTTAAATACACGATTATTATCGGAAGAATGATGTTACACTTATTCCAGGCCAACAACTTATACCGGGTTAGATGTGCCCGTGATGGTTCAGATTCCTCAGTTCCAATCGATAAGGATTTGAGGACACTATTCTTAATTTTAAGTTTGAAGGTATCTTTATGGTTCTTGGATTTTATGCTCAGATGATTCTTCGGAATACATACATTTAAAAATAACGCAATCTCATTGAGACCTGCAAATTATTTTCAATACGCCGTTTTACCCAAGGTCCTGTATATAACCACCTGTGCTCCGTTGCTTGTCATATGAGCTGCTGGTTGAAACAACAACACAGTCAAGGTCAATGCACTTGGTAGAAGTGTTTTGCAAACTTAGTGCAAGCCGCCTAATTTAAACTGATTTTTACGGATTCGTCGGTATCGAATTAGGCCTTACCTTCGTGCCGTTCATCTATATCGTTTACAACCAGGCATTAAATTCAGGACCGCTGCAAAGGCAGCGATAATTAATTACCTACTTAATTTACTCAAAGCAGTATACGGTATACAGCATTTATCAGAGGAGCAATAGGGAGGATAATCTGGTCGGTGATTTTCGAGAAAATAAGCCACCACGCTTTATACATTGATTTATCTTGCCTGAATGTGGGTGGGACGAATAGGAATGCCGGCTCATCCCAGGATAGTCTTCATGAAGATCTGCGACTGTTGCAAGACAAAGCATGGAACGATGATTTTGATGTTTTTAGCGTGAATAAGGATAACCGACTGGATTGTTACTAATAAACACCAAGCTGCAAAAATTTGCCGTTTGTTATACATGCTAAACTGACACACTTGTAGGCCTCTCTGGTAAAACATTCGTTCATACACACGAGTTCCAAATCGAGAAGGACAAGAAAACCGTCGGAAGTAGCTCCGAAGAAAAAGAGAAAACACTGAAGTTTGTTTGCCGCTGAATATATTGGATTTCGGAAGAATCACTGCGGGTTTTCCTTCACAAATGGAATAAGTCTGCAGCATGTTTCACAACTCATCGAGACTAACTCCAGAACTTCCCGCAGAAGTACACAGACAGTGATTGCTCCACCTTCTGACATGCACATATTTTGTCACAACTCCACAATGAGATCATCAAAGTGGTTGAGTTAGAGCAGTGTTAGCCAGAAGCGACTCACAGAATCATGTTCTCGATTAGTTTGGTTACTTAGCCTAGCGCGTCAGCTCTAAATAGGCTTATACAACTGCGAACATGATACGCCTCCTTATTCAGAATACTTTTGACTTACGTCATTGTTCTTTGTGAACGCAAAACAGTACGAGACGCTTTATGATCTCTTTCCTCGTTTAACAGATTTATGTACTATCCATACCTTTTGAACTACAGCTAATATGAAATATTCGTCACCTATATGCTGGCCTCCAGTAACTTTTACCTATAAACAGTATGATGGAAGATTAGTTGGTAGATAATTGAACAATTTGAATTTAACGTAACTTGTTCGATATCTCTGTTTATCACTAAAGCCATCGTTTGACCACCAACCATTAAAATCACATTAACGCAACACAGAAGTTTCACCAGTATCTTAAGACTGGTGGAATACTGCAGTTACAGTCTTTTACCCGTCCATTAGGTCATAACTTGCTAGCTTATCTTGTTGTAATTATCACAAATATAAAAATTTTCATCCAAGCCCGGTCTTCTTATATAAATACGTACAAGGTATTTTACAGAATAATCGAACCTGACTTAGTTGTTTATGAGTAAATTGATTGCTGGGCTGTACAAGCATAAAGATTTTGGTAATCAGGCGAAATAACAGGCAAGGCATGAAAAAATTTGATCCAACAACGAACGAAAGGCAATAAAGTGAAAATCTTTTGATCCTCGCAAAATATGCATCACAAACTGAAGAATACTGGCCTGGAAAAAATGGGTAGTAGCAGATAAATCCGGTTGTGTTATGATCATGGGAACAAACTTCGAAATGGCGCTTTCCGAATTCCTGACTTAATAAATTACTGGTCTCATTAGAACCCAGTTCACTCCATTTTATGATGTCCAATTTACACATTAATTGCACATCTCCTTTCATGCAAAACTTTGTGAACAAATGAACCCAATGTAAAATGTATCAGGGATTAAACGTATATAAGATGTTACATTGTACGACTGTGGGCATTTTACTGCGTACATCTTGAGGTAACTCATATTCTTTCTACTATTTAAAAAAATTATAAAGAATAATATATCAATTCAAAATGGCAACGTCTTCTCTGTAAGCACATGACTATGGATTAATATTTGAATACAGTAATCTAGTCATACTTAGTGTGAGGTCAGTGGAGAAGTAGTGTTTAAAATAAACTCATGTGTAACTGCTCGTTTTGAATTCTGAATGATGAAAAACTCAAGACTAAGGTTTTTAGTTTAAAGTGAATCATCAGAGCGAGATAAATGGTTGCGGCATTTCTTACACATTCGGTGTGCGATTTTTCAAAAATGAAATACTTACTACTCAGTACTACTATGTTTTACTTTCGAACACTCCCAACTAACTTAAGTAAACAGATTCGCTGTGAGTTCCCGTCTGCCCATTAGCAACTAATTTTATTACGCTTAATTAGACAGTCTAATATTTTCTCGGGTGAATGAATAAATCCATTCGTCAACTCATTCTATCGGACTCCACACGGTGAAGTCAGGATTTGTGGGTTAATTTGATTAGGCGATAAAAATAGTCTCATTGTTTGATAACAAACGACATTTGTTGTAATTAAATTCAACCAACCTATATCTAACGAATCACGCACTTGCCACTGAATTACACGAAACACAAGTGTAGATAACAGTTCACAAGGATTTTGATGCATTGCATTCTCACAGGTTTGACGCGAATCTGAGGTAATTTTAGACAGCTAATTAGTACAAATAAGCACGTTTCGGTCGTTAACCGACATTCCGAATCGGTGGATCGCCACGGGACCTTGCGGATCAGAAAGTTGCCTGGGGTAACGTCTCCAATAGCTGTTCAGTGGAGTGAACGCACATGACCTCAGGCAGTGAAATATTGATGGATGGGCTACTTCAAAGAACGTGAGTGTAAACTTCTGAAGAGTATACAAAGTCATCCAAATGACCGAACGGAATAAGAGTCCTCTTCTTAATAACTCTCGAAAATGAAGTAAATTTGAAAAGTCCGAAAATAGCAGTAGCGTAACGCAGTTTATCTTGCATTTAAACAAACTTTTATTCAGCCCGTTCTACGGGGCAGCAATATACTCTAGTTCTGCTGTTGTGAGTCTTAGTCGTTGGTATATACACCTACCAAAAATGAGACTTGAAAGGCTGCCTCATTCTGGGCTCAATCATAGTTGAATAAACCGGGGCCTTTGTAACTTATAATTAAGTAATACCTGGTGTGAGGTCAGTACCGCAACAATCAGCACGGTAGCCCCGAGAAAGCATGACAGGTGGTCCAATTCCGGCCATGGCAACGGTATTCAATAGTGACGGGCTCTGACAAAACTGAAATTTGTACCGGTCGCTTCATTTTGAAAAAATCACAGGAGTGCGAAGGCTTTGGTGAACTGTGTCAAGCTGAATTTGTGGTCATTAAAATTTTCCACTACTCACCAATGATCAAAATATTGTTCAACTATTTTAATTTCTTCCGTCATTCTAACCTGGAAAAATGTCCTAGTCGCGGCGAGGTCACTTTGCCTCTTCTCGAAACGGTCGAGCAAATCTGAGCATTACCCACAGTGAAATTTGATCGGAATTTTTTTATGACAAATGGGGATTAGACAACGTTAAGTTAGTGGCTCACAAGTCAACAGTTTTCTCGTGCGAACAATGACTGGAATGGAACGCCCGGCCGTGATACTACTGGCAAACGCCCCAGCAAGGGCGATACTCGTGTATGGCGCTCATCTTCAAATGGCATCATTTGAACCGTTTAGGTAACTAACATAACGACACTCATCTATGAGTAAAATCTAGGTAGTTGCAAGCAAATCCACCAAAATTGGCTCAAAATTTCATACCTATTGAATGATTTCCGGAGCTAATCCAAAACAGACGTCAACACAGTTGATCGGTAAAATCCTGGTGCACTCGATCGAACAGACTGAAGTTTCAAGTGATAATTTTTCTAGATAACTTCCTTAGTAGTGTTCCAATTTTTTTTGGGAAGTATAGTCCACCTAGCGGGATAATTCATTATCTTCTGTGAAACAGAAGCTGGGGATGAGCATGCAGTATTGCTGACGGATATTTTCAGTTGTTCGAAATCTGCGTTTGGACCAATTAACTTACTTAACAGTTTTCAGAGTCAGCTTTCCTGTCTTAGAAAACTGAGTAGCCCACCGGACAAATAGTTTGTGAGACAAGATTTTCGAATTGTTTCGCTTGTCAATTTAACAGTGACTAACCTGACTATTGTGTTATTCATCCACAGTTGACGTTTTCTAAGTTCACTTAAGTGGATAACAGTTACACCCTCCTCGTTCATCAAGCGAATATTATCAATGGAATATTTTTTATTTCTGGCCTTTTAAAATTCCGTTTGTTAGCTTCAAGATAGTTTTGTAGACAAAATCCAATCAATTTCGAGACGAACATCGAAGTTGTGATGCCCACCATGAAATACCCACGGACAGCACCAAGTTTACTTTTGTTTTATTCGTGACCTATAGACCCAGTATGCATATTTCGATAATAAATACGATCATAAGGTTACTGAAGTCAGTGGAATAACAGTTTGCTAGTGTGGAAATTATGTACAGTATAGCCAAGATAGTTACCCCCTGTTGCATTTTATCAAACGGGAAGCACAGGAGTTTCACGCTGGTCTAAACTGCAAACTTGCGGAATCAGTGTCCACCGCGTAAATTGTATCTGATCGGAAACAAGTCAACCACCAAACTGAAGGGACCCAAACCAACAAACGAAGGTGGAAAGAGAGGAAACTTGCAGTTGAGTGAAAATCCAGCGGAAATTTCAGGAAAAACTGTGGTCGCTTATAAGTAGAAGATTCACCATACTGTCGTCATGGATTGGAAAGTGATTACAACAAGGTAGAAGGATGCTGCAGGTGTGCCGAAAAAATAGTTGTTTTTGCAGAACCAGTTGAAACAAGCTGCACCTAAACGATCGAAAATCCGCCAGGTGTTCCCCACTAAATTTTCGTGCTTCAACGGTCGAACGGTTCACGGTTAGCAGAGAATATATGCACTAAGCAACATACGTTAGCTGTTTAACCCCATCCATTATTTCCTTTTTTATTACAGTTTGTTTGATACAACTTCCCACGGTAGTTTGTCCTATATATATATTACATCGGTTGTAGCTAAACAGCATTATTTCACGATTTTTTATCGTCTAATCCAATATTCCCATGTCTAACCTCTTTTCATAAACACATAACAACCATAGCCCCTTTAGCTACAAAAACGGATGACCCGGCCTGGGTGACGTAAAACTGGGAGCATCCTGTCAGCTTACTGGCTGTTTATTAAATCTCCTTCAAACTTTCCATATTCTCATAGCACAGTTTAATAAGCTTTTTCAGGCCAAGTAATCTTCAAAATATTTTGCTGACAAAATGAACACAGCATTATCTAGGTCTTAACAGGAGTATCCCGCTAAAGGTTTTTACACAGTTTCCTCAAAAACGAGCAATGCAAAGATGCAACATTCCGCTTATTCACTGTTGCGAGGTCAGTATAAAATGTTTCACAAAACAGAGCAAATAGGTAGCAACAGAAGCATATACCAGTCTGATCAGGCATTGCCTCATAAAAAGAGTAGTCTCTTTTCAAAAACTGCAATTCTATGGAGTCTACGTATGTTGTATGCAACTTGTTGGGCTTAACTGAAGACACCCTTTTTCGAAAATACCCACTGATGTCATGAGAACAACAAAGTAACCAACAAGGCATGTAACCTGTGGTTGATCATCAGTCTAACCAAAAGACAAAAAAATGGAATCGTTGACTAGTTTGAGCAAGAAAAACGACCAATACGGGTTAGGGACGACGCGTTTGTTATCGCAGTCACTGGTTCCAATCGTGGGCTTTATTGATTGTATGCCAGAGAAGGTTAAGGGTGTGCACAAGAACTTCTTCTGAGCGCAGAGGTGGGGGTTGCGCAATCGGATGCTACTGGCTTTGGCAATGGTCAGCATTCGGAATCTCATCATTTTTAATCGATTCCTTGACATGTAGTAGACAATGTGAAAAGCATCTTTCCTATTGACAGCATGATCAGAGTCGTTCAAACGAACAACAACCACGCTTGAAACCGTTTCGACTACAACGCCGCTCAACCACGCAGGGTGATGTTCACACACTCTACCAGACAATCGCCTTGTATTACGAAAAACGTGTGGTGCTCGAAACTAGCAAACAAAGGATTACACACAACAGCTGGTTGTAGAACATGGAGGCTTGATTTTTGTTCTAACGTGATAGCGGATGTTGGACGGAAACTCACGCACAATTAAGCTACAGGGTAGGTTGTTTCAGGTGGCCTTATGAACTCTCTTGAGATAACTTCAGCCATGGGATCTTCCTTGAAGAGAAAACTAATAGAAGCATCTTTTTTACTCACAGAGGGTGGCTCAAATTTCAACTCCACCGCCTGGATCGTCTTCTGAGTGAAACGTACTGGGCAGCCACTCTGAACGAACACTTGTATAAAGTCTAGCTCAGCTTGCAGAGTGTCAGGAGTACAGATCTTTAACGCTCTACCCGTAAGGTAACGCATGAGGTTGCGCTTTTTATCTAGTGAGAAAAAGCTGTCAAAGTTAATAGGCTGGCCACTCCCAGTCTGTCTTCTGTACAAATTTCGCCGGATTCAACCATTTTCCCTGCCTACTAAGCCAACATTCAAAAATGTTCATTTCACCACTGTTGTCTGGCAACTTGATGAATTTAATACTGTTTGGGCGGAGTTAGAAGCTGTCATAACTCTGCTTATGTTAGCATCCTCGATGACACCGGAAAAAATAACATCACCACAGCGTTCGTAACATTTACATTGTTCAGTGACCACACGAAGATGGCTAATCTCCAGTTTGTTTATGAGACCGTCAGCTATTCGAGAACTTAGTGGTGAAACCATCCCCATTTCATCGCTCTGTCGGTTGATCGCACTGTTGAGCAAAAGCTAAAAGATGCTTGTAGAAACACTAGCCTTTCTATCAGTCCATCTTCCAGGATGCCCAGGTGGTTTTAGTTTTCATATTTATCGTGTTGTAATTAACCTGATTTTCAAACACAAGAAACAAATCTTGTTAACTATTCCGTCGTTCTCTTGAAGACAACGTAGAAGGAACCGAACTGTGAAAAATCCAGACTTCGGCTAGATTCGTACTATCGAATGCAACAACATGCCGAGAAGCGATAAGTACTCTACCAGCTGAGCTACGAATCCAGGCCAGAGGCAGGATTTTCACATTTGGACTTGGCAAACCACCCAACTTACCGTCATACGAAATCCACAAAATAACCCGGAAGATTGACTGCCCAACCGAGATTGTTCAAACAGTTCAAGCTGGATTCGACCAAAGTCACCGAAGAACATTGTATTAATAATAAATACTTTGGCAGATTGGATCACTTAGAAGTGTGGATTTTCCGTAAATAACTCTCTTCTAAATTACTAAGTTTGCCGAACTACTTATTAGTAATATGATTGGTTAGAGGCTGAAAATTATATAAACCCCTCACAACTTCGGCGTTAGCCTCAGGCGTTTCCTTGAATCAGTCTTGAACACTCCAGACCGTCATGAATGCATTATTGTTAGATTAATCTTGCCAACTGATGTTCTATTTGGCAGCTGCTTAGTGACTGATCTGAGCACACTTTCAGGTGAGTTCGGCCGCTGTGATGAAGACAGAAATCAAGATTTATGTTCACTGTTAGTGTTCAGTCTAACAACTCAGGAGTGATTAACTATACTTGCTTCGGGAGACAAATGTTCTGAATTTCTCCACCAGTTAAGTACCAACGGAAAACCGGGCAAGCGGGTTAGTTGGATAGATACATGATTGTTAGCTAGGTACAAATCTGTTACTTTGAAGAATGTTCCCATTTGGCTGAATGTACTCAAAGAAAATTGGCAGATTTCAGGCATATTAACTTAATTCCTTCTTTGAGTATCTCAGATTTGAGTACGAAATTCTGATAGGTTAAACGTGTGCATGTACATTTAAATACACACAGAATTAGAGCTGTAAACAAGACTGATCAAGACGTAATTCATGACAACCTTACTGGATTCAGTCACCAATAATGTGAGCCACATAAAGCATGACAACTGGCGAATGACGGTGAAGATTTTTGAGATAATCACTGTCAAGAACGCCAGTATCTGTTTGAAAGAGCTGATAACATGATCATAACTAGGTTCACAGTCAGGCCAATTACTGAGAACAGTGGATGAAATTTTCGCGTTTCTGCTATAATTAGCACAGTGAACAATGACAACGCAAACATCGTTTAATGCTTCATCTTTCCTACCCATAAACTCGGCGATTTCGAATATGCAAAGTGACTCCTTTCATTCAACTAATCAAACCCACCCTCAAATTTATCTACCCCATAGTACAAATGTCTGAGTGGTTGTAAAAACATTAGTCTGTGTGGTCACAGTGAAGTGGGAGGGATCCACCGGTACTTACGGAGACGTTTTACTCGCTCCGTTACTTAACTTAAAATGGTCGTGTTTTTTGACAGGTCACCAAAATTCAATGAGAAATAGTTACCAAACAATTTACTGTTGTCGAAACCATCAGTATTTGTTTATTCATTCATGCAAAAACGTCGGTAAGACTAGATTAGTTGGTTAAACTTAGCTTTCATTCGCCTAAAAATAATGATCCTGGCATCCATTACTGAACCGGAAGAACCTCACAATAAACAATAAATTCACCGAGTACTCTCCATGCGCGCTAGGAAAACTGGACATTTTGTAAGGTACCCAATAACTAAAAACATTAGAAAGGCTGGTCGATGGTTATAATTTACTAGTTATTTGTCGAATTTAATCTACCTAAGTGCAACTTTTAATAAACCACAGTCTTGTGGATCACCTGGCATTGTCATTATCATTTTCTTCGAGTTCTGACATTCTACGGCTCTACAATTTAACAAGTGAACTCCATTCCTCAGTATGTCTTTCTGTTTCATATTCGCTTTTACAGGAAGTCGTTCAAAGATCGAAAACAAATCCGGGCATATTAATTACCCCTTGCTGTGCGGTCTGAACATGATAATGTGACTGATCAGATGTGCTTGTATTGTGCCCTGTTGTGTGCGGCGTTTCGTAATGAGTTTACCGTTTGGTCAACGTCTAACAGAACGGCATTACCTGGAGAGTATTATATACAACCCAAAAGTGATAGTTTACGACCAACAAGCTTAATTTTAGTGTTCCGGTTTCTTTTATCTACACAGATAGCGTGCGACCACTGGTTACTGAAGGCTAAGAAAAGTCAAGTTGAGGTTATGACGTCTCGCGGATGATAAATTTTTAAGTACGTGTATACACCTAAGACTATCGGATGCATATATGTCGTATCAAAAGAAATTGTTTAGCTAATCGAAAACGCAGTAAGTTCTGCAAACACGCGTTCTCTTAAATTGGACTACAACTACTTGTTGACCGTTGACGAATTTCCAAAGTTCCGCAGTAACATCGCAATTTAAGAGAGACCCATTTGTGAAAAATCAGATCTTAAGCTGGATTCGAACAAGTAGGAGGAACAGCATGTTCAAACGCGACAGACTTTCCACCAACTCAGTTAAAAGCCACCACGAGGGCTCGGAAATTTGACATTCGATCATAGTTACTCACCACTCCCATCGTCTCGAACGAAATCCACTATGAAACAGTCGGAACAATGTTTTGAGAAGTCCTCTTAGGGATAGAGAAATAGACTGAAATTTGTCTTTATCTGAACCCATCAGTAATATATATATACCCTTCACGATTAAGATTTATTTCCCTGCAACGTTCATTCATAGCTACTGTATTGGCTCAGTATGGGTGAATCCGGAATCCAGTGATTATTCTTGAAATTGTAGTCACCTGTGTGTTGCCTGAGATATATACTGGTTGAAACTTCTGACAGTTAATAATCCAAAATCCACTCATAAAATTAAAATAACTTTATACTTTGTACGTGAGCGTGACTGAACAAGAGTATCAATAATCTCAAGCAGACATGGCTGACTCATCAGACGTAGTGATGTGGTTATATCCAATGTGTGGCTAGTGAACCCATTTGCCTTGACAGACCGTGAAGTGGAGTTCAAAACTCAATCGCGGCGAAAGTGCGCGCTGCTAGCGAATTCTGATAACAGTGAAATTTGAAACCAACACTTCTTTTATAACTAGCTTGGCTAACGTATCGATCAGGGGAAGAGAAGTGTAATGCAGTATATTACGGTGTTTTAGTTTGTATGAGCAAACTCTTCGACTAATAACCAGCAAAGAAGCATTTTCAGTCAGTTTCTGCACTCATGATAATGTAGCCAGAACTACCTAATCAGTGAGTGGAACGAGTCGCCATTGAAAGTTGTCTATCAAATTCTATCACACTTCTTTTTCAGTTAGAATTTAAACTTGGTATACTAGAAATATCCCGTCATACACAAATGACCATTTTATGGTCAGATGCGTCCGAATTCCACCGGATTTTAAAGGTGGAAGAGATAACTTCATGTAGACTTTTGACTTGTGATGGTTGAATTTTTTTCCGTTGGACAATTTGCAGCAGAAGCTACCTTGTGGTTATACGGTAGAAGATAAGCAAACTGACGGTTTTAGCTGGTATCACTGCGCTTTGAAAAACAGAGATGTTTAGTAGAAAGATTCTTCAGAACGTTGACACTAGCACGGTTCACTATGAGCCTACAGCTCCCCACTCCCAAAATCTCTGCGTGCCTGTATCAAAGGTGTAACACAAAAGAGAACATATCACTAGCTTCTGCAGCAGATGGGTTGTAAGGGTCCTAGGGTCTGCCGTCAAAACATCTGCATGGTAATCTACAGGAAACCAATCCATTTACGTCAGTGATCTTCACCAGCAATTAGTGTTAGGTGGTCATGTGTTGATTGTCGTATGTGAAACGATCCCTTGGCTTAGAGTGTCTTCGGGTTTGTCAAACTACGAGGGCTAGGAACGAACAGATTTCTACTCACAGACTCCTGTTAATCAATGCTATAGAGCACAGTTGGCCTACCTAGCTGCATGTTTGATGGTGAAGAGTAAGTGATATATGGATTACTGTGCTATAAGCCCACCAGCCGTCCTACAGTTACGCCCACACTGTGTAGTCAGCTTCATGTAGTGTTCAACTGAACAGAACACTCATTCCGGAGTGTATGAGTCACCAGTCGTTGGTGACAATTATTTGCAAATATAAGCTTTCTCTGTAATTTTGTCTTTGACAGAACCTTCTTTACGACTGGATCAACAATATGAATGATTACCCTTTAAATGAGTGAAGAGTTGTTGTCCGATTTGGCTTTTCACAGTGGGAATGGCTTGTAGTGTTAGTAGCTCAGCACATCATGCTGCCCAAGTTTGAGGTTAATTTCCAGTTTCCTTTGTAAATATTAGCAAATGTTTGATTCGATCTGTTCTCGCATGATAAGTTCGAATATCAAAATATCTGCGAATTGTGGCAACCAATAACAGTTGTCGGTGTACGCGTTCAGAAATTCTGTCCACAGGCCACCTAGAAATGCTCTATCGGAAAACAGGTGCGCAGTTTGTAATAAATCACAAACAACGGATGATGATAACATTAGCATTATGTTTTACTGCATGTACTGCCAGAAACCATTGACTTCAAAATGAGTGTACCAGAAAAACAATCTTCTTGGTTTTCAACATCTAAACAGATAGACGACAGACAATGATAAAATGAATAATAATGCATTAAGCCAAATTGTAGAGTAGCACATCACAAGTGATACGGCAGATTTGGGAAAATCTTGTTGATCAATCGAAAACTTGATTGGATGTTAAAAACTATCTTAGTACATTTGAAAAACGTGGATAAGTTTACCGTAGGCCAACTGAACAGGACGTAGAATGCAACAAAGATAACGTAGACAGTGGATTTTTCGTGAAACATTCATTGCGGACATGTTGAAGACGTGTGGAAGTTGACTGATTGCAGTAATTTGCCTGCATAAAAATATGTTCAGCTGGTATCGAAAGTAAATTTCATGGAAGATGTCTATGTTAGTCTACAACTCATAGGTGACCACTCGTGAGTTGATAACTAGGAGCCAAATGTAGGAATTTTGCATTGTATGCACATCATTGAAACTATCCAGTTAACTTCAGTAACATAAAATGCAGTCTCGGAGTTTTTGCTGTTCCACTAGCAACAGAAATACTTCAGCCCTGGGCGACAGATGGAAAATTTGCTGGGGTTTTGCGTTTAAACCGATCATAAACTGCGTTTTCTTCAGAACTATACTGGGTCTAATTAGGAGCGAAGAAACATTCATTCAGAAACAATAAAACTGCCTGAGTCACTAAAAATCCCAGATGCGGGATATTCGTTCGTAGTTCTTGCATAGTTGTACAGGTGCACAAACATAAAGTGATTCGTAAAAATCCGCAACTCGTAAATTGCAGGACTGTTTTTTGTATAAGAGAATTACACAAGTATATGGTAGGCTGCAAGCGAACAGTTGCTTGAAATGAGCGTTATTCCTAATTTTGCTGATTTCCAATGTTTGAGAGCGTGCAACGTCTTATTGTACAGGTGAAAATTGGGCCTGATTACAAGTGCACATCGGGTCCCTGAATCCTTACATATAAGAGAGAAATCGAACTGTTATACATTCAAAAGCCTGTAAGTGGTTCTTACTTGATCAAACCAGTCTGCTTTTTCTGTTTCCAACTTCAGATGGCACAGTTCTGTCTATTGGTTTTAGTTACTTTTCAAATACGGGCTGACTGACCGGTTTCTCTGTCTACTGGGAGAAATAACGGTGATTTACAGCCAACGGAAACTTTACATCTCATGACAGGCTGATCATATAAGTGATTAATAGAACCAGATAGAACGTACGTACACTGTAAACCGTCTTCACAAAACAATACACCACAGTACAAATACTAGATGTTTGCGAGTACCTTCGCCATCATGGCAGAAACCAGAGTAACAGCACTGTAGGGTAATGAACTGACATCATCAAGGTGGTTACAGCAACAAATGGTTCAAAGTCTACTGACAATTGTGATTACTCTAATTTCACTACTTGCCAATTCATACGTACCGTTGTATCAATTGCACAGATCCAGATCATGTTCTGGTGTCACTTGCAGTCCTAAAGACTCATTGTGAAATCTCTCTTGTCTCCACAACTTCCCAGCTCCATATTACTTCACCTAGCGCACACGATGTCTGAAAATTCAGCTAGTTGTGTTCAGCTTGGGTTAAAGATACGGATGTCTGTGCCGTCCATTCACATTTTACTTCATTAGTTTCGAAAACCAAAACAACACAATTAACGTACTCGGACAAACCTTTTGGTCGAAAATTCATTATCACGAACATCGCATTCTCATTCTCTTGCAATTAAAAACCTCTGATGATGATTCTCTTGCTTTTAAAAACTTTCTCCATCCGAGCGCCTGCATATCTGCATACAAAACGATCAACCATACCAGAAGACAAGCTAATAGTGCGTATAAATACATGCTTTCTCTTGCTATCAACACAAGTTGTTAACGTTTTTTACCTGGTTCCAGACCAATGTTTGCCTCTGTCTTTCTCTGGCAGCAAAGTTTTGAAGTCATTTCCCGTAATAATGACTTTCTACTTATATATGTTGCCTAACTGCTAGTATTCAAGCAATCTAATCCCATACGTGTTCATCACCACGACTTTGAAACACCTAAGTTCTGAACAGGTAAAAATAATTAGGAAAAATTCATTGGCCAAGAAAGGACCCTTACTAATCAAACAAAGGTAGCTAAATCGGGCGAACACAGTTCTTATGTGACAGAACATCATGGTTTATTAAGCAGCCGCCAAAATCTTCAACATGACAGCGGTTGCCAATAGCTCATTTCTGTAGAACACTAGAAAATAACTTTTCCCGTTCCCCATCTTGGACAAAACGTCAGTTTCTCACTACTGAGTTACGTGATGCCATCTTGTCCATATTGGATTGCCTGTCAACAATCGCAGGCTGTTATTTTCCTGCACACTATGGGGCTGCCTGTGCGCATGGATTTTCACCAGTAAGCCGTCACTGTAACTTGGCATTTGGTTTATAGTGCAGCTAAGCGTATTCCCTGACACAAGCTGTAAACAAAGCTTTTCAATCCGGCTGAAGAAGGCGTTAACGCGAAATTTCAGCAGCATCCACCGCCTAACACTACAACCCCTTGAAAGGGACAGTCAGTTAACTAGCAGTGGCTAGAACTAAATTCATTCACAAGCAGTGTGGTACGACTTCTGCCCACAAGCACTCTTAACTTGCACACAGCGAACTCAACCACTGTCGTTACTGTGTAGAATTTCACTTCTTCAGACTTTACGAACAATGTTTATAAGATCAGATACGTTCTAACTCGATTGATCAAATAAGTTTAATCTCGTGAAGCAAGACTTGTATTCGAGGGGCTGTATTTTGATAAAATCACCCGCTATCTTTTTTCTGAGTCTAATGTCATTAAATTTCACTGTTTCAGTGCTAGTAATATCGACAAGAAAGGATAGTAACCCACGTAAATTTAGTCACGTTTTTAACCCTTCAGTCGCGATTCAACACGACGTGAATCGCTGTCAATTCTACGTGAGACGTAACGTTCTATTCTGTTTGACAATGTGTTGAACTATGCTTCCAGCCTTCATGGCTTTCTTTTCAAGTTGACCATCACTCACATTTGATCGCAGCGTTCTCATTCAGATAGACTTTCCAGCCAGCCTCTTTCGAATAGAAGCACTAGACTCGGGTTTCGCTCTCATTAGAGCTCGTCAGTAGTGCATATTCTTGTCACGGCCGGGATTTGAACTCCGGCCATTCCAATCATGAGGCAACCTTGGTTTTGTTATTAATATTCAAATGCAAGCCATGCGTTGAAGAACCAGAAGCACATTACACCACAATAGATAAGCTCAGAAATGGAGCCTGTTTCCCACTAAAGACTAATGGTAATCTTCAAGCAAACCATTGTAACTAGCTGGGGATTTGGTTAATGTATACCAAAGAACATTGGAAAGTGATCTGCAGCTTTACACTCGAGTAGACTCGACTGACATAACCCAGTAACCAAAAAATACGACTCAGATTTTGTTTTTATTGGGGTCGCCAGTTGTACGTATCCTGTTTGCTACCGGCCCCTGACATATGTTCAGTTTTGTTGGTCGGTGCTCCACTGACCTCCAGTAAGACAGCATTGAATTATTATGTCTGAAAACTTAACCACTTTTTCATCTGAGTGAGAATCAGTTAGCGTAATCATACTGGGGGTGGATACAGAAAGTGATTTGGTAAAGCTATTCGATCAACTAAATCCTCTATTCTTTAACAGCAACATAAAAACGTTGCTCAATAAGTTCCCAGAATTTTGTGAGTCCAAACTGAATAGGAGGCTTTGATTCTATTGATATCGTTTTCAATTAAAATGGCAGCTTTTAGGCCTAATAGCAGCAACAAGTCGGTACAACTTAGCCTTTCTGTACAAAGATTCGGTCGTGCCTAGGTGAATTCAACGACGAGATTGTGAATAAGGTGTCCTCACAAGATGATAGAATGCAGTTTGTCATCTCCTGTTTGTCATTGTCGTACATGAGAATATTCGGTCAGCCTTACGTAGATACTTACTATATCGTCTGTGTAGATTTAAATTCCATTTTGCTGCGTTGATCCGGTGTGACACTTTTCTGTTGTGATTCTCCATTAATTCACGTCATCAGCACATGTGCGATAAAATATCATATTGTGAAGTAATTCTCCGTAGAAAACTAGGACGTGACATCCAAAACTTACGCTGTAACGGAACTCTATGCCAGCATGATTGGAAATATTAAAGTCATATCGGAACGTGCTGCGCAAGAAAATCATCATGTGGAGACTGAAAGTCTGTCTGATTTAGGTATCAGCTATAGAGTTAAAATGGACGGTGAGACGATAAAACCTGGTCACAGAGCAACGATCCATTGCAGTTCACGTGCTCATCCAATGCTGGTTGAGCCATAGCCAAATAATGGGCCCGTTAACTTTGTTCAGCACGGAGATTACCCGAGTTATTTGAATCTGGTATGGACACATTCAACAGTATGGTATGATGTACAAATTATGCCGGACTTCTTGAACTTACACGAGCTCAGGTGCCGGCTCCGTTAATTGTCCGATCTTGGTAATCAAATCCGCCTGCAAAATATGACAATATACTATAGTGTACAAAGTAACATCAAACAGAAACAAACGATACTGTTTCTATGAAGCATTAAATTTGTCTAGTGTCCCGATTTCGAACGCATGTCCATGCACACAGCGAAAATACCGTCGAGTTACAAATTATGAGATTCGTCTATTCAGGCAGGTGAGCCTCGTGAATAACTGTGAAGAGAGTAGGTTAAGTGTTACTGCCCGCAAGAGTCCTCGACAAACTATCTATGTCAAAGAGGTCAATGCGCCTGAATTTTTACCAACCTTCGGTGTCGGACTAATACTGGCACTAGTGAAAATTTTACAGAAGCTAACATTGTCGTTCATCTGATCAACGAAAAAACAGCTGAGGATTTCGTTGCATTCCTTAAGAATTTCTGCGAATAACCTTTGCACTCAGTTATATTTGAGATGAAGTTAACTGCATCTACGTCAGACATCCAAGTTATTCGGTTCCACTGACGTCAACCATTTATCAGTTTCACAGTAATTAGTAGACAGATATTCAAATGGATAGACTAGTATAAAACGGCCTTTTAGATTGACTTCCACACTTTGCCTATCTCTGACAACACATTAAAAATATGTCGTGAAAAGCAAATGTGCCTGTCTTCTTTGAATTACATGACCAATGAAGCATACCTGCTATGCCACACACTTCTTCGCAGATTGCAAAAATGCACTGCCGCCCCATTAGCAAGTTGACTACAGCCACTCGACAGAATCTATTTTTCACCATAGTATAGGTAAATACGTTTGCCTTCCTTACGTCCGAAATTGCCCCACTGTTCTCGCAGCAACCAGAAAATATATTGAGACTTTTCAGCCTCGGTTCAGCCGAAATGACCGTGAAAGTGACAAACCCCTGTACTGAAACCAACATTGTAGCTGACTGACACTGAACGGGAAGTTTCGTAACAATCCTTCAGTAGTGAATGAGGAGGCGGTTGTGGACAGCTAGCTATTTGCTGGCTTCCTGTTTCGAACTAAGACAAAACTGTGGAACTTTCTGCATTAAATTAAAAACTTCTCTCCGGAGACACTGGCGTATTTAATTTTATGCACCACTGACCCTAAGAACATCGTTGCTCTAGGTTGCACGCCCTTCCAACCGCAAACTTGCTGGTGTTAAATGTGGTCTGTCTTTCGACCCACCCTTCACACAATCAAGCCGTGAAGATTAAACTTACCCACACGGATTGTGAACTTCTTGTTAAGTGATTCGCTTATCGTCTGCTTTGACCTGACAGCCGAACTAATTACTCTCTTGACCTCTTTTACTTAACCCAACAACCGTCGCAATCTTACATCCACAAATTTTCTCTGTCGCCTGACCAAAACTAATCCCAACCTTTGACACCCTCGTTTGTTGAGTCACCGAAGCGTAAGAAGGCCTGATAACGCGCTTATATTGCAAACCATTTGATCGTTGTCTTGGCCAACAGCTCGTCTCTTTGGCCAGACAAGACATTAGTCTGGGCGGTAAATGTGGTGTGCGCTGAACAAGCAAACTGATTTGGAAATGAAGCACCTCAGGCAGTGTTAAGCATATAGTGATCAATTAAACGGAACACGCATGTTCAACACCCGGCTGTAACTCGCTATGGAATTACTCGAGAAAAAGTGAATAGGAGTACAAACTGAAGGGAAAACGTGAAGTTATTAAGTTCGTTTTCATTGGTTTAGTATCAGGCTGAATACTGACAGGCCTTATTAAACTTCTTTTATCAGTGTATCTCAATAATGAGTCCTTCTTAAAAATCTGATATGAATGTGTTCAGTAGCTTGATTATTAAGCATTAAAAATAAAACTATCTCCTACAGCGTTTCTTGCAAATTACCTGGGAAATGCAAGTTAGTGATAATAAAGACTACCAGTGGATGTTGTAGTGTTTTTTGGATAAAAACGGGACATCACTTGCGATCGATGGTAGTTGTCGCATTCACCTAGACATTCCAGTCAGCCTTTTTCGAACAAGTGCACTAGACTCGAAGTTCACTCTTGTTAGAGCTCTTCAGTGGTGCGCATCCTTGCCACAACCGGTCAGGTGACGTTCAGTTTACAGAAGAGAGGAATGGTAAAAGTAATTATAAACAACAGATATTTTGAATTTAAATCCAACTTAACTTACAAAAGGAAGTTGTAAGTGTAGCGACTAACACGGTTTTTCCACTGGATTGTAGCCTTACTTCAATCACCAGTCATGGTAAGGACATGTACTATTCACAAGCTCTCGAAAGAGTGAAAATCGGGACCAAGGTTTCTTTCTGAACCAAGGTTTCTTTCTGCCGATAATTTGTCGTGAACAGAAACGCTATGGCCTACAAAGTATTTATTTGGATCAACAGAAACTTACTCATTTTACAGCGACTGAAAACGTCGTACCTATGCACACCCGCGTGCTTTTGATATGGGAGCATTAAGGGAAATCTTGTCTACGCGACCTGAAGAAAACTACACTGAGTCCAATGTGATATTTGGTTGAGCGTGGTTGAGCGTTCAAATTTGATAATTTGGTCGTGCCCAAAATCAGGTCAATGGCGTAGTGGTCAACACGGTCGCCTCATGAAAGCGTGACCGGAGTTCAACTCTCGGCCGCGGCAAGAATATTCACTACTGACGAACTATAATGAGAACGAAATTCGAATCTAATGCTGCTTTTCGAAAGAAGCTGGCTGGAAATTCTATATGAATACGAACGCTGAGACCAAAGGTGGGTAATGTTCAACTTGAAAATAAACCAAATCCCCGAATACACATCATTAATCCACAACATATATGTTGGGAGATTCAAGTTTTTAAGTTGACGTATTTGTTTAGTGTCAACTTGATGGAGTCCAGATATATGCAGCTTGAACCGCATTGTTTGCAAATTATCGCTGGTTATGACTCAAAAATCGTTGGGTGTTCACACTGTCCAATACTGATGCAAGGGAGTGAGTTCATCGGTCAGACTGACCTCTGTCTGTTCTATTGGATGTTACCTGCTCCGTTCGTCCCCAAGGGTGGGAACAAACGTTTTTCTGCTGGACTGTGAGTTGCCGGGAAAACCGTAAGTAAAATTTGAATGTAAATTTAAACTTACAGCGTAAGAAATTCTTCATGCAGATCTGACGCTTATATCTAACAACTGCGTACAGTAACATCGATTGGGAAACCACAACACCGTCAACAAATGGGCTATTTTCTCTTTTAAAAACAAACAACAAACTACTATCCGTATGCCACACACACTTTCTACTGATCATTTTGTGACAGTCGTTAAGTTCCAAAGTTCAGTGTGCATCATCCCTCATTAGTTATCAAAAATGCAACGCTTGGAATTTCTGTTACAGTCGTTCACGTAAGTTGAATCGTCCATCAATATTTCAAGTGCATTTCAACCTCTTCTGATTTCGTAAGCACAGGTTCTGAGCGCAGGCGACCATACTAATTGAGCGGAGAGGAATGAAAAGGTTGACAACTTTTTAAATGACTGAATCAAGCTAGCAATCAATAAAACTGATAACCAGTAAAGAAGGAACAGATTGAGAAAAGAGATACTATGGGACGGTGACACCTTGTTTATTTTCGACGATTTGACGGAATAGAAGAGATAGTCCAAACGATAGTGTTCATTATGAACATATGAACATAAAGGTGCATATAAAACCGAACATTTTATACATAACTAGCACATCAAAACAACAGCAGATGACACAAAATGAGTGTGAAGGAACAGGTAATATCCAACGAAAGAAACACTACTTACGCGTGTGCCTTAACGATAAATTTCTGGACAATAATTTACGCTCAAACTTGGCTACCTGAACACCAGTGAGAGCAGACTTCCATTACGTTGCAGGCCGCTCGCAACGAATGTGTCGGTTTTATGTTGCAACTGAATGTTGCTAACGTCAAATGTTTCATCGTTTTCAGAAATCACTATGAGGGGTGGTCAACCATGTGTTATTGGATTTTGTGGATGTGTTTAACGGTAACCACACATTAACAGACAACGCAAATGAACAACGGAATAAACCTACAAAGTATAACGAGTTTCGTGGGGAATCATTGTTCCATTGGCGGGTTTTAGGCGCACTTCAAATTCAGGCTCAGTAAGATTCAGCTCAGGTCACAATTGTTCACTTACCTCATTGGTTATACTATCGGCTCTGAAAAGCATGCTTGGGGACAACGTTATTTCCAGTTCCACGTAAGGCCGCCTTATGGCTGTCTTTCATTCCGTGCCCAGCAGTGAGCCTAATCGTGATGTTTGTTACAAATGTGCAGGTACATTCTGATTACAAGTAACTTTTCTGTTTCGTTCATTCAAGTAAATGGAATAAGGAAAGTTTAACATCACGGAAAATTTGTCTTTTAAGTGCATTCGCTAAAAGGCAATCGGTATCTTAAAAGTAGTGATTAATACTTCTTACGCAAAGTTCTTCTATTTTCATATCAGCTGTTAAATTTGCAAACTTTTAGACTTAGAAGAATTCTCGATACAGGATAGTGAAATGTCCGATCAACTCTAAATCTCCCGTCAGGTCAAGCAAACGGCACAGAAAACAAGTGTAACCAGTAATGGACACTTTTATCAAACTTTTTACCTACATTTCCTCTCGTTTTTTATCCAAATCATTTTTGCAGACTGTACTTGGTTTTCCGTCTTATTTGCTGTCCATTTTTTTCACTGCAGTCATGTGGTTACCCACCCTACCTCCGTATTTCTACGATTTCGCAACACGATTTTGACAATGATTCCAAATAATTACCATTTTTCCATTAACTTTTTTGTCCACATACAGTGTATCACAATACTGGACTCTCTTATTTGCAGGAAAGCTTAACTATTGTTCTTCGATTTTTAGAAAGTATATTGTTTTCACCAGTATGATTTGAGAGTTCCATATATCGGCTATATCAATCATCTATCTTTCTCAACAAACGACCCGTAAATCTGTTCGTAGTTTGCGGGAATGTAGCAACAACAGTGATCAGAACAGCTTGTAGACTATTTTATCCCAACATGAGAATGTGGCTGGTAACATTTCACTACATTTTTACAAACACATACTGCTGTTAAGTGCGTTCACGTAGCAAAACACCAACCAATCGAAAACGATAAAAACCACCCACACACTAGTTTGAGTAGAGTCAACTACTTGAGAGTGACAACCGCCATTTAGCTGATGTTGCCTAGGGAAGGTTGGATGCATTTTTTAAACAAGAAGTAGTTTATGAAGCGCAATAATCTATTCCTACAAATCTTTTAAACGGTTCGACAGAGTTGACCATGTGAAGTGCATTCCAAACGAAACGTGCCATGGACGAAGCTGGGCGTCTGTTTCGGGCTGAATGCTCAGTCGATATGATACTTCACCCTGCCACTTTCAGACGTACTTAATCATTCAGTAGCGTAATTTTCTTTTTCTCCTTCTGATACACATGGTCGAGCAACCTTAATTGAATCCAAACACACCTTAGGATTTATTTTGTCATGACACTACACGTTTGCCTCGTGGTGTTGGATCCTAGTTGTGCTGAAGATAGCGACACATACGGCTGGGCGATGCGTTGGTTGTAATGAATAGCTTAGCTGTCTGAAAAGCTTGATGGTGTTGTCATCCTCTCTGATGGACTGTAGTACGCAACTTTCATCAAATTTACACCGAAATTTGCCCCTACGTTGTTAAAGTTTTCGATGATCCACTGATAAAATTATGAAGATTGCAGACACTTCTGAATTTGCTCACCAACAATGTATGCACTGGCCCAAGGTTATTTGCAGTACAGAGTACACATACAAAACACCGAATGGAGAAAAACGGTGAGGTGAGGATAGTGGTCGATCCATGCGTTCCCAAAGCAAATTGATAACCTGTCATCGCTGACGCGGAATACTGTCCAATCAACTAACGCAATGCACTCATTTTACACGAATATAACATTGAGTCTTAACACTCGGCGAAGCCGACAGCAATATGACGCATACTGTAACTTCCCCGCCTTGCTTTCTTCTGCCAAAAACTTGTCATCTAAATAGCTGAGCTCCAGTTTGACATTTGCAATTCATAACTGTAACTTCTGATCCCCGTACAAGACAGTGATGTCAGCCGAATAACTCTAAAAGTCAATCAGATGTGCACCAGCTCGTATGATTTCATCACGAAAATAACACACTGCAGAAAACAAAAGCCACCGCGAGATCTGCCAAATCATAAAGAGGCCGAATGCACTGATCAGTCCTATCAAGAAACCGATTGGCGACGAAGAACGAAGGGATTATAATTACGAATAACTCATTCTCACCCACCCCCAACAACAGAGTTTTGTTTTTGCCCGGCTCGTCTACTCACATTGACAGCTCAGATGTTTTTGATAAACTTATCCCGCTGAAGTCCAGCAAAGTAGGCGGATCTGACGGATTTTTATCTGTGGGTCCTCAAGGAATGTGCTGACCTCTGTGGCATCCCCTAAACAAGTTGTGCGCTCAGCGTTACGCAGAACACACAAATCACCGACTGTTGCCACGCAATACATCAATTCCAAAAATAGGCACCACCAAATTTCTACCGACAACCTGCACCACTTCCGCAGTGGAAATATTGGAAAAACCAATTTTCGCTTCAATGGAAACTCAGGCAAACATAATGAATTTTCTCCCTCTCATGGACAAAAACTCTTGCCCGAAACTTGATATTAATATTGGTTTCTGGCAGCATGACACCGCTCCACGGGACATGAAGAACCGTTTGCATACGCACCAGAGAAAAATTCAATACGATCGATTGCACTCAAATACAGGGGATACTTCAATTTCCCGTCAATTTCACACTTTAACCGTCGAGCATTCGCAAGATTAATTTGCAGATGTAAACATAGACATTCAATTGTATGATCGAACCTCATCAGTGCCTAACAGCAGATATGGTGTTCCGCAGGGCGCAATCCTCTCCATGCTCCCACGTTCAGAGTATACTTACTATATTCAAGATCACGGTTTCAATTTGTAATCAAATATGCACACCGTAAATAACGTGACATCAACACCCAGCTCATACTACTTCTTCCGTCCTGCTGAACCAGTTACCTAAACTGTCAATTTGGTCAGATTTCCGCAGGCCAACTCTAAACACAGCCAAATTTGGGAACATTTTTTGTCTCTGCCTATAACATGAGACCAAACTGAAGAACGTTCCGGTGCACATACATCTCTTCATGAGAATACTGCAATCTCGACCCCTCTCTATTAGTTATCTGGCGAGTAGTTAGAGTGAGAGCACGACACGGTCACTAACGAACAACAGTTCGTGGTTCTTTCAAAGTCAGAAATCTCGTGCACTCTCTCCGATACTTACGTTCTCTCAACAATCCACATCACTTGGGCAGTCAGATTATCACGGCCTCTGTACTCCATCGCTGGATGTAGTGTCCATTAGCCGTGTTCCTCGGGTTTGTTGCCGAACAGGTTTGTACGGTTTGCTAGATCCACAAAATATCCACCTCGTCATAATGGCATTCGCCGTGGACAATTTGCCGAGTTGGCTGATTCGCATCATTTCACAATGTGTGGACCTTCTCCATTGTGTCCACTATAGTCAAGCTCATCTGCTCCACACGAACTGCTCTAATTATATACTTCTGTACCTTCCATTGGATTCCGGTGAAAACAATCATTGGCACGCACCCGGCCCCACAATTATTTCGTTATTTCTCGTTCAGATCACATTCTACACAAACCCGGTCTTTCTACTGTCGAATCAACCAAAAGCTAGACCAATAGATTTTCCTAACCTTGCTGTTGATTGCGACCGTCAGTCTGCATTTCCATAAGGTTCATATTTACTATCACTATTGATATTTTGTGACTGAAACACACTTGATTAATTGTCATTCACCTGTGACAGATGTGTGTACGTGAACAGTTGAAAATTCACCCTTCGTTTTACACAAAGGTTATCATTACCTTACCTGGTCGAAGTGACTGCCAATGAGAACGCTACCAGTTTATCTACAACATGCCCCCTAAGTTAGAACCCCACATTTGTAGACCATGACAGCGATAGCTAGATTTATTTCTGGATTTATTTCTTGAGTGGATCTGCTCCCCTACAATTAGCTTACTGATATTACTGGTGATTTATCGTAGGAAACGTTTTAAACATTTTTGGTGGCAGTGTCTGCTTTGTTGAATTCCGTGCCGCGGAGCATATAAAATCACGTGGTGTCCCAACGGAATTAATGGGTTATGGGTTCGAACCCAACGAAACGTTGCAAACTTGGGGTCATCTTTTGAAGCTAACAGAACTTTTAACATCGTTTTTTCTTGACAGTTCGGTAACTTTGGCGATGCTCACGAGAGAATGTAATTGAACATTCAAATACAGCATCCTGTCTTGGTATGGCGTCATTTGTGTTGTAGTCACCAGTGATGCCTTGAGACACTAGAGTAGGAGTTCGAATCCACTTCTTGTAGAAAACGATTAGGACGGGGTTAAAAAGGAGCAAAGTTTTCCTGTACATCAAAGCGGATGGCTGCAGTTCGAAGCTGGACAATGGAGCTGTGATCAAGTGTGACTGATATTCAGCTGATAAGAACTGAGTCGATTGTTTTATTTTCAGCATACTAGATACAGTGGCACTTTGATGCTTGCATAACTAGAAAAATTTTCAACTCGTCGAACAGAGGCAACTTTTAACATAAACAAGATTTGTTTTTAAACCGAAACAGCCTACTGATCTTTGGCCACTGCATTTCATTGCAAGGAGTTTGAGAGAGCTAATCTAGTTTAAGACACTGAACCCTTGAAATATACCACCAATTCAGACACTATTTCGTCAACTCCGCAAGCCGGTTGATTGGTACACAATTATGTGGCTGTGACAGCTCAGTGTACAACATACTGCCGTGTTTTTCGATTACTGCAAAGCTGGTTGTGTTGCAACGACCCATGTTTTGCCATCAGCTCCACAGGACTCTCAGATTTCAACACCTGGTACTTCCGAAATTAGGACCGACGGAATGGCGTTCCGTGAACTCACCTAACCTAGGTGTCTGGCAGTCTGTACGGCCGGCAGTTTGCCGGTAAACACAAAAACATTAACACCCCATCACTCTCTTTACACAAACCTAATACACAGAGATACACGTTCGCGGTAAATGACACCCGTGTTGTGTGTGAACAACATTTTGTGGTTGAGGTTGAATAGTTTTAACAGAAATGCGCTGAACTTCCCGCCTCAAATGCAAGCCATAGCTTGAAAACTAATCCGAATCATTCAGTTCTGGTGATTGATGACCAAACGTACCATAGGCATTTATTCCCAGCATCCTGATTGGTTTTGAACAAGCCATCAATGTGAAAATAAAAACGACACATCAACAGCAAACGTAATCTTTACCGTGTTGTGTGGATGGTGTGTGTTACTCACAGTCAAATTCACGATATGCAAAAGTGATATGCTTTTCTTGGGCGCACAACTGGAACCACGGACGTTTATCAGTGAATGCTCACGGTACATAGTGTGGGAAGAATGGATCATTATTAAATGGTCACAATCCACATAGTTCTTGAGAAATCTGTTTGTTTTTAGTTTTAATTATGGTATTTCAACACTGTGTTCCCTATAATATGTTCGTCAGACGACCCACGTTGTGCTACGCTGACAAGTCGTTTGCCGTTATCAGTATCAAACTTAAATCATCAACATACAAAATAGAAACAGATTAAGAAAACGCGTATATTTATACCAAATATTGTGAGTAACATCGATGGGTTTTCACAACCACTTTTGTGTACGCAACGCTAGCCAGTATGTAACGATCAGCACAGCCTCAAATTCTGATCGCGTAACACTACGTTGAATAAGCTTAGTGGGTCAAATTAATTATCTGTTTTCATCGGCTTTCTAGCAATCGATGATGTGAGATTTCTAGAGACGGATTCAGCGGTTTAAGACTGTTGTGTGGTTAGCTGTTTTACCCATTTCCGGACCTGTTTTGGGACTTGCTGAGATAACTATTCAAAAGTTCTGTCTATGTGAACGCCACAGTAACTGCAAGTGAACTGGTAGTCTACGTGTGAAACAGAATGTTCAGATGAACGTATGTGATCATGTAAGTCTGGTTCAGTTGTGGTTAGAATCAAGCGCAACTTATAGGCTACACACTTGTGAGTAAGGCATGAATTCGGTTTATGCTTCTAGTCAGTCACTATACGATCCCAGCTGAACTGGCTCATTGCACTTGCTCAACTTTTGGCAGAAGGTTTTGCTTTCATCCAACATCATTCATCACAAGATGCTTCCGTCTATGTCCGTTCGCGTGATCAACTCATTCCAATAAAAAATTCACACGTTAACAATATTGTATGTTACAGTCAGTTCGCTTTTGTTTCAGTGAAGATTTTCTACCTGGTTGATGATGGCTGGACCTCGTTAAACAATAACCATAACGTGAATTTCCTGTAATGCACGCGTTTCAACTAACGATATGGAATAAGCACTTGGTCTTGAACAGGCTACATCGGGCCTTAGGACCGGGTTGTTCTGCTCTTCTCTGTTGCTTATACCTCAAAACACACTGAATGCAAAAAATCCAACTGCTTACTGGTCGTTTTACTGCAAGAGGTCTTAAGCCTTATGCTCAGTCTGCACGGACCATCTCTATGGCTGTTCAGACTTGTCGCTAATCATCCGGTTTCCTACTGGGAATGAATAGTTTTCTTTGAATATTAGTTGATTTGCTCACATGGTCTTGGATGAACACTAGCAAATCACATAGTAATTAATTGTTTCTGCAATCGAGGTTTGATATTGATCACTTCGCCTGACCTACCACAATTTCGGCCCGAACTGTTGTACGGGGATTGATGAGTCATGACTTCATTTCAGGAAGTCTGAAACAAAAGTACATCAATAGAAGCACTTTACATCTCACTGTCTTTCGTCGGATATTCCTTGTTGAGCGCCTTCTAGTTTCCAGGTAATCTGCTTACACAAAACAACTGGTATCTAGTTGATATCGACTACTTGTTACTAGCAAGCAATTCAGAGACGGCAGATTTGTGAGTGACAGACGTGCAGATTGGGCTAACAAAAACAGCGAGGTAGAGTTGATGTTACACGATAGCACGATAAATGAACCGGGTGTAATAACTCAGTAGCTTTTAGACTGGATAGATTTCGTGGAAGACAGTTTCTTATTAACGGTTCTGTGTTGTGCCTTTTCGCTTCGTCCCAGTGTTGTGTTTTGCGCAAAACCTATGCTGAACCTTCCTTTTATAGGTGTCCGGAAAGTCAAAACGAAGTACCATCCCCCACAATGGATATCTCTCTGTTATAATGATAACCAAAAAGTTTGTCCAACCAACTTAACTGAGTCAGTAATTTTGGATTGACTGCGATTACATTTAACAGCAGAGGCAAGTCTTATGCGCATGAGACGATCGAGCTATCGAGCATCACGTGCGTCCAGCAAGCAACAGTGTTGCAACTGAGTTTATCATATCTTGTGGCCCCAAAAAATTTTAACATAGCCACGTAATTTGCGAAATTTATGCCTTGATTTCAGAAAATCCACCGAAAATATCTGAAAAATATTTTTGGTACAGCACCATTAAGCATCTTAAAACCCTAGCGGTGGTAGATTTGGCATGAGGCTGAGTGTGAAAACGTAGCCAACCTACTTCAAAATGCAAAATATTACACTAAAAACTTGATTTCAGTTCACTAACTACTCCTGATTTGTGGCATACTTATGGAAACGGGAACTGACTATATGTTTTGGTGTAACTTGTCAAACAGTG
The DNA here is from genome assembly GCA_008508345.1 of Paragonimus westermani. Taxonomy (NCBI): domain Eukaryota; kingdom Metazoa; phylum Platyhelminthes; class Trematoda; order Plagiorchiida; family Troglotrematidae; genus Paragonimus; species Paragonimus westermani. The sequence continues at coordinate 25,971 of QNGE01000546.1, read as the reverse complement.
CTCACTTCAGGCGAGAATAAAACTTGTCACATTATATTCTGTGAATTACATGTATCTATTGATCTTATGTCCTGCTAAATGCCAACGCAACAGTACAAGGATATGCACCTCCGAGAACATAATACCCTAAATACCATTCACATATTTTGAAACAGTGTGCAGCTAATTAGTTTAGATATTATACGACACAACCTCGGTAGTTATGAATCAAGTAACTGATACTAACTCAGTATTTATCAGAAACATGTTACAGTTTATAAAATGTTAACACGACTGAAACGTTGAAAATTCATAAGGTCAATTTTCCAAAGTGCACAGAAGAACCAGTTTTATTCCGGCTCAAAGTAGGTTTTTCTGCGCCTCTCTGGAGATTAGTGCACGAAATTGGTTGTGTACAATCAGATATCGGTGATTAAGTAAAATAGACACCTTCCACATCTGAGCTGCTTGATACTCGTTCAGTTTATTTCACATTTTCATGAATAAGTCACTAGCCTTAAACATAACGGTGAGTACATCAGGATAATGGATCAATAGGCGCACCATAGATGAACTTGAGTAGAAGTGACATTCACGTCTGGCCGCAGAGTTAAAACTGAGTGTATGAAACGTTCTGGATACGGATCGAGTGTCAATATGTATTATGTACTATGTACCACCTGGTTGCTTGTGAGTGATACTCACCCGGGTTTTAATACCGAAAAACCAACAAACCGTAGTCTGACATTCTTTAAAAATCAAAGTTAGCATAAGGTACTAGGTAGCACAAACGGTGAGTCTATTTTAGCGAAACGTTGCTACTAGCAACGTCTACAAGAGTGTTGAAGTCTCTTTAATCAAACGCTCTTTATGTCTTCACAGTCCACCTCGTTGGTGGAGATAATCGACAGGTGGAGCTCTCAGTTTGCGCATGAGCACTGGTATTCGTTTACCCATCAATGGGTGTTACGAAAAACACCTTCTAAGTCTGTGTGTGATTGCAGATTCTGTCATCAATGTGAACGACAGTACCAGAACTAACTTCCACTTTTATTAAGATATATACTTAATGCGCAATTCCTTTCGTATTCGTATTTGTAAGACAACCTAATCGACCTAACTCGAAATATACTATCACTTGTTTGCTGAAATGCTCTTCATAATCGCCCCACATAATGAATATTACCCATGACAAAGTTTGTAGCTGAATATTGCCTTGAGTGTACGTACTATGAAAAATTCTACCAATGCCAGCTTAATCGTTATAACGTAATGATAGCGTAAGGTTTCAATATATAGTGAACTCTGCCCGCCCAGACCATCAGAGTGTTAGCAAATCATACACCAACTTCCAACAAAGCAGAACGTCCACAAACCTCCGCTCGACTTGTTCGGCTACGGTGAACCATAACCGAACGTATGCAAATGAATATGACATGTCGGTTGCAAGCATGCAAGTGCTCACCGTTGGACTGGAGCACATACGGGCTGCCGGTGCCTGGGACTGAATATCATGCTTTGTTTTTTATGATTGCATGATTGTGGCACAGAAGAGAGGCTGGCCACACATATATTGGACTTCGCTTGCTAGGGTAGACGTTCTGACGAAGAGGTGGTTTGACAACCATCACTTAACCTGTAGTATGCACAGGAGCTTCGGAATATCGGTGTTTAGGTCTCCGCAGTTGAAGATAAAGGGTAGGGTTTTATCTGCTTACTGGTCCAAGTGAGGTCATCATAGTGACAATTTAACGGACCTACGTTTTAGCTGCAACAGTTTCGATGGTGAAGTAGTCAGGTTATCATTAGCTTGGATGCTGATGTGTGATTCTGAAGAGCCGAGTACTGGCGGTCTTATAAATAAAACAGGTGGCCACAAGAAACTATGAAATGCACGTTTTGCAACTTATTGTGGGAAGCCAGAGGAAACACGTCAGCGGATTGACGTTGGACGGTATCACTCCAGAAAAATGCATAGAGAGTCCAGCTAACCTAGTTTCAAGGCTTGCGGCTGCAGCAATTTCAGCAATGATTTAGATAATCACTATTTTAGCTTTCACTGAGCCGATGAAAATGATTTCCATTGAGTGTCTGATGATAAAAACACTTCAGTTAAATGGGCTCTTCAAACTCACCTTCTACTCATGTGTAGATAACTTTTACGGCCACTTGTATAAATCCAGAGGTAGTTATTTGGCATTTGAAGAAAACTCGTCGATTATTTGAAGAATATTACACAACTATCGTGTTCAAAGGAAGGCAGCTGTTCATCATAAATGTGGAGTGTGCGAACTAGTTCTCCCGTTTGATGTTCATCAATCTCTGACTGCCAGCATGTACGCTGCGAGTGGTCATTCTTAATTCGGCTTTTGACTTTCATAAATCTTGATATACTGGCTTGACTGAGCTCCTGCCTACCCGAACCCTCAATTACGGTATGTCTGCCTGGGGGTTGGTGAGGTCTGTATGCCTTATCGACGAAGCGAAATGTCGACGGGTAATGCGCCCCATAATTTTAATATTCGATTAAACAAATAAACGAACACCATATTCAGAGATGTGTTACGCAACGCTTGACAACAATAAACTATTTAAAACGGTGGCACTGCTACATTAGGTCAACATTACATCTTTAGTTAGTTCTCCTTCTGGTCTAGTTGGCTATCCTTTGTTCCAAGCTGGTCACCTGGTTTGATGGATGACGGCATTTACCTGAACGTAAGAGCAGTTTTAATTACCAACCAAATATGTGGCTATTTGGTCCATGATGCTTTCAGTCGTATGTTCAGATATTTCATATTGGCCTACGAGGAGGTGAAACAGTTTCATTCTCAACGTCATAATAAGATGCAGTGTAAACCTGAAAAGAATGTGTAAGTGTATAAACAAAGATGTACAAATATACCATCAGTAAGGGGATCACTGTAGCAAAATCGGAAAAAATGAATCTAAATTTTTACGAAATTTGCGCGCAACTCACACGATATCCATAAATTTAAACTCGAGCCACCTGATCGCCTTTTTAAGTTCGGACCATTTTCGATGTCAACATCACTTTCATTTACATACTGTCTTTAGGCCTAATATCTGTTCGATAACGTACAACCCAAATAGAGGTTTTATTGGACAAACCCCCGTGTTTTTGTACGGAGAAATATTTAGCGTTTTCCTCGCCATATGTTTAAGTGTAAACTGCAAGGTTTAGAAACTTTCAAGCCTTTGTAAATTTACCCATCGAAAGTATACCTTTCGCGCCAAAAAACTACACCATTCTGTTTTATCTCTTCCATTCGTCTGGGTTGATTCCGTTGGTGACGAGTGGAACTTTGATGACTAAAAGCAAACCTTGAAAGACAAGTTACACATCTGGATAAAAAAGTGTAGAGTCAGTGTAAATCAGAGTCGCTGAGTTCAAATTGCATCGCACCGATCAGACCTGCACGTTTACGTGATTGGTGTGGGCCGCGCAATTCTCTTATTATATGTCTGTCACCTTATGTTGTTTCCGTGATTGTTCCTAAGAACCATCCTCTGGTTTTGTCCGTAAAAGAAATCCTTTGTGTTTGACTTTCGGAGCTATCCTTCTCCCACGTATTGCAAAACGGATTTACTGGATGGCATCCTCTTCATAGCTTAGTATGTATGTTTTTATTTACTTTTCATAGAGAAACCCACTACTACGGATGGCTCCAGATACAAGTTGGAAACGAGTTTCTTAGGTGTCTACTTGCAAGACACAAGCCCTACATTCAGCCACAGTTCGACGTGGTCACCAAGAGATAATGGTATTTTGCTGGAATGAGAAGATTCAAGTCTAATGCTCTACTCTTAAGATTATTCTCAAGTCCGTATATTCTTGTACGTTGCCTTATTAATAAGCGCGTACCACTCCATTGGTCACCTTTTTCACTAGCAACGTTGCCTGGAATCGACCACAGCGACTAACCTTCTTTCTAATTGTGTGAATCAGTTGCTTAATGTGAGCCGTATTTCTCTGCCCAGCCTCACTGTATCTACTGTTCCAACAACCTAAAGCATTAAAGTTTTTCGCTTTGAAAAGTGTGTCCGATTCTCGTCGATTGGTACAGTTTCCTACTATCAACGGCTTTTCAAAGGCGTTGACATTAAAATGAACTAGCAGATCTCTGAATGAGTATCTTGCTGATGTCGTGATTACGAAACTACAGAGTAGCTGCATGGATATGACACAATTTCTTGCCTTGACTTAAATTATTCTCTTAGATGTGAGCGTAGTATGTTATCTATCGTCCGCGTGAATCTTATTAAACTCTTTCAGTTCATTCACTCAAATTTGCTCATACAGTCGTATCTACGTTGTTTATTTTGTTCTCCACGCACGATCGAAATAGTCAACCAGTGGTTCTCACTGAACCTCCACCCCACCAAATGGAGGGGACACATTTTCCCGTTTACAGCGTGACTCGAATTTTATTGCATTCACTTGTATGGTTCAGTGTTCATGCCGGACCACCTATATGGTTTGTTGGTCAGTGATTTTCTTTGCTGTTAGATAAATGATATTTCACTGAAAATGCCGAAACAAACTGAACGATGTGCACCAGTGGTGGGTGCTTTTTATACGGCACCATTTTACAGTTACGTTGAACAGCTTGTAACACTGTTGCTGGTGTCGACAATACTGCTTTTGCCGCAATGTTCACTTGTTGTTGTATGATGGTTCAAATAATGTGTATTAATCCTTTTCTTCGCAGTTGAATAAGTTTCAGTGAAGTTAACAAAAACTCTGAGTACACAACAGGTCAACCAGACATATAACAGTGCTTACTGGAGTATAGCGCGTCGAATTACGTACAATGGGTGGGTGATTACTCCTTCAACAAATAATCAGTCAAGTTAGTAGTGTGCGAACTAGCGAATTATTCAGTCTTGGCAAGAGGCGTGCAAATAGCATATTTCCAGTTTGTTTTCCTTATATTAAACGACCAAAAATAGGGTCAGGAAAGACAATGGTTTTTTCAAGCGAACAGATCTTTTGATGTGCCGAAAACAAAAGCATATTTTACTCCAGTAAATCTAGAAATGGGTTTATGTCCTCCAGCGATGGGTGCAAGTGTAGAAGAAATTGTCTGATAAGAGAACAAGATTTCGTATTTAGAGATAATGACAAATTCCGATGGAGAGAAAAATCTAACCATATTAACGTGAGTCATATACACTGAATGTAAATACGAACATCCCCCGATCCTCCTTTCTGGTCGTGATGGAAGACAATACTATTTTACTCTCAGCACATACAACAGATATTAAGCTAAAGCTATCCGGAGTCTCTTCTAGAATCTTGTGATTAAAATGCAGCGACTTCACACTTTGTAAGCATCCCCAGGAAACTGTCTACTTATTCCCGCTTGGTCGGCCGGGTTTACTGAATGAAACATCCTGTATGTGTGCGTGCGACCTGGTGAATCAGTCAGTTGCCTATGGTATTACACCGATGGGGTGGACTGAAACCCGTTCTCTCGACTGAAAACTTTAGTCTCAGCAGCACGGTTTCATCTTCTTGAGATCTGCACACCAACAACCGGGTAATTTCGACAGCAACGGTGTGGACCACTACAGTGCTAGGGTCCGTGCGCATGCGTGTGTGTTTCAGTGTGTTGAGGTGAGGGTTGATGGAAGCCCACCGGTTGACGATGTAAGCAACTTTCGGTGAAATGACAGACACGTGAGACCAAGGGTGTCGCTTACAGGACTGTCTGTCCAACACAACTAGCACACACACACAAACTGACATGCGCTTACAATATAGATGAACAGACCGCACAGGCGTCAGTCTAATCAACCGCTCCGATGCACCGACCAAATTGCTCCTATTCCTACACGTTATTACTGGTCCCTTTGTAATTCACGCGTAATTTTCAAGGCTCTTTGACCGTCATATCTTTTCGGATGACCTTCATGCCGTTGAACTGATGACATTTGTTATACTCTATGTTGTATCAAATATTGGCTAATCTAGGTTCCTTACATCATGAAACCGTGTCAATCCGTCTTCTACCTGACACAATCATTCATGGTGGATTGAAACGATGAATGTGCGAATCACGCATGTGATTTGTCTATTTCCAATACTGTTTGGACTAGATGCACAAGTACGGCTTTTTGCTTCTGGGAAATTTCTCAGTCTGGTTTTGAACTCTACAGAGAGTCCAGAGGACCTAAAACCTGTTCGCCAGCTACGTCAGATTGTACCGGATACCGATCCTACTCACTCACGATGTCGCATAGGGTCAGAAGATATCCAGTGTTTGCCCTACTTCCAAAACATAGCTCAAGGCGTCTTCGTCCATGCGTCATCCACCTGTGGGGTGTCGAAGGTGCAACGACTGTGTCGATCTGACGGAACATGTCAGGTGTGCAGTGTAAATTCGAACAAATGGCGGTTCTCTGCAAGTCGACTGACAGATACTCACAATGTGCATAATCAGACCTGCTGGGCTTCAGGATCAATTCGTCCCGGAGGAATGGATCAAGCGATCAACTTGACCCTATCCCTGGGGAAGCGCTTTGAAGTACATTACGTTTCACTACAACCTTGCTCAGTAGGAACACTGCCTGACTCTATAGCCCTTTACAAATCATCTGATTTTGGTCGAACTTGGCGCCCGTGGCATTACTTTTCCACAGATTGTTACCGAGCTTTCGGCTTACCAACTACAAACGAGCATAACGCACACATCACAACGGCAAACTTGCAAGAAGTGTTGTGTGTGGCTCTGCAACCACAAGAAAGTTATCTCACAAAGCAGCTGCGACGCAGACGGTCTATGAGCGTGAAAAGCTTTCCAACCAGTCGAAGCAATAAACCAGCCCTTTCTGAGTTGGATGCAATCGAGACGTCATTGGATTCGGTTCTGTCCTTTAGTACCACGTTGGGTCGGCCGGCCACAGAACCATGGAGCCCGGCACTTATAGATTGGATGACCATGACAGACCTCCGCGTCAGTCTTCTGCGTTTCCCAAAAGTTGACAGCGTAGACTACCGAAATAAACGGACTGCGCACCTCTCCGATCATTCACAAATCAAGAACCGGCAACCGAATTTCACATTCTGGACTCAAAGTCGACGATATCGCCATAAACACTTTGACTACCGTTCTGGACACCGACCTACACGCAGTACAGCTGCCTATTTTAACGATCTAAGTCTTCCTATATTGGAAAATCAAATGTTTGCAAACGAAAGTGTTGCAGATGCAGTCAACAATCGTCCGACATCTGATGTGGATAAGCTGTCAATCGTTCTTACGCCTAGGGAATCCGATGTATTGGACGAGTCGGAATTCTACGCGTTTGCTGATCTTGCAATTGGAGGTCGATGTAAGTGTAACGGTCACGCGAAAGAATGTGTCCTTGATGCCGACAACCAGCTCCGATGCGCCTGCGAGCACAACACTGAAGGACCAGACTGCGAACGCTGTAAACCTGGTTACATGGACAGACCGTGGGAGCGCGCTGTTGCGCAGAAAGCAAATTCGTGCACTCGTGAGTTCGTACATCCAAATTGGAAGGCTTTTTACTTGCTAAAATGTTGATCTTTGTGGTTCACCGCCCACTAATCCTGTTTTAGTAAATGGCTTGCCAGTGAATATTTATCTCAATTCCTTGGTAAGGCTCATATTGGGTTGTCCAGTTGTCAGGATTAGTTTTTGCTCGGGTTGCATATTTTGTTCACCGTGTTACATAACATGTTCAAAGCAAGTTACATGTGGCCGTATTTGTGCTCAACCTAAATCCAATCGCAGTATTGGATTTTTGAGTAACTCATCATTACATTATTGTTAAAAGTCTAAACAAAATTAATCAGTATTTAGCAGAAGTAAAACTTTTCGAATTCGTTCGAAAAGCAACATTCAGAAATTGGTCTCCAGATAAAGCCAAACACAAACCAAAGACTTGCGAACAAGGATGATTGGTTTACTCTCACATGTTCTCTTGACCAAAACAACTGATCAAAATTTAGTGTGACTCAGCTGGATTTCTTACCGTCACCTCCTGGTTCACGTACCCTTTCCTGTGTGCACAGTTTGAGTGACCGTTGTGATTCAGGAAACCCTACTGATGATACGATGGCAAATGGTCAAAACGTGTTAATTTAATTCTCGTAAAGAAAATGTTCTCACCGTATTGACCAAGCAAACGCTGAAATGAACGTCGCATTGTGAAACATGTGTGATATCTAAAAATCTGCGAGCTTCTCAGTGTAGAGGCAGTTCTTTCATATGAGTTTCTTCTCATGATTTTAAACAGTGCTGAAACGGCCATTATACAAAATAGGTTTCATGATTAGTAAAACCTTAGCATTCTAGGATTAGTTCTTCGATGGAGGTAATTCTTGAGGGAATCTACATTACGTCAATAAGTTGGGTTTGCGTATTGTTGTTGTACAAAGCATTTCAAAACGTTTTACTCAGAGTTGCTACACTTTTTTTCACCCAAACGTATTTATTTTCTGCCTTTGGAAAGAAACACCGTTTGCAATTTTTGTGCATAAACGACAGACTTGAACGGTTCTGCCGGATGAGTAATAAACAAAGCAATCCGACAGGCATTTGACACACTCAGCCGACAGTTGGAAAAACCTTGTGTTGCATTGAACGAAAACACACAAATTGATTAGACACAATTACTAACAGTTTACGATTTGGGCCACGTTCATTTTATATTTGGTTAAGTCAAAAAATGGACGAATACTGTAAGACGTGGTCATTTAACTTGATCAATGAACTTGAGTAAGATAAATCGCCTTGGCAAATAAACACCTAAAAATAAAAGTCGACTGATTTACTTGCGGTAAATCTTGAGTTTGTCGTAGTGCAGATCACTAGGTCCTGAAAAAATTTGCCATATAATCAATGCTTAAAAAGCGAAAAATTGTCCTGGGAAAACTATTGGGAGAGAAATGTTGTAGCGGGTCATCGTAATATAATTCACACTGAACTTTCTATCACACCAAATTTTCTGTTTAAATTCCACACTCATTCCACCTTCTGAATGAATTTCTACGTCGAACAGTCGTCAATAATTGTTTGCTGAGAGTGCTTCATAGTGTAGGTGTCAAACGTCAGTTGGCTGCCGAGCAGAAAACTCTTCTATCATTTCTAATGATTTGAGGATCCAAAGGAAATAACAGGAAATCATGTTCGTTTCAGTCAGTCTGCTTGAAACTGAAAGTTTTCTGTACCGTCGGTGAAAACTATTAGACCTATTTATAGTAAACCATTCATAGGATATTAATAACGTAATTTCGGCGAGCCTAGTTGGGTTGCAAATTTTCTAACCGGTGACTTCTATGTAACTTAGAACGTATTGACAATATCTTCACAGTATGCGTGCACTCTATTCTCACTAGGTGTTTGTTAAATTATGGCCAGTGGGGAGCAGGTTTTAGCTGTTTTGATCACCGTTGCGATTCACTAGATTAGTGGTACGCTTGTTCAGTTTTAAGCCGGTTATTATGGAGACTACTTATGATTGTTCCCAATATTTTACATCATATCAAATCACACTGTAGGGAAGACGAGGCCAGAAAATTCAAAACTGTAGATAATAATAACGAGTGAAAATCGTGTACAGTTAAATCTGAAACTTCGAGAGAAAATGTATTTAAAAATTGCTATTTTCATACACTGCTTATCAAGAAATACTTTTTGCATGAACCAAAAGTATTAGCTTTTATACGTCGGATTTCACAAACCAGTTGACCAGTTGAGCACTGTATGCCGCACCAGATCATCTCAAACCGCTGTCCATTACTTGGTCGTTCATTTCGGCCTGCTTCTCTGAGAATCAACCTGTGATATGTATAAACCAATTCTAAAGTACCAATAGTTAAATTAGAGCCAGAAGTTTTACTTAAAGCGAGCTCAAAGTTCTATTAAGAGATTAATGTTCACGAGGTACCTAATAATCATAAAGAGCACATTTATACTCGTGGTAAATTTCCAAGATATTTCTAAGATATTAGTATATAATAATCCTGGTAACATAAAGTTGGATTGTACTACAGAACTGCTTACTGCATATTTTCACGTGTTCATTGTATTTGGCAGTATTTCTATGTGAGCAAAACTGCATCCGAAATGTCAGTAGAAATACTACGCATAGGAATCCATACAGAGTTTGAGTGCACACACGGGCTAGGTAATGGTTAACCTGTGGTAATATATATTCTTGATATATTTCAGGGTTTACTGGTTTTGTGCCATCCTGTTCCGTGCATTCATCGAACAAAAAATTATTACATTTCAACTGTTTGTCTATATTGCCGTCAACCTCACTCCTCTATGCTACTGAACCCCAGTCAACATTTCCTCTCTACGCACCGTTCTGATTCACTAGCTTATTTGCGATATAGCCTCTTGCTATCAGGTACATCGTGTGGATCATCCTTCCTGAATCATATAACAAGTTCAACACGTTTCGGGTTGAAGCCAATCCGTAACAGTTGACCGGGCGTATAGTGTCAAGCAGAGACCACATAAAACGCCATGCAAAATACCAAGATATGTTTTAAAAATAAGATTATTGCAGTAAACACACTACGAGTTCACACTTTAAAGTTCACCCTTCGTTCAAAGTCGCAGGTGAATGCTCACATTTGGCTTGAACTCTTCTGATACAGATGTTACTCATGCCAATGCACCAATTTATCCGTTAACATGGTGAGGTTCCATTTGAAAATTTTAAGTTCATCGCTCTCAAGAGGTTTGGTTCTGGTTTGTTGCAGAATACAACTACTTCCCGTGCCAAAAGTACGCCCCTGAATGGGCCTAAATCGTTCGCATTTCTTGCGTCGGACGTACCGAGGTATACGAACAACTTTTAGCTAGCTCGGTAACGAGTGTACCTATATAACGCAGCGAAACTGACATGTACAGATTTACTTCAAGACGTGTTCGTTCTTTAGATTTTATAAGTGGACTGCCTAGCTTTTATTCTGTTATGTGTCAGCGCAAGTTAGAACAATATGAATGAACTGTTCCAGCCTGAGGGTCTCACAAACCACAACTATCAAAGCGAGAGTACCTTGCAGGTTCAGTTTGCGATCGATTTGCTGGTGTGCTGTAGTTTACGCGCAGAGCGGTTTGGACAGAAACATACAAATCATTCACTTCACTCCAAAATAACGCACAGGATTTTGTGTTTGTAAAGGGAGAGAATTCGGAAGGGAATTTGTCATGATGCATTGCATTTGTGTTCCAAGGAACTCCAATTCCATCCCCGTCGTTCGGTTGCAATTAGTCACGTCCATCAATCCAGCTGGCGGGAAATTGGCCTCATTGGTTATTGAAGCGGCACGTCTGCAGTCACCCAATGCCTGTTACAGATGCCTGATTTCAAATGTCGGTGTTCAGGTGAACAGTGGAAAACAAATTTAATCTACGCTCGCAGAACGAAAAGAGCATATTTTTGTGCAGGTAGTTAGAAAACTTTTTATTATTCAAATATAATGAGCGCATTGTTATGGAAGACAATCATTCTTAGAGCTGGCGAAATTCCTGTACGTGCATTCGGCATTTTAATTAGTTACGTCCATGGTAAAATTTTTATGGGGGCATGTTCTGCGTTCGTTCTGAGGCAGTCATTTCTCGTTGTTCATTTAAACAAATGATAGAAAAGGTTAGCAGAAAGCGAGTTCTGCCTGAGTAAGTTTAGCAGCCCTCATGGAACGTTTCGCTGTATGTCTGTAAGTAGAGCTACCGCAGTGGAACTTGACGAAACACAAAGCCCATCGCCAAGGTAGCAACCAAGTAAGGAGAAGCTGTGTGTTTCTGTGACAGGGTGATCCTGGGAGATCGTCGCATTCTGTGTGTAACAGAACGAGCGTGTACTTCGATTTGTACATACATCACTCTGAAATGGTAGTTGCTAGTCTACTGCATATTGCATCATCATGTGATAATTTACAGTGAGTGGTGATAGTTCTTTCTAGTCGTTGGGTCGGATTCCGTCTGATGGCTACACAACTTATGGGACCAAGCATGTTGAATGCTTCCTCACTTTAGTTACCGGATTATGTTCATTTTTAGTAACATGGCAACATTCGATTTGCTGGACTAATTTGTCGCCTGCCTGAACGAATGGGCGAAACTTCAGACTGTTCTGCATACAACAGCTGGCGTTTTACTAAGAAACACTAAATGGATGGTAAATTTCGGACGGTACTTATCTACTACAGAGTGATCCCTCTGAAAGGCTTCCATCCGACAAGCTTTTTTCCAAAACTTGCGAATGGTGTTGGCAAACTTGATTCAGTCTCGGTTATTCTGATAGACACAAGTGATTCACATTAGTTATCACCCGATGTTTAGGTATTCTTGTGCAGTCGATTGCAAAAATACTACGGGTGTTATCCACAGTGTCGCAAATGACTAACCAGATCGATATAACTGCATTGTTAGTGTCAAAACCCCATCAGTACTTGCGACAGCGGTTACTAGTTTTTACTTCCAAGTTGTAATCAGATGTGCCGTTGGTGTAGTTCAGTCTCACGATGGACGGACGAACTTAATAAAGCTCGTGGTTAGGATAGTCGTAGATGTCAGATTTATTGTAAAGAGTATTTTTGACCGGGCGATCGTGCTCACTTGTCGTTAAGGTTGACGCATTCCCAGACTTATACTTCAGACATAATCATCCATTATCTGTTTGCTCAGCTACTTGACTCGTAGGGTTCTGTTTCGGTAGTTCAAAAGATAACCTGTTAAGTGGTTTACTCATCTATAAACAGTCCATAATTCCGACAATTATTCCCATTTGTTCCATATTTGTTCAGACGACTGAAGCCTACGATGGTTCTACTCTTTTTAAGGATTTATTTGTCACGCCACTTAAAATTGGCAGGTTTCTCACTCCCCCTATCAGATTAAATCAGTAACACACACACCGTGTCGTCAGGTTTCCCAGACAGCGGCACAACGTCTCAAACGTTTCGTGTCGCATAGTCCGAAACAAAACCCCAAGAACATCGTTGTGTATTGTGCTGATCACATACAGCTAACCTCCAAGAGATTAGAAACGGTGGTCAAGTCGCCCGCCACAGTCCTTCGCGTTAGACTATATTTTGTGCGAACACATATGACGGAGCGATTACGATTATCAGTGTGCGAAATTTCTTGCATCCCAATAAACTGAACTTGAGCATTTGGGACGTATTGTCAGCTCCGTTTGTGTATAACCAGTTTTGTTTCGGAAGTTATTTCCAGTTCAAGACTACACTTGACAAACTACTGATCGTTGACTGCAATTGTCCCAATATGAATGATGTTCGCAAAAGGACAACGATAATGTTGACAACAAAATGTTCATTGATTTGAATCTCACTGAGTCAACCTCTACCTGACAAATTCTACTGAAGATGGAACCATTCAAAGGCCGGCGTGTGTGGCAAAAGAAACGCACTTTGGTTCGTCTTATTCAGCAGCCTACGTCAGTTTTGTGTTTCTGTCTAATCTGAAAATCCATGCGTAATTCTTGCAGCTTATATGTTAAAAATGACATAACCTCTCACTTTGTGAACAGCATGAACACCTGCCGAAACTTCAAACCTCACAGTAGTAATCAAAAACTTCCGTATGAGTGTCATTTCGTCCGTAAAACATCGTCGCATGAAAACTTGTTCATCGTTAGAAATGCTCTGAGGACCGGTAGCTGAGTTGATGCATGATTCCCCGTTTGTGACGTCAAAGTATAACTCTAAAATAACTGTACAGCTGTAACCTCAAATACAGTAAAAAAACGAAGGAACCGGACTACAAAAAATTAACTTGATATCGATTATCACATACATATATTTGGTAATTTTTCTAACTGACTTCTCGTTAACACATTTAACAGTTTAGAAAGTGCAGGCCAAAATCGTGATATCAACCCGGATCCAAAAATTCACATAATGACGTTTTTTATTCGAGTTGACCATCACTCACATTTGATCGCAGCGTTCGCATTCAGATAGACTTTCCAGCCAGCCTCTTTCTAAGAGAATCACTGGACTCGAGTTTCGCTCTCATTAGAGCTCATCAGTAGTGCATATCCTTGCCACTGTCGGGATTCGAACTCCTGCCACGCTTTCATGAGGCAACCGTGTTGAAAGTTGTTTGGAGGATATATGTATCAGTTTGTCATTTTATCAACTGGTGCTCTCAAATAACCGCTGGATCAGTGAGGCTAAACAGTCTCAAGCAACAAATGGCACCAACAGTAGACGAATGTATGGAGTGTGCCTTGGGAGCTATTCGCCGTGTGGGATCGAAATTAATTTGACAACATCGTGCAGTCATCATCGCACTGTCAATTACCACAGGAAAACTGATGACATCATACTAATAGTATGGCTGTTCGGTGCATCGGCCGGCAAAACAATACGGGTGTCTATTTTGCATGTTATGTCCAATCAGCTAATCAAAATTACAGAACGGAGAACTGAATATAATTCTGATTGAATCACGCTAGTTCGATACGAAGGTCACAGTTGCTCTCACCATCGACAGCGAGTTAACAGATTCTTCAAAAACTCTCAATCTGACAATACTGGCAAGTCGAACACTCTATGTACCCAATTACTATGCACGAGCTGTGAACCTTTATCTTCGAACCTTCTTTTCCGCCATAATTACTCCAAAATATTGACTGGGGTGACTTGTGAATCATGAGCAAAACTGTGACGACGGCCATAATTGTCGATTCACTCTAAGTCGTTCTGCTCGTCTTCCGATCTATGTCTGAGAGTGCTCGACAATCCTGCAGCAGCTAGTAAGCATTATGTAGTAAATAGATTAAGAAGTATTAAGTCACACTCGAAATCCTGTCCAAACAATGTGATCTGATTTCGAAATTAAACGTTATAGCATTAACCACTATTGTTATCACTACTGCCAAGTTATTGCGAGCTGCGTAGAATTCGAAGTATGATTTATTTTCTAATGCGACTGTCCCACACCACACGCTCTGTACTTCAGTGGTTGAATACGTTTACCGATTATCAGGGCAAAGTTCACGTTAAATGTGGGGATAACGGTTTCGTATCCAAATCTCGAATTTCAATTTATAAGTGTGACTCCCGAGTTTTAGAATGAAGAGAAGAACAAAAACATGGCAGCCAGTGTCTATACATTGGAAACAAACAATTCTGGTGAATACGAACAGGTATGTGTTGTTATCAACTTAACGCCGAGTACATGTCGATGGACGATTCAACAATTACTTATACATCGAGATCACTTACCTTAACTAAGGAAGGTAGACGTGAAGTTTACTTCTAAATCTAGTCACGACCTACGGTGTCCAGTTTCTTCACGAAATTATTGTTAAAGTTATAGCAAGTACATTTTACCTCTGGTTTAAAATAACGCATGAGGCAACGACATTCCCAAAAGGATTCACAAATTAACTCTCTTGGTAGAGTGTCTATTACCATTACACTGATGAATAAGTGAAATATGATCTTAAACTGGTTTGTGTCAACAATCACTACACTTAATTTGTTACGATTGGGGATAACTGGAACTTTCCTAATTTGAATGATCAAATTGCCTGGCTGCAGACCGCGAATGCTGCAATTCCGTAACATCCTCACAGACAATATTGCAATTGATCTCATTGGGTCGTACTTGTACTTAATTACCGAGCAACTATGAAAACTAAAGCAATCCCTGCTCAAGAACAAAAAACAGGAGTGAGAAGCTAACTTATATAAATAGGTAAGCTTCAATCCACCAAACAGCGAAGCTGTAACTGAAAATGAGGCATCATCAGTAAGACAGCATCCTTACGGCTTTCGCTATCCCGCGTCATCAAATGCACGCACTTCACAAACCACTCAGCCAAATGACAAAATTTGCACCGCCCAGCCAGATTTGCCGCCGTCTCACCTAGCGTTCCTAGCCACCGACTCTGTGAATCGCGAGGACCTCGAGACCGAAAGACGAACTCAACCCATGGTTGTCAATGCCTTGGCGAGTGATTTCATTTCTCTACGCCAGATCATCAACCGTCCACCTCGTACCATACGCCAGTTAGCTGCAGCGTCAGCAAAGATTGCTCGGTGTGAAAGACCACTAACTGTTATCACTGATACATGACTTAGCCATCAAAACCAGTGTAAACTTTGGGATTGAACAGGAGAACTAGTTTGACAATCAGTACCGAACACCCGTTTTCTAACCTCTTCGTTGCTTAGTCGTTGGTGCCATTCGATACAGATATGGGAAGATTGTTCAAGTTTTCTACCCTGAGCGGCCAACTTTCGCTGCCGTAAATTAATGCAATTCTCAATGTTGTCTCTCACATGCGACTCTCAAATCTCATAGCGATGCATCTGTCATCAAATATGTTGCACTTTGGTGAATACCGTCCTAGCCTCCGTACAAAAAGATTTCACATTTTGAGTTTGCGAAGCACATTCTGAAATATTTTGCAGAATTTGAAGTAGCGTCTAGCATTTTTGTGCTGTTTGAAACTTATTAAACAATAACATCTTGTCATTAGCAAGATCAAGATCGATCGGTACTCTGTCAGGTAGGCGGTACACACTAGCATCTTGTGAGTACCGCAGACAATTATCGAGTATTTTGTCTACGACAAAGTTAACCAAAAACGGTGGATACCGGTGACGTAAGCCACTCTTCTTGCTGAGACTGTCAGAAAAATCGGGTAAAGATTAACCTAAGCTGAACTCTAAGAATAAAACACACCATATTGTATGCTTACTTATTTGTATGGAAGCGACTAGTGCAGTGTTGTAGAGAGAGAAAATGCCAACATAACTGAAGATTTCTATTTGTTTCATTGCACTTTCATGTGATAAGTCCGACATTGACAATTCATCATTCGCGACACAAAAATGCGGGTATTTTGTTCCCTTCATAAACCTTTTAGAATTTTTGTCTCTTTGAAGAATATCTGCCCTCTTCGCGGGTGTATTTTAGAATAACTCATCATTCTTGAACGAGCTGATAGAACTGCATCCGGTAACAGCGTTCGCCTCTCCAACCAATTACCTTGGGACATTCTTATGACGCTATTGGGGTTGTTTAAATGGAATTCCGGAATGATAGTTTTGGAATAAAGTAAACTAATCAACAAAATTGAGAAACCTTCTAAGTATTGATATTATCGGTTTTTAAGGAAAAAAAGTATTTTCTCTCAAAGTGTGTAACAGTTCATTTGGCAATATTCTCGCAACCACACGTATCGATCATGTAAACACACGAGGGCGAGCAAAGTTTCAGTGCGAAACTTAACATAACTAAACTAGATCAGACCCAACACTGTTGTGTAGATTTGCCGGTCTCCTAGGTGGTCGGTCCGGATTCCTTACCACGTTTGCAAGCCCTTGTGTTTAGTGAAACTTGATGCTAGATATTTGCTTCACGTGCAGTTTTACACTCCACAAATCTACATTTTCAGTCCCGCAATTTGGACGAAAGATTGCCGTATAGATCAGGTTGACTTACCATGGGCTTCAGTTTCCTTATACATTTCAGAATAAGTTATGGCATTTCAAGTGTCAGGACTGCCTCGATATTTCGGAATTCCTAGAAAACTAATCATTTAGAACGGAGCTATCACTGGGGAAATTTGTGTGAAACGGCCAGAAAGGTTTAAAAACAAGGATGTTAAAAATGACAATTGACAAATGAATCACTGGAGTTTTGTTGTCTAATCTATCATCGTGATCCAAGTTCCAGCTTTCGTTTGAAGCGAGAAGAAATTTTGGTAAACAGGATAAAGAAGTTTGTTGTGAGGCTAAATCATAAGAAAAACCTATACACGTAAATGGCAGGACTTTCACAAATAAACACATGAGACAAAAATTTCAGATTCTCATAACAAAGATTCGAACTGACACTGGAAGATGAATTAGGCATGGGCGAAATGTTTGTAAGGTTTCGAGACACACTATAGTTAAAACAATTTCGCATTAATTTAATCAGTTCTTGAGTAGTTTAGTCGATATCCCTTCACTTTGGAACGTATGAGCAAAGAGAGTGGCCTGAAAGTTATTCAACTTCCTCCATGCAGCATTTCAACTAGTGAACATTGCTTATACCTGTTAACATCCAACTGAGATAAGCCCAGTAACGATAAAAAGTTAGTTCCTCATTAGTGTGCGTTGGAGCAAGTGAAAACGTTTCATTATATGCTGAAATTACGTCTTAACTAATCATCCAATAACGTGAATATTGTGAACCTGTTGGAGACTAGTGATGTTGCATTTATTTCTGGTTGGTGATTGTTTGAAGTGAATAACTGTACTCAAAATTATATACAGGGAGCGCATACACATCACTGTTTCAGGTACGAAGACGACCCTCAGAGTCCAGATGTGAAATTTCCGAACTCCTGGTGTGGCTTTATAGCTCAGCTGGTAAAGCGTTTGCCGCGTTAAGACATACTGTGTTTGTCGCTGGTTCGAATCCAGCTGAAGCCCTGACTTTTCACAGTTGAGTCTCAACTAAGATCCTCGAAACATCTGTTTTTACAAACTTCACCAGATTCAATACAACCTCCAGTTTTTTCTGATCGTTGACGCGCTCAAATATCCGATGAGGAAACTGCAACATAAGTGGCTGTTTGAATTTACTTAAAAAGAAACAAGATCATTGCAAAGTGTACGGATTTAATCACATTCACTTGTGTAAGTCCCATTGGATGACACATACACACACACCGTATTCTGTGTCCATGTTTAGTGTGCGTGGTTCGATAGCTACACATTTTTACAGCTATCGTAACAGTTGACGGTATTATTGTAGTTTTTTATTGTTCATATAGAGTTTTTTTACACAAGAAGTGGGAATCTGCTCTACCTATTATTGTCCATGCGTTCAACGAAGAAACTAGTGTCCGGCCGTTTGTTATCATGTTGAACAAATGAGTAGGAATGATCGAAATTAAAGCTAGGCAACTTACTAGCAAGCACATTTGCCAAAAACAGCCGCTGCACAGTTTTGGTTGAAGGCTTTGTGCAGCTGAATTCTAAGGGCGAATTTCCACCAGGATCGCGATCTTTTTAGCTCACGTTTTTGTCGCGCACAATCTGGTTGAGCAGAACTCCGGTACTTTACAGACTCGGCTGTGACTGCAATGTAGGACAGTGTGCCCCACTGTGAGTAGATCTTCTACCTGTTTGCCACCCTGTCGATTGCAAATTGCACTTTCTTTCAACGATGCTTTGGACCTTTTTCCAAAAAATGGGATTCTGCTACTAAACTACCTAGTGTTTACGTGTAGTTGTGAGTAAGGATTCCGTCTTGAGGAAATGTGAAATAATGTGACTTAATCGCAGCTTTCTGTCACGTAATGTAATTTTCAACCATTAAATTCATCCCTCTGATAGTCTACAACATTGTCGTCATATGTTCTGAGGGAAAACCTCAGGAATCCTCAGTTCGCAGTAATGAAAAAGTGTATTCACGGGATAAGAGTAAGGAGTCCTATTGCAACAAAACAGCAGTAGTAAGAGATTTTTGGATAAGATTGAATAAACAGCATTTTCATCTGATAATGGCCTCCAAACTCAAATAAACATTTAGTGCCTAACTTGAAATTTAGCACCAAGCTGAAAAACACTCTTGTTGCAGATCGTCAGTAAAGCTTATTGTTTCCACCACCCGAAGCTCAACAATAACTCGAGTGTTTGTAGCTGTGTGATTTGGTCGTATCTAGCGTGATGTCCTCGGCGAAGCTGTCATAATGCTTACTTCAAAAAAAGTGTACCGATTTTAAGCCGCTATACCTGGCAATGATGTGGATTATTGCAAGGATTTAACAAAGACGAACGTTACAGTTCACATTATGATTAGATGGTCAACCACATTTCCAATAAAGTTTGTCGGAAAAGCATAAACAAAACCCGAATGCCACATGCGTTTTCGTAACAAGGGCATATGAAGGTAAACAATAAGCAGGATGCTTTGTTTCCTAGATCAGTCGCCAGGAATCTACAGTTAGTAATTCCCTCACCTTTCTGGTGCCACTTAACAGTTTGACGACCATCTTGTGGTTTTCAATGTGTCTGTTCTACTGTGATTGATGTCAGGTATGCTGGGTGACGACCAAAAGCACAGTACTTATCTATACAAGACTAAATTTAAAATAACACCTGATTACTCGGAGCAATATTCTACGATTGTACATCCTTGCGACACAGTTATTTGAAAATTCGCACTTACATGTCACTGTTTCCAAAATTCAGGTTATCGTTTGCAAGGCAATTTATATCAGTATGCATTGTCGTCTCGTAACACTTCGCCTCAGAGACAACACAAATCGGAGCCAATTTTGTTAAAGTCGATCACTATGCGATTAGAACGTAGTCCTTAGGATTAGGCCTTTATGGGTAATGGGAAATTGTATAAGTTGTTGATTGCAGTTATCAGCTTCGTTCTCAATGCTGTGTGCGGAAGCGTGTATGTGACTACAAGTGCTACTGTATTCATCATTGTCACCAATTGTACTACCATCCGGTCGCATGCAGTAAGGCACTCAATCGATCGGTAAACAATGTACTATAATATTTAGACCGGTTCTTTCATTTTCTATTGTTTCTCCAACGGAGAACTGGGTTTTGCTTGGTCTTGGAAAGGACGTGTGAACGGATACATATGAACCACACACAATTTTCACTATGGCTTAACTGTATTTTGGTATGTCAGCTAATAAGTTCGGCCAGTTGTGTTTAGTGTCTATTTGTGCCAGTTGGGTAATCATTGCAAAGAGCTGTTGTAAGCTATACAAACTCTATTCAGAACTCGGATAGCACGTATAAGACCAGGCGTAATCGAAAGTCCAGGTTGTCTAATTTCTTTTTCGGCGTCACGTTAACTTTGTGACGCTAATGCGTTCAACAGACCACAATGATTCATTGTCTGTGCAACAAGCTTTCGTTGCATACTTGAAAGACTTTGGTAACCATTACCAACGGCACGTGGCAGTCATCGTCGTAAGGGTCAAGGTTATCCATTACGTTATTTCTGTGAAAGAGTCTATGCTAACATTCAGGCGATCGCGTTGAATAAACTGAAATGTTAGTACTTCTTGCCAAAATTGCAATCGAAACGGCCCAAATTTTAGTCCATTCACTCATTTTTCAGAAATAACTTAATTGTCTACTTGTTTATCATTAGTTCACAAGGTTGGCCTACAAACATTTGTTGCTGAAAGATGAAAGATGTAATAGGTGGGTTAGTAAGACGCAACAGGACAAACAAAATATCTTTTTATTCATACAGAAGTGGGTTTCAAAAACAAAATTGTGAGGAATGTTTTGCAGTTCGTCGTGCATCTGGTGAAAAGAGTATTACCTAATGAACATGAATCAATAGTACAAGGTTGTCAAGTAGACAGCAAAGATGGAAAGAGAGAAGTTGCTACTCAGCGAAGGACGTTGAGAACTGGGCAATATTCAAACTGGCAATGAATTGTCTTGAAAATATTGCCTGCTGACATAAAAGTAATTTTAAGATTACCATGTGATAATCTGAAATCATAATCGAATAACTGAATAATATTTTGAAACACTGACTCAAACGAGGTTGGAATGACTACAGATTATATCGATTATCCCAGTCTTGGAAGTCATCATGTAAACATAATATGAAGTTAGCGTATAAGTCTTGTGATCATTCACATGGTTGAGATCCTGTAACTGATGGGTTGGACTTATTCAAGTAAACTTTGAGTTATCCAGATTTGATGTTAGTCTTATCCAGTTTGCCATTTTGGTTTTCCTAAAGACGATGCAGACTGATCGCTGACTTTCGTGTTATAAATTGTTCAGTATGAAAACAAGGGTGTCCTTTTTAGAAAAGGTGATATCCTGAAATGAAGGGGATTGTTCACAAAACAGGAACAGCACTGAACTTCAGTAGGTGCAGAGCTCAATTTTTTTCAATTAAACTAGGACTGCATCATTATTAAACGTCCTAACTGACCGGTACGTTTGTGAGTTGTGGATATGTGGTTATCAACTACGTTATGTTTAAACGAATATTTACGTATACTGAATTAAACTTCCATATACTGGTGGTTAGAAATATTCACCAACCACCCCAAGAACTTCTGATAGACAAGATCATTTATAGATATATTGAGCCTTTCAAGATTACATGGTGAATCATATAGATCTCACGCTTGTTTCTCTGCTGACGTAAATTTATCATAATTAACTTACGAGGAACTGTGTGCAGAAGCCAGTTTTTCACACTCTAAACTGCTTGCTTTTAATCAGCTTGTGGTTGCAGGATTGCTGTTGTGTTCGAATTAAATGCGTATTCTAACTAAAACACGCATTCTTTTATTTTGGGGGGGATGTTTTCATTATGATTAATCTAGAGGCCTGACTGGTCCTGGGTAAGCAATTTATTCCTCTTCTAAACGATGCCGTTGTCTAGATGAGCCTCACAAAACTACTTTATTGGTACTGACAAGGAAGCACTAAAAGGTTGGTCACAATGAACACGTTTTTAATACTTCCAGCAATGCATTTGTCAATGAGATATCTGTGAGCTGCAAGCGTGGCTTCGTGCATCGGCTGGTTTCACGCATACCGTTCGTTTGTTCTGAGCTGAAACACACATCGTTGAACGAATAATGAATCTAATGTGCGAATGACCAGCAGCAAAATCTTTAACTTTCCAACTAATTTGGGACATCCTCCATAAATTCAGTCCTAGTGGTTTGTAGAGTAATTTCATTTGTTCACTAGCCGATATGGAGACGTGTCAAAATGTTTGACTGATTTAATGAAGTCATAGCCTCGATTTTTTAATGCCTGATACAAACAGACAAATCTCTCATACAGAAGGATTTTAGGAACAGCTTTCAAGGACATTATCAGCATGTCCAGTCTCAGTACGTTTTGAAAGGCAATTTTTTGAAACTACGAAATTCTAACCAGACAGACCGACTTCAGCTCATCGCGTCCGTGGTTGGTAAATTTTTATATTCTAAACCTAGACTGCTAAACGCTATTACACTGAGGCAACACCAATTTACGTGTACACCACCATAGTAGCTTCAGTAGGAACCATCGAATGTTATTAAAAGTTTTCCATAGAACGCCTACATAAGTGCATACAAATTAAAGCCCAAGGGAACTGTATTGCTTATGCTTATGTCAGGCAAATATTTGAGTTGCTAACTGAAAAACGAACCTCTGATGGAACGGCGATACTAACACACAGCCTTTAAACTTTTACAACACCGTGCACAAATGCTTCCATTCCGACTTATCGAAATCAGAAAGATTAGTTCCTTAATCACTTTCGCACGTTTTTCAGTGCTAATATGGCAACTTTCAGTCTGCACTTCTCGCCTGCATTAGTGAATAAAATTAAGGCTCTGCATTTCTCCATGCCAACAAACCATACGGCAAAAACGGATTGATATGCAGCTCGGCTGCAATCGTTTCAAAAAACCGCAATGCACTTGATTATAATTGTCATAATACATTTTATACTTTTAAAAGTGTCTGTCGTGGTCTAATATTAGCCCCATGTACACTTGTTCGTCTAAATTTGCTCAGACCAATTTGCCGACATGAAAGCTTAAAAAGCATTCCATGTATTCAGGTGCCATCATATCACACACCTGTAAATCGGAATTTACTCAGCTACTGCACTTTCCAACATTGGAAAGACATCATTTTTATCACTCAGGTTTTTTATGTCAGAGGTAGTCTCACGAAAAATAACCTGTCCGACTGATGAATCATTTGACGATTTTTTGAACATGCTAGTTGTTACCATCATACTAGAAATCCAAGGTGTCCTACCACTTGCGAAATGTGGCAGGATGCACTGGTTTCAATAAAACAGCACGCTAACGTACTTTTTTTTACAAACCCTGAACTCATTCAAATAAGGCGGACCAATGATATCCTTTATGCAACATGAAAGGCTAATTTCTAGTTGTTCACACATATCTGCCGCGGGTGAATGACAATTAATCAAGTGTGTTTCGGTCACAAAATATCAATATTGATAGTAAATATGAACCTTATGGAAATGCAGACTGACGGCCGCAATCAACATCAAGGTTAGGAAAATCTACTGGTCTAGCTTTTGGTTGATTCAACAGTAGAAAGACCGGGTTTGTGTAGAATGTGATCTTAACGAGAAATAACGAAATAATTGTGGGGCCGGGTGCGTGCCAATGATTGTTTTCACCGGAATCCAATGGAAGGTACAGAAGTATATAATTAGAGCAGTTCGTGTGGAGCAGATGAGCTTGACTATAGTGGACACAATGGAGAAGGTCCACACATTGTGAAATGATGCGAATCAGCCAACTCGGCAAATTGTCCACGGCGAATGCCATTATGACGAGGTGGATATTTTGTGGATCTAGCAAACCGTACAAACCTGTTCGGCAACAAACCCGAGGAACACGGCTAATGGACACTACATCCAGCGATGGAGTACAGAGGCCGTGATAATCTGACTGCCCAAGTGATGTGGATTGTTGAGAGAACGTAAGTATCGGAGAGAGTGCACGAGATTTCTGACTTTGAAAGAACCACGAACAACAGTAAGTGACCGTGTCGTGCTCTCACTCTAACTACTCGCCAGATAACTAATAGAGAGGGGTCGAGATTGCAGTATTCTCATGAAGAGATGTATGTGCACCGGAACGTTCTTCAGTTTGGTCTCATGTTATAGGCAGAGACAAAAAATGTTCCCAAATTTGGCTGTGTTTAGAGTTGGCCTGCGGAAATCTGACCAAATTGACAGTTTAGGTAACTGGTTCAGCAGGACGGAAGAAGGAGTATGAGCTGGGTGTTGATGTCACGTTATTTACGGTGTGCATATTTGATTACAAATTGAAACCGTGATCTTGAATATAGTAAGTATACTCTGAACGTGGGAGCATGGAGAGGATTGCGCCCTGCGGAACACCATATCTGCTGTTAGGCACTGATGAGGTTCGATCATACAATTGAATGTCTATGTTTACATCTGCAAATTAATCTTGCGAATGCTCGACGGTTAAAGTGTGAAATTGACGGGAAATTGAAGTATCCCCTGTATTTGAGTGCAATCGATCGTATTGAATTTTTCTCTGGTGCGTATGCAAACGGTTCTTCATGTCCCGTGGAGCGGTGTCATGCTGCCAGAAACCAATATTAATATCAAGTTTCGGGCAAGAGTGTTTGTCCATGAGAGGGAGAAAATTCATTATGTTTGCCTGAGTTTCCATTGAAGCGAAAATTGGTTTTTCCAATATTTCCACTGCGGAAGTGGTGCAGGTTGTCGGTAGAAATTTGGTGGTGCCTATTTTTGGAATTGATGTATTGCGTGGCAACAGTCGGTGATTTGTGTGTTCTGCGTAACGCTGAGCGCACAACTTGTTTAGGGGATGCCACAGAGGTCAGCACATTCCTTGAGGACCCACAGATAAAAATCCGTCAGATCCGCCTACTTTGCTGGACTTCAGCGGGATAAGTTTATCAAAAACATCTGAGCTGTCAATGTGAGTAGACGAGCCGGGCAAAAACAAAACTCTGTTGTTGGGGGTGGGTGAGAATGAGTTATTCGTAATTATAATCCCTTCGTTCTTCGTCGCCAATCGGTTTCTTGATAGGACTGATCAGTGCATTCGGCCTCTTTATGATTTGGCAGATCTCGCGGTGGCTTTTGTTTTCTGCAGTGTGTTATTTTCGTGATGAAATCATACGAGCTGGTGCACATCTGATTGACTTTTAGAGTTATTCGGCTGACATCACTGTCTCGTACGGGGATCAGAAGTTACAGTTATGAATTGCAAATGTCAAACTGGAGCTCAGCTATTTAGATGACAAGTTTTTGGCAGAAGAAAGCAAGGCGGGGAAGTTACAGTATGCGTCATATTGCTGTCGGCTTCGCCGAGTGTTAAGACTCAATGTTATATTCGTGTAAAATGAGTGCATTGCGTTAGTTGATTGGACAGTATTCCGCGTCAGCGATGACA
>QNGE01000545.1:225937-264503 GCA_008508345.1 Paragonimus westermani | reverse complement strand
AATTAGGCTTTCCACGACGAGAATTGAAAACTGAACCTTTATTTTTTGAGGCAGACAGGCTGACCAACAGTTCTAAGAAGTTGCTCCGGACATATCAGTTCAGTACCGATCTTGTGTGGCCGGTAATCGTCAGGACTGGTTCTTTTGACTATCTTATTATCCACAATCAGTTGCCACGCCTAAGAAGCTTCGTGACCAGGGTATAATGTCGGATTCGATGAATATGTGAGCGAGTTACAGCTATTTATTAGTAGGCAGAGACTTGGACGATCTGGTGACGTATTGAAATGCCAGTTAATCGTGTACCAGCTTGTACCCAATTTTATGACAGTCAAAAAAGTCCCACGATACCGGGCTTGCGAATGATGATTCAGTTTAGGAGTACAAAGGCAGCTTCCAGTTGAACGGCCGGTGTATGTCGTTGTTCGTTTTAGGGTTAAGGTCCTCCCGACTCAAGGCTGGGCATGTTAAAAAAAAATAGCAGCCAATCGAATTTAGTTTTCTTCAGCTTTCCATGCAATAACTGAAGTCAGCGAAATTCGTGGTGAAACCGTTGTGCTCTCACTTTCAACTTCTTTGTTTGCTTGCAGGGTGTAAGTACTATGTAGTGTAACCTACAGTCTAGATAATAGGGTTTTACTAATAAATACCAAATTCATTGCTGCCCTATTCAATTCATGAAAGTATGCTCGGTTTACAATTTGCTTGTGAGACTACATGGAAGTTGGCCAGAACAGTGAACCGCCAGTGCATAGTCGCCATAGATCGTGCTAACGATGATATGTTACTACTGGTGAGTAGAAAGTTTAGTCGCAATAAGTTGAGTACCACCACATGGGAAAAGGCTTCGAGTTCAGTTAAGCTTCTGTTTGCATCTTACGCCAGTTTATTCTCGAAACAACTCGTGCATTGTTCATTTTGAAGATATTACCTTGCATAATCGAGTGACGACCATTTTTCGTCGCCAACGAACGATACGAATTCTTGATTGGGTGTTGAAAAAACGACTAGGGCACAGCTCCTGAAACCTGCTTCCAAACTCATGCCGCCAACAAAGTTGTTCTTACACTTTACAAACAAACATCCAAACCGAAATTAATCGTAAGGCTGCTTCCAAAAAACCTATTACTATTGGTTTCATTTTCCGGCCCCATTGCAATTTCCTCGCCGGTAACTCAGCAAATCAACTTTACCACGTTCACTCCACTGGGTTTGATTAACCATCATACGTACAGTCTGTAGGGAGGCTGTGGTTGTACTGAAAGGTTTATTATAAAATACATGACGACAGTTTGTAAAATCCTAGCCTCTTTCCTGAAATTTCTCTATTCCCTCATGATCTTCGTGCTTGATGTCTACGTAATGATCCAGTCAGATCGAATTAGCGTGTACTTAACTGTCTTAGGCCATTCATGTCAAATCCCCTAACCTGATATTTTGAGGGAGATTGCATCAAGACTACTCTAGAAGACGAACACGGCCTACGATTTTTACTTATTTGCAAACGCTTTTATTTCTAATTTCTAAGTCAATGACGTTTTACTTCGTACTTTATGCAAAAGCAGGGTGAGTTGCGGCGCAGCGTTCTTAATATGGGATAAACCGTTAAATTTTTTGCATTTTCCGGGTTTGAATAATTGAAACGGATCAATCTAGAAAACCGAACGCGTTTCTTTTGACCTCCGGATTACTTATCTGGTGACGCTACTGTGGTAACTGGTTCAACGTCCTACGAGCATGTAAATAGATAACGGAAAGCGGTCAGTGGAACGGCGTATAACGGGACGACAATCAACGGTAACGAACAACGGACAACGGAGTATGCACGACTAGTTCGAAACTTCCCGGCCAACCCAACCACCCGAGGCGAACACATGAACACAGAGAAAAGACTGGCCTCCGGACAGAACTTCTTTATGTCATTCAATCCGAAGACATCACGGTCACAAACCAGATCGTATTTAAAGGGTTTGTGACCAATCAGAAGATCAAATCAAAGGTGGACCAAATGAAGAGCCAAACAGCACAGTGATACGCTTGGGCGGGATGTAGGCATGTGAGCGTTTAGGCGCGTAGCACAAGGGTTGAAGAGCAAAGTGGTGTATATCCGTGCCAACTATGACGGTCACGCGCAAGTGTACTTTGTTGGCCTTCGCCTCACAATATTTTCGGGGAACTGGTGGCTTCCCCGACAGCTACTCAATGCTTTAGGTCACCCTCACCACCTTCATTTCTTTCGGCTGTGGTCTGTACACGTGAAAAGTACAGTTTGAACCCCTTTGTTGCCGCAATTTTTTGACCGGTCTGTGCTCATGCTTAAAACGGGAAATATTTTGAAAATAACAAACACAAGCCCAGAGGACGATGTGCAATCCTGAGTGGTCTTGCAAAAGCCAGTTTTGGATTGAACTGTTTAACTTTCCTCAAACAGAGAGAATGAACTATCGTGTATAGATGCCCTATTTAAGCTAATTCCATATTTTCATTCGTGTTTTTGAAACAGAAATTCATTTACAACTTAATAAAAGACTTTTATTAGGAAGGCACACTGAGGTGTCATATGTATCCGATCAGCTTCCCACGGACGCTAAGGTACACCAATGATTTTAACAAATTAGTCATGCACGTAACGCTTACATGCGCAACCCTGTTAGAGCGTTAGGTTGCATCTTTATCTAAAGTGATCTCATGCAATCGTTTGGGTTGCAACCGAGGGTAGCAAATGCATCTCAAACCGTCGTGGTTTTAGTTGATGATGTTTAAATGATAAGCTTGAACTATGCGTGCACTCTAGCGCCTTGATAACTGTCAAAGGAACTACGTCGGATCCTTTTACGAACAACTACCAAGTCTGTCTAAACCAGAATTAGTCGCAACGCTTAGTAGCACACGGTATGTGGGTGCAATAAATTGTTGATCGCTGTTCAACTCCGGCAAACGAGTAATGCAACCAGAGATGGTCACTAGATGCAAAGACCTGCAGTGGACTTTAGAACCGACAGAAGTCGTGTCAACAATACCGTTTTGGCTTTGTTCTCAAATTGCGTGAAATTTCAACACCGGTAGTAGGAGTTCAAACATGACAGGTTAAAAATTGAAAAGCAATCCGCTCACCGTCCGAAGTGAGTAAAATTTCACTTGTACTTGTCACCACAGTACGTTTATCAGCCTACCACTGGATACACACCATAACTGTGGACAGCGTACGATAACGGAAAATACCATAATATTCGATCGGTACATCGCAAGTCTACCTGGGGAGGACAATATTTTCACTAGCACGCAATAATAACTGGCCTTTTTCGAAACACGCGCGGATTTACGCATGTGTATATACATATGTTTATGTATAAAATATACGCCTGCGTACATGTACATATTAACCTGTATATATATACATATATATATGTATATACATACATGTATATATATACATACATATGTATATATACATATATATTCTTATATACACATGTATACACTGGTTTTGGCTGCCCATTACACACATTGCAACGCGCATCCGAAACCGGCAAGCGCGCACGAACTGAACTTGATTTGTGTAACGTAGCGTGCCGGTGTGTTGTCGGTGTCGTTTTAGTTTGCGTTTGTGAAGGTCGTGTGCACGGCTTACTCGGCCTCCGGCTCATGCTTTTTCGTATTGTTTCTCTTTTCAGGACTGCTGGTCGAACCTCTACTTCGGAAGAACGCTGCTCCCCGATGCCTCCATGTTGCTCCAGGTCCGGGCCACAAGTGCTACGGACAGTCAGAGCGGAAGTTGGCCAGCATGTTACAATATTACTTTATTCCTCAAGGTCGTTCAATGTGGACCTTTTAGAGCGCTGTTCAGTGCATTCGAAGCCTCCACAGACTTCTCGCCTGGCACGTTTTTGGGTGCCGCCTAGTGATCAGGAGCCCACCTCGCGCTTCTCTACTATCTTCTCTTGGTTGCTGTCGTGGGTCCCAGATTAGTCTGGAACTAACTGCTTATCATATTCCCTAACGTTGCTGGAAATATATGGTTTGTTGCCAAACCCTAATGCGTTATTTTAGTTCGATGCCTGATGGGACTATGTTTCGACTGCTCTTCAGGAAAGGCCTTTTGAATTGTTAGTGGACCAGGGTCGAGCGCTTACCCACTTGTCTATTACACAATTGAACCAGATGTGAAACATCTCAGGTTATGTTGGAAACACTATATGTTACCTCAGCGAAACCAACCAGTCAATTAAGTCAAATGCTCATTGGACCATAAACCGGAATACCGATACATCGGACTAATATCAACAAGCGGTGGGAATTTATGGGCTAACCGCACCTACCAGATAAGACATTTCTTGGTTAAGTGACGCAAATTATCGCGAAATCATTCGTAATCAACCATTCTGATCGTATAAGTGTAATGCAAACGAAGACTCATTGTCTGTAATTTCCCACGCGAGTGTCTGCACGTCCCACACTACAGTTCGCCGGTTATTTCGAAGCCTCGCTTGCAAAATAAAGGTTATGTACTCCAACTAGACAACAATGAGCAAACGGCAATCGTTGTGAATATGTTATCCACGCCCTCTGCATTCATCTTGTTAGTGAACTTAAAAACAGCGAAACCGAACCTGCTTGATTAGTGAAGTTTTACGTAAGACTCAGAAGACAGTCGACCAACTTAGTGTGCAACCAAAGAAAGCTCTGCAGCAGACCGTCAACAATCACGCCAATATTGTTGTCGTAATTATGCAGAGGTCGTCCGCAAACAGGTTGGTCTGAAAAGCATCACGAAGGCCCTCTCACGCCACGACCTTACTCTCATTTACAAAGAATCTGTGATTCCATTCAATCAGACACTAGGCGGTGACCCTCCGAGAAACTTACGGGCTCGAAAACGATATAATGCGGCCGCAAATGTTTGCCACACAGTCTACCTCTCCCAACGCATAAACTCATGTGGAAAGTTTCCATCATTTATTCCATCCGTTTTTCTCATTCAGGGATCACCCCGTGATGACGTGACCCTAAGCTTTGCCCATGCCAACTAACTCAGTTTAATAAAAAAGGTACCAGAACTCACGCGGCCGACATACGACGGACATTCACACCCAGCTGCACTCATCGAAACATGGCTAGCAGCAGAAAACAAGGATGGGGAGGTAACTACCCCTTGGCTATTCAGCACTTTGTGCTGACTACCAAAGAAGGTACATTTGGTGTGTGGCTATTCATTTTCACCTAAACCGGCCTTCATTTTATCCTGCACAAGGTTAACTCACCAGTTGATGTGTGCGATTCTATCTGCCTGTTGGTCAAACTCTGTGCGCATGATTCAGTGATACTGGGATACACTTGTTTCTCAGCCTTGGGCTTTATTACGATGATTATGACCTCCAATCTCACTCGCATGTGTTAACTTCGATTTGGCCATTGTCCCATTTACTCACTGCAGTCGATTTCTACGACCCGAGGTCGGCTTGAACTCAACATGTTCGCACGTAGACAAAACGCCGTCCAGGCGAATTGCAACTTCGTTGAATCTCATAATAACTAACCCGAGTGTACGTAGACCAAGTGACGACTTCATCCCCTTTCGGACACATTTCCTGTTATTTTTTTATTTTTTGCTATCAAATAAGATA
This sequence comes from Paragonimus westermani, assembly GCA_008508345.1. Lineage (NCBI taxonomy): Eukaryota > Metazoa > Platyhelminthes > Trematoda > Plagiorchiida > Troglotrematidae > Paragonimus > Paragonimus westermani. The sequence goes on along the minus strand of QNGE01000545.1, from coordinate 258,879 downwards.
ACACCACCAGGAGAAATTGACTCTCAAATTCAAGCGGGCCGACTTAGATGGCCCGATTGTTCGTTTCAGTACGATCCTTATGAGATCACGCTCGGTGGCCTCGGACTTCCAACTGATTGACAATACGTTTCACAGAGCGGGCAAACTATAATTACCCAGCAAGTTCACCAGGTGTTCCTCACGCCCACACATGCCACCACTTATTCGCTGCCTTCTCGAACTTCTTGCATGAAAATTCGTAACGCAACGACATTCCGGCAACTGTGAGGACATCGAAGCCACCATCAGAGTTTGTAAACGGTTCAGATAAGAAATATCTCGTAGCTACTTGCAGCACGATCTAAAGTGTTCAGACCCGTACGAGCAAATAAGGACTTTCTTTCTAAAAGCATGCATCATGGGCACAAAACTTCTCCTCGGCCTTGTTCTCTCATCAAACGAACATCAAGTTTACCTCCGTAACACACAACGACGCCAAGCTATCTATGGTTATTACACGGCTCCCCAAAACACACCGACATCATCTATATCCAGTCCATCGCCGAAAACTTTCGGCGACCCTCACTGCCAGTTGAATTCCTGGCGTGCGATGCACACGACTGACTTTTGGGGTGTTGCCCATCCAGCTTGGTTGGCTAAGTGCTGATCTGGTATAAGCGTGATTTGAATCAACCATTGGCAATGTATCCAAACAAGGAACGTCGCCTACCGGGGTAATCAATTTTGCGAACTAATAACCGAACATCCTGGAAGCCAGAAACTTGTTCAGAGGCAGGAAAGTTTGCACCTCTTAGGAAATATTCGGACAGGCCTTTAAACACCTGGTGGTCAGTGTCGTCCACCGACTGCGGGCGAGATACGTTTTGTACCGAGCTGGAACACGTATCCAGTGAATTCAATGGACCACTCCAGCTGAATTCCATTCTACCAACCGCCAGTGATTTACTCTTAGTGAAACCAAGTTTATCAGCAACGATCCATACGGTATGCCTGCAAAGGGATACCAGTACCATACTTCAGGCGAAATTCTGGACCAAACGGCGCATCCGTCCGTATATGTAGCGACGAATCCATATCGGCCATTGATTGAGTTCACACGACTTGGCTAGGTCGGTCGTCCAACATATGGAAAGAGAACAGTTCGTGGGATATGAGGAACTAGCGCCGATCAATAGAGGTAACTAACGGTCGTTCTAATTACAGAAACTTGCATCGCTTATAAGTCCCGTTCCCAGTGTTCCACATGCTGTTAACGAAAGACTTTCATCAGCACAAGAATAATCACCGTATTCACCATGGTGAGGCTGTAGCATTTTTGTAGTCGGAAGACCGGTTTTGCAAGATGGTAATACCATTTCGTATGTTCTCGTCAGTTGCTAACACATAACAAACGCTTTCAACGTGTTGATGCGTCATCACAAGCCTGTCATTCTTAAATCACTCGAAGCGCTGCTAGTCACGCGTAGCAAGCCGGTCCTCTGTGTGCAAAAGCTATTGACCTTGAACCTCCGTCTGCCATGGTTTTGACCAATGACAGACCAGTGTATACATTGACTTGATGCATGAACTTAAATCGCCTAAACATTTTTTATTTTCACCGCTGTTATGTGTTAGCAACTGACGAGAACATACGAAATGGTATTACCATCTTGCAAAACCGGTCTTCTGATTTCACTGTTCAAATTCGTAACTGGGGAAGGATGTTTTATATTTTTGAAACGAAGACTCCCAGCCAACATCACCAAAGGCCTGGACAAGCTTGTCAGCCTTCGTTGCAAGATTATCATTGAAAAGTGTAGGTTGGAATTTTTACGTGGCTGTGATCGATCTGGTCATTATCCTAAAACATTTTGGTCCTTGCTTCACAGAGGTAACATTAAAGTGACCTCGTTCAACCTCAGACGCCTGAATGAATCGCATATCGAGTCCACTCGTGATAAACTGACAAAATTGTTGGAAACCCAACTGAAGTATTTGCCATTGTTGGACACTCTATCAATTGTTTCGCGGATTAAATTTTCGAACTTCTGTAGTCAAACTATCAAACGTGCTCGGGACTCTACCATGGCACAACTACAAAGATCATTATCCTCCACCACACTGAGTGACACATTTCCAACCGATCCACATAAATTAGTTATAAATCTCTCCTCGAGATCTCTTTCGCGCCCACAGTTGGAAGTACTCTCTCTTGGGCTTCAGTTTAAATGCCCGCATAAGATTATTGAGACTTCGCAAGTGCAAGCACAATTCGAAAACTTATGTGATCAGTTGGGGGAGTTGGCGCCCACATCTGAAGAAAACCACCGTTGGTTCAAGGTTAAAATGGTGGATCTATCATATCATTTTCTAAATGCTCCCAGCCAACAAAAATGTTTGCTGCGGCGTGAACACTATCTGGCTCTCAAAGAACTAGTAAATTGGAAGGATGTAATTGTTTTAAAACCTGACAAAGGGTCCGGAGCTGTGGTGATGGACAAGCAGCAATATGTGCAGAAAATGAATGTCATCCTTTCAGATGATACAAAGTTTCTACCGGACACCCAGCCTGACAACATAATGCTGGTAGAGAAACAAATTTGCCGTGAGTTGCAGATTTTACTTTTACATAGATACATAACTGAGAGACAGTACAACTATATGAAACCTATAGGTAGTACGACTCCGCAGTTATACGGTTTACCAAAGATTCACAAACCGCAAACGCCTTTACGGCCAATCCTTGCGATGGCTGGTTCGCCTTATCACAAACTGGCCAAGTGGTTAGTGGATGTTTTACAGCCAGTTCGCGCACTCACTTCCCAATTTTGTCTGAAGGATACGTTTGAGATGTGTAGAATTCTAGATAAAGTCGACTTGAAAGAAAAGGTTATGTGCTCTCTTGATGTAAACTCGCTTTTCACAAATGTGCCACTAAGGGAGACGGTCGACTTTATCTGTGACTTTGCACTGGCTCATAACATAAAGCTGCATGTCCCACCCAACATCTTGAAGCCTTTGCTATTATTGTGTACTGAAAATATCAAATTTTACTTTCAAAACATGGGATTTAAACAAATAGACGGGGTTGCGATGGGTAGCCCTCTAGGACCGATTTTGGCTGAATTTTTCATGTCTATGATTGAGCTCCGCCTCGCGAATACATTGCATGACATCCCGCTTTATCGACGATATGTCGACGACATAATAGTACTCGCACAAGACAAGGAGACCATAAGGAAACTATTGGATTTACTGAACTCCTCGCACCCAAATCTAACGCTATCGTCCGAGTTTGAAAAGGAAGACACGCTCGCCTTTCTGGACATTAACATCAAGCGACGAAATGACGGTACAGTGTGTCGATCGGTACATCGCAAGTCTACCTGGGGAGGACAATATTTGAATTTCAACAGTTTCTCACCCATACAACACAAACGCTCGTTGGTTCGTTGTCTATTTCACAGAGCGCGAATTATATGTACCGGTGATACACTAGATGCCGAGCTGAAATTTATTCGTGACACCTTGGTCTCCAACGGTTATCCACTGGGTTTCATTGCCTTTCACAGTAAGCCGAAATTAATAAACCCACAGGAAACGTCTGTCCCGAAGAAACCGGTGTACATGCAGTTACCGTACAAAGGAGATAGTAATATGTCGTTTCTAACGCGACGACTGATGCAGGCCATCCAAAGGACGTATAATGCAGCTACACTGCGCTTACTCAGTCGCACCAAATCGCTCACCCTTCCTCACATCAAGACGCGGACTTCAGAGCTGTCCACTTCACACTGTATCTACCAGTTCACCTGCAGCTGCGGTGACGTTTACATTGGCAGAACTGATCGATCCCTGCGCCTTAGAATGAAGGAACACGTGCCCAAGTATATCGAGGACTTGATGTGTGGTGTGACCCGACGCGACCCTACCAAACNACCCTATCAAACAACGCAAGCCGGCTTCTTCGATTGTCAGACACCTGCTGGAGACCGGCCATGTGGTCGACCCGATAAACGCTTTCCGTGTGATGTGCGTCATCACAAGCCTGTCATCCTTAATCCACTTCGAGGCGCTGCTTGCCATGCGTAGCAAGCCAGTCCTCTGTGTGCAAAAGCTGTTGACCTTGAACCTCCGTCTGCCATGGTTCTGACCACTGACAGACTAGTGTATACATTGACTTGATGTATGAAGTTATTCGTTTAACTAATTTTGATGTTCACCGCTATTATGTGTAGCAACTGACGCGATCATATGAAATGGTACATACAACTTGCAAAACCGGTCTTCTGGTTTCGTTATTCATGGGAAGGATGTCTCATATCGCAACTATATTGCAGGAATAAGTCCAATGGGTGAGTATATCCAAATATGGAAAAAACATTAAATCAAACAAACAAATCTAAAGTTGGACAGAAAACCCAATTGGTACCGTCAGCATGCAGTTCACCAAGTAGGCTGAAGAAAAGAAAGTATGGAAAGTCATCGGAGCCCAAGTTTCTGAAAAGGAGAACGGATCATTTAACAAGCATCGACGGCCTCAGGTTACCTAACCGACTTATCCCACGAGATGTTTAGCTGGAGTGAGAAAACATGTGCACGTGCAAATGTACGGAAATTTGAGGTATGGAGATACAATAATGTGGTGGGTGGTGGTGAGAAGTTTTAGGCGACGTGAAACCGGATTCAGATCAGTTCGATAAAATGAATTGCTGACTGCTGTGACAGAGGATCATGATGACCAGGTTCAATGATGCTTTCTAGTCGGTCCAGCACTGGGTACATGCTGCAGGTTATGACATTCCATCGGTGTCAACTTTAGTTGCCATGCTGTCAGCTGAGTTGGGTCTGTTCCATTGCTGAGTTTAGTTTCCACGCTTCTGATTAGATTCCGCTAGCTGGTCAGTTGATAACACCAGCTGAAGGATGGAGGTGACGGAAATAAACTAGGCAGGGATGGCTGTACTGAATTTATCAGGCTCGAGGTTGCGAACATGGGACACACACAACCCAGTCACAGAGCCAGTCGGCAGAAAACCAGCTAAGGTTGAGGTGTTGATAAGTAGTGTGGTAAGCTGGATAAGTACGAAAAGTGCCAAATACGACCATCTGGGTCTCGGCTGGGTTCAAACCAGTGACAGGTTGAGCATGTCCAGACAGGGAAAGTGTTCTACCAACTGAGCTATAAAGTCACACAGAGAGACAAGTCTCAATGTAGGAATTAATTACTGATACGCAATGGGTATAAGGGGTAAGTGAGTCCATATTGTGGTGGATAATCAGGCCGGAGGTGTGGGTATTCCAACACTCGACGGAATACCTCGAAACGGGATATGCACGTCCAAAACCCCGCAACGAAAGGATCGGGGACGGCGAGGGTGACCGGATGAGTCATCGTTCGACTGAATCGGACCAACGGGGGAGACATGGCATGCAAAAGAGAATGGATGACAAAATCGGAGGCGCAATTATACCAACACTCGCGGGAATATCTCAACGCGGTCGTGAAATACGATCAGAGGCCGGTGTAGATAGATGGAAGAGAACAAGAGCGACCGGATGAGCTATCGCTCAACTAAATCGGACCAACCGTAGTGAGGATAGACGGTTGCACCATACTACTTACACCACTGTTCAGTAGCAGCATGGATCGAAATGATCGCGAGATAAATGCGGGAGAGATACGGGAAGGATCATTAGAGGGCAACATCAAGTAGAATGACTTTCGCCACATGAAGGAACTGAGACATGGTGTCCAAAGCGACTGGAGCATCCTCAGACAAATGTGGTGTGCAAATGAGTGTTTCTGTTCGTAGTCCCGTTGAGAGGCATAAGTCGTGCATTGGTTTCCCCAAATAAACAACTTCTGTGTCATCCGCCTTCTGGGTTCACAACACAACGGACGAGAAATGGTAGGCAGAAACCCCCCCGATAGAGGGCGCCGTTCACGCACATAAACCGAGCAGAAGGGCACACGACGCGTGAGCGGAAACCTGGGGTTGTTGTGGATTGGAATGCTGATTTATAAACACGAGTGCGCGCTTCGCATGCTAACTAGCGCGTTGGACAGTAAAGATAGTGCTTTATTGGACGCCTTTCGCTACATTAGGTGACGCAGACTCTCGGTGCTGCTTCGTTGTTCGGTTTATGGGCAACCAGTGCGTGTGGGCATGCTGTTTCCGTCGTTGACTCAAACTGAGCTGAATCTCAAATCTCCGTACTGTCTGCCAGCGATACAGTTTAAATGCTTAATTGTGGCGTCAGTGGATTCCAGTGTGAACCGTTTGAAAATTCTTTCTTGGGCAGCTATTACCCCCAGATCATTTGGTGGATTGCACACGACATTGCGGGTGGGGCTGGTAACTAAGTACACATGTGACATTTCTGATACCAGAGGGATGTTGCAACCCACACCATACATTTAGCGCTGAATGGACCGAAGACGAACACTCAACCTGATCCTCCGTCAAAGCAACTGGCAAGTGACCTGAACCCAGCGTCACAAGTAAAGCTTCCCACCCCTTCCCAACACATTAATGTGCGCCTGTGTTACTCAGTCATCCATGAACGCGCATGTCCATCTTGGCAACCGAACCCATCGCCTTAGCAAACGATCTATGGCACATCCTCAATTGTGTTTTGCATATTCCTCAGCGGCCATTCTGCTGGAAGGTTCTACGTTCGACCTGTGTCTCTCAATAATAAAGATTGGGTTTTACGCAGCAGGTTAGTTGATGTGCGTTGGTCAATTGGCAATAATGTTTGAATGATTGAGCTGACGTATCGCGATAGAGAGCAATTGTGTCCAATTCTTCGGGCTTGAATGTGTGGAGCTCATGTGATTAATTCAACAAAAATTACACGACGGAGAATATCAGACTTAACATGGTCATAATACGTTGAGTTGAGAATGTCAGCCTAGTTGTATTGGTATTGTATTTGTAATGTAAAAAAATATGCCTCTGTCTATTTTAACTTTTTGACTTCAGTTCACCCAGACTGTACGTGCCGTTACTCTTTTCAAAAAACGTTATTACATATGATCAGTAGTCTGACACCTTCTGTCTACTAAAAACGGCATAGCAGTTGAAAGAATACAGCCTGAAAAATTTAGGCAACAGACTAACTTAAAAACACAAAGCCAGTACATAACTGTTATTCGACGATCGTTTGGTTTTGAGTTTCAAAGAAGCATCTAATTTGTTGGTGAATACTTGACGCTGACTGTATATCAACATGGGTAAAACAAATTATAATATATGGTGTCCTATAGAGACTGGTCAAAAGTGTCTGTCGGCTGTTTCCCTCAGCTGACCTACTTCCTTCTCCTGTAGGCCGAAATCGATCAACCGGTTGTAGTTGGCTGACAGACTATCAACACGGCCCCAGGAGTTGAGAGAGTCTTACAGACAGTTCATTCGTACTCCGGGAAGTCGAACACACTACTCATGAATAAGTATCGGAATGGTAAGTTACCAAACGTGTCTGGTGCTGGTAAGACCCAGCAAGGTTCATCACTTGGTCGGTGATCACTCGGACCAACTAGTATCCATTAATTATTCGTACACGTGTCCATCAAAAGAAGGAGTCCATCTTGATGGTTCAGTCTGTATTTCCCGTGTCCACGTTTTACCATACACATGGTTTTTGATACACAGATTAAGATGTGATAAACTTGGTTTCCCGAAAGTCAACTGGTTGCTTTCTTGTTTGGTAGTACTCCAGTGCAGACGAGCCTTTCCTCATGTGGTCCATTTCTCAATCCAATGGAAGAAATTTTCAATAACTTGGAAAAGTCAACTCTTGAAAATTACCGAAATTCTACTGTGCAGGTTATTAAGATTATGGTCATAGGCTATTCTTCTTAATTGTCAGAAAGAATAGTTGAGAATTGCTGAGTTCAGTCTGGAAGTTAGAAGCAGAGAACTATAGCTTTTGAATATGTTGCCTATGATCAGCCTCCATCGTAAAACTGTCCACTTATTAGTAAAACTGCCCCCCCTCCGACATGCAATTTCGGGATATACGTCACTGTTATAAGATAAACTATGAACCATAGGGTAGATGACCTAACAGGGATACACAGTTGAGAGCTCCAGACTTGTAATTTGGGGTGCAAGATTTAAAAACGGACACGTCGAAACTAGAAGTGGAGGTGCGATGTTTAAAAACAAGGGTGTTTGCGTATGTTTGCAGAGGCTAAGACAGCCCTGGTTCATGCCGGTGATAATGTCAAAGACATCAAGAGTCAGGTCATTCTTAATTTTAACAGTTGCTCTTTGAAATCCTAAGGACTGCGTTGAGGTTGGACACTGTACCGATGGTCACCAACTTGGTAATTGACCTGCGGATGCCCAACTTGACTGCGCGCCAGGATACAGCAAAGAAAGACTTCAGTGACTGATCACGGTTTTCGTGACTGCAGCATTCAAATTTAGTGTGAATATCAACGCAATTAAAAACATTTTCTCTCAGTTTTCCACGGGAGAAGGTACGTACACTAGAGACCCACATCAATGGAGACACTGTGGATAGCTGCACAGACTTTTGTTGCTTCCGTAACAATCTGTTGAACGATATGCAACAAAGTGCGAGCTTGTGTGGCGAAGTCCAGTGCTGCTACCGGATGTCTTGAAACAAATGTCTAGAGGAACGGCAGTTTGAGGATGAAAACGAAGCTGCCTGCCTACGGCTACACGGTGCTATCTCCGTTATTGCATAGAAGTGAAACTTAGACATTGTATCAACGGAATGTGTGGTATGTGAGCCGATTCCATCTGAAACGCCTACGACGCATCCTGGGTATTTTACGTTCGGACACGATTCAGAGCACTAGGATATTTCGACGACAGTACATGGACGGGATTGAACAAATGTTGATACTTAATCAGGTTCGTTGGGTAGAATACATCTGCACGATGAGCAACAGACGGATTCTGAAGCGGCTTCTGTACGGATAAGTGTAGGCTGGCAGGCAGAATCTTGATGGCCTGGAACTGTTCTACTAGTACAGTGAGGACGAGCGATCGCACTATATTACTCACCACTACTATTCAGTAGCGGGGCGAGTGTATGACTGTTGATGTCGAAATGGAAAGCACAAGGAACATTAGGGTGCAGCATCGCATGAAATAGTTATTGCTACATAAAGGAACTGAGCATGGGCGTCTGTGTCAACCGTGATGTTCTGAGACCAGTGTCGTACGCAGATGAGTGTTTTTATTTGTGGTCCTACTGAAATGCACAACCCATCGATTGGTTTTCCGTATAGATAACCCTTCCGAGTTCTCGGCTCACAATATTAATATGTTACCCAAGCAAGTCGTTCGCGCTGTAATATCGACTTTGAATCTCGGGAGAATTAAATCACGAACCGGACCGTCTGAAAAAATACAATCCGGACGGGTGCCCGAAGATTCGATGAGCGACAGTTACGCTGCCGTAAATTAAATTGCACATCACTCAAAGGAACTATGGATGTCACAGGTCATGGTGACATGACCATATGACGTTGCGACGAATGTGGCTTCGAATGTGCCTCGGATTAGTAAGTCATCAACCTACTCATAGCACATCGTCACCGAAGAAACAACGAGCATATTAACGCAAGCAAGTTGTGTCTTTTACATCTATTTCCCGTTCGTATCAACCAACGACCACTGTCTTTTGTTAAACCACCAGCTCTCCTTTTAAAATCCCGAGTCATTTTGACCTTCTACCATTTCCTCAACTTTGTTGGTGCATTATACAATGAATGTCTCGTCTGGTTTTTCGATTTGACTTTAAATCGTTTTTTTCCTTTCTCCTATCTAGAGTGTAATATTATGTACTTCTATAATGAGCGACTTCATGCCTTTTATTTTCAATATCCATCTCCTCAGCTTAGGCATAGTCTCTGGTTTTTTGTTTCAGTGAGATAGGAGTTTCATATTGGCCTAACATCCAGCTAACCAGTATTGGTCGTCTGGATTACAAGGACCTTGACTTCCTGATCTGATTCCTTCGGATTTACATTAGATACATGGTGTATGAATGGTATCGCAGGTGGTGTAGCACAATCCACTTGTGGTGAGTGAAATGCGGAGTCTTCAATCGGCTTCGGTCATTGCGATAAGTTAATCCCGAAAACGTGTTGCCAACCCAGAACTTATTTGTTCAATTGTTATCGACCATCATTCCTCTTGCCCAAAAAATACAAACCATGACGAAACCAAGCGTAACATAAGTCCAAATGACACAACGAAATGCTAATTGAACTATCCACAAACCCAGCCTGTCTGGTGATTACGCGTAACTACTAACACGCGAAGAAATATAGACAGGTAGATTTTGGAGCAAGTTGACCAAGACAATCACATATGCTGTAAGAAACCAGCGTGTAAACACGCTTTCTACACGAGTAAGATACTAGTGAACACTTACTTGGGTAGCATTGAATACAGTAGGTCCTCAGCACGTTTCTTCTCGTCCATATACTGCGAAGTACGTTTGTCTACCATAGCTTCCAAATTTGTTGTGATGCCTTGCATACGTTCGAGAAGATTATCGATCAAATTTTCAGATGAGTCTGAACTATAATCCAAGAGAATGACAGTATGGATTGGTTGCGGTTCAGTTGCCTATCAACCACGAAAACATTCGTTACAATCTATCGGTTGGGTGAACATGATATTCGCGAAAGAAACCAGCACAATTATTGTCTGGATGAAGTGTTATCAAAATGAACGGGAATACGGCATAACTGGAATTGGTTTTAACTGATGAGTAAACGTGCAATTTCTCAGGTCGTCGCTAAATTTAAAGACAACACAAGTCAATACCTGTGGTTCTAATCTCAAAACAGTAAGCATTACAGATTAAGCATCACTACTGAATTAGTACTACCTACATTTACATTTTGTTTACTCGTAGCAAGACGATACTGAGTAAGAAAGCAGAAGAGCTGTTCAGCATTAAAGTCAAACCATATCAAGCATTGAAAAAGTGAATTACTGAGTACAAATAAACAAGGCACGTTTCTAACAGTTTAATCGATCAAGCCTAACCGGTAATGAAACGCTTGAGAAGACAAAACGGAATTAAGGCAGCTGATGCGAATAAAACATTTGAGGGGGAGAGGGCAGGTGTAGAACAACGTTACCTTTGTGATTATGCGATGAGGTGAATGGGAAGCAGTCAAAATCACATGTAACAGAAAACCAATCATTGGATAGAAACAAGGCTGATTGATGATAGTCTTTTTCTGAGCATGAGAGAAACAACAGAAAAGCTGTGTAGCAACAACGAAAAATCGGTTAAAAAAAGAGTATGGTTGATAAAGTAGATGTCTAACTTAGTGAACGAGAATTTGAGGCAGAGGTGCAATTTATTCGAAGTCCAAAATGCTGTTTTTTTCAGCCATAGCATCTCAATTCCCAGTGGCGCACCATTACGTTACGCACCAATGCTAATTAGAATTTAAACCAGGCAACCCTTCGGCTGGTTAACACAATACCAAGATTACTGAGTTGCGGTTTTGGTCTCTAAGTTCCGAATGGATAGAATAGGGAAGAGAAGAGGTGAAGATTATAACGGAAGCCATCTTCAATGGCGTCCGAATTTCGTTCTCTTGAAGTGTGGAAAAGACTCCGATGTAGTCATACATAATTAATCTGAATGCACTACAAAAATGAATATGGTGCGTTCTGATGTTTTTGAGTATACAGCTGATGAACAAATGGACACTGTACAACTGATCGAAAAACAAATTGTCAAGAAGATCCAAACTCTTACGTGAATTTACAAATCAATTGTTGTAATACAACTTGAAAATAATGAGCACTAGAGTGCCTATACTATGCGGTCTGTCCAAAATATACAAGTCTGGGAATTTTCCATGACTCGAACCTTCAACAGTCATACTGCCTCATAATAACAAATGTGCACAGTGCCGGTCAATAGACTGGATCCAGTAAGAAAAAATCAGGGAAGGTATGCACGACGAGACACTTTCGATCTGATCAAACGCAATGAAAGTACATAAATTTCCGCATATAAACTGTCCTATCCTCAGAACTCAACAAATCTTTCACTGCATCGGACCATCAAATTTTTACAAAATTCTGTGTCCACAAAATTTAAATCCTCTCGTCTTTTGACTTTTCGAGGCCGTCGATCTTACTATGCATCGGAATTGTGCGATTTCAATTCCAAGGCAAAATTTCCAGACAGACTGATGGCGTCCTGAAGGGAAATCTTCTCAGACCAACGCTCACCGATGTTTTCCCGTCAACGACTGAGAATCTAACAACAGTTGTCACAGAAAACGTTAAACTCTATGATTGATATGACGGCTATGTCTCAACCACAGCTGCTAATAGGTCATGAGTACAATGAACTCTCTCTACACCATTGCGTCAGTTACACAAGACGTCCCAAAAGTACAACTCTTTGTTCTTTTTTGAGCGTTCTATTCACAAGTGCGGTTATGCAACATAGTCGGCGATCCGTTTACTACAACCCAATATGGATGAAGCGGTATTTAGATTACATGAGCTTCCCACCAGTTGTTTATAAGCAAGCTTTAGTGAAAACAGTCTACCATCGAGCCCGAACTATGGGATCTCCGAGTGAACTTCGCGAAGCAGAAAGATCACTCATCGACTCGTTGCAGATAAAGTATTATCTCAATGACTTTGATAAAAGGCATGCAAAAGAAATATCGTAAAACGAATCGGTAGCAACTGTGTCAAACGAGAACCTACTTCGTAACCTACTGTACAAAGAAGACAACTTAACGAGCTGGGCGACCTAACGATATATGGCATCTATTAATAGGATGTATTGGGCCACAGAACTCACCGCATTGAATGAAACTGGGAACTTATTGTTGAAAGGCCTCCCTACATTTTTCGCCATTAATTTCATCCATGAACTGCCTTGCCACTTTTGCTGATGTTGTGAGCAAACACACATGGGCGAAACCGGTTGGACACAGTAAACACAAGGAAATGAAAATATTCCGAAATGGCTGTTTTGGACTCTCTCCCAAACGACGAACATTCTTTCGAAGTTTCTTCATCGACTACGAGGTTACGCAATGCAGAGATCCAAAAGTAGCTCCAAATTATGCAGGTCTTGTTGAGTTTCAATCATCAGCCACAATTGTGTGAACGAAAACTGAGTAATTGTGGCGTTATAATCATCGTGGTTTCAACACAGAGACATACATTACACGTCCGTGTTTTGTTTAGATAGTTTTCCTTTCTTGCACAATTTTTATGATGTTCACACCATACGTTATGTGAATGACGATTTTTTGGGAAATGATTGTTTATCACAAAATACTTGTTCTTTGAACAAACTAATTGCTCTAGATGGGTGCTCTGATCTTGTGATTAACAAAAAATGGAACTCTTGGAAAACTGTTGGTGAGGTTTTCTCATATTCGACTGAGTTGGATGAGGTTTTTCTTAGGGGATCAGTTTACGTTGTATAAAGCCAAATGAGCTCGAAACCAAGAAAATATGCGTACGTTTTCTGAACCTGGATTACAAACCGACATTGTTTCTGTTTCTGTTATGTCTTGTCAAAACACGAACAAAATTGACCATGGATTTGTGTTTGTACTGTAGTAAAGGTAAAATTTTCAAGCACAGCCAAAAAAATAACTTGCGACCAATGGACTGACACGTGCCTAATTGACTTCAAATGTTTTGAGCTTAAAGAGGGCTAGAACGTACCCAGTTGCTTGTGCGCTCAGTATCCACTCGAAATAACTGTGCGTGCTGTTTCAGTTTCGATAAGCAAGCTAGTAGACAACGACACAGTATTTAGATGATCCGGTTAATTAATTAATTAATCAATTAATTAATTCGGAACTGATCATTTGAGAAAGTAGAAGTTTAGAGTGTTCCTGATGTATAGGGCCGTAAGATTACTGGTACCTGAAAAGTCTTGAGAAGACGGAGTTCTGCAACAACGGACAGCTAATAAGTTGAGTGGAATCGAATCGGTTATTAACTAAATACGTAAGGCGGTTAACGGAATCGTGTCCAAATGCATCCAAGGGATAACAGTTCAGACTATGCTACATTAAAATCACAGTGGGGTGTGCCAGTATATACGTGGCGTTTTGTGAATTTAACTGAACTGTGTAGTCAGCTAGTTCTAGTGATTACCACCGTACCTCTCTAGCTAATTCTCCCTAGTGCTACGCATACCCGGAAGACCTTAGGGTAAGTAGCACAATGGTGATCAGGAAGTCTATCCACAAAATCACATGATCGTGATCATCGGGGTTGAAAAGGGTGCGTAGACTATAATCCCTATCTACTGAGAAGGTCATCGCAGATTTTCGGTTTGAGAATACGTACCGAGCAACGAAACAACATCCACAATGTTGACCATACCGTTCTTGTCGTGAAAGACATAACATGATCACTTGTATAGCACTGTCCATTATCGAGTCTAGCTTGCAATACTGCGGTACTGGGTATAACAACCCAGCGAAGATGAAGAAGAAAATGGGCAAGTAAAGTGAAATTCATCTGGGTAAAAGTCTTCAATTCTGATGGAATTTTCATTCATATTAATGATAGTTAAGTACACTTTCTGATAACAACATTCAATAGAAAGAACGTATGTTCCGACCCATTGTCTGGTGTGTGAGTCATGGCATAACGTGTCGTAATCAACAGAGCAGAACAAGAACGAATATGGATACTTGCCAAAATGTAGCCACTCTCATAACGATCTGTCAACTTTGCAGGAGTTGCATGTTACTTGTTGCATCGACAAATTTCAACATGGCTGTTCTAAAGTTCCAAGTGTTTCAGATTCACTGACAGGTTAATGATCCGTCTTTAAAGACGCAACGGAGCAGAAGTCAGCAACAGAGTGGAAACACAACCTGCGTTGGCCTCTGGAGAGTTGTTCAACTTCAGCCAATGAAGTAAACATATGGTCTTAGGCTATTCCGGATGGACTTCAACAATAGCTATATATTAGCTACTCAGATCCATTCTAACATAACTAAATCGTTCTGAGGCTTGTCAGTAATATACCGATCGTGTTAAACCTGTTTGTATAAGGAAATTAATTTCTGGATGATATCTGTCCGAAGACCATTCTGAAATTTGTGGCTGGAAAATCTTATTTAACCATAGTTTAGTTTCCCCCAAACAACCGGAACCTTTGTAGGTGTACACGTGTGCTAATCACTCGGATAAGAGCTGAAATTATTGTTCAACTTATTGCACAGTCACTGCGAAAGCAAAAATAAATTTCTCTGGCCATGGTGTGTTCATCTTTGCTAGGATTGCAATCGATTAACAGGGTAAACTGTCTTGACGGAAAAAAAATCCGTCTGAACTGTTTACAGATTTTGGACGAGTTGGTCTCATTACGGGTCACGTGTGATACAGAATTGATGAGCCTATGCTACTAAGGCATTCACTATCGGCTGGACAAGTTTCTGGACCTTACAAAAAATATATAGAAAAAACTGTAAATGAATCTGTTACATTTGATTATTAAGAGCATGTGGAATAATATTAACATTTTTAAAATAAATCTTTTGATTCCATGACTATAACCAAGCGTCACACACCTGCTCTCTGTTGATAGATGGTGCTGATGCAATTAATCTCATAGCTGTGGTACTGAAACGATTTACCTCATCCTGATATGATATGCACCCATGTGCCGTTTGTTAATCTCAGTGTTCTGTCGTCAGGCCTTAAACTTATAAAGCTGAATGTGTCTACGTAATCCATTGATGAGAATAGGCGAAATGCTTGCATCTTCCATTCTGTCTTGTTGCCGACCTAATGAGACTAAGCTTGCTTCCAGTTTGGTAGTCACCAAAATGGTTCTAAGCAGACAGTCAATGATGGTCCAACATTATCGTTGTCCATAAAAACCAACCAACCTAACAGACAATTACGAGATGAAGGCGAGAAGGAAAGGGTATAAGTGATGGGTGAAAGAGCTGGATGAATTAACCGGATACTGAGATTATCCAGCAGAAAAGGCTTTCAAAATGGAATAACCCAAAACGATCGATCAAAATGGTCACTAATCAATGGGATACTAGCCCATTAGAACGAAAGGGTATGAATGTGGGTGAAAGCGCATCAAACAATACAGAGAGCGAAAATTGTAGTCAGTACATAATGCGAATTAATAATGAATAGAACAGATATGTCCTTCATGTGCCGTGGTACAAAATTCATCCCACATTTTCACTAAGCGCAACAAAAGGTGAGAACACAAACAACCTCACGACCAAATGTTCACAAACAAACCGAACATAGATCAGCGAATTCAACGTTCGACGTTACGTTAAACAAAGAACGACAAGCGTACTGAACAGACCTCAACAGATTCAACAGTTACCGTGTTTCTAGTAAACACAAATCAACACAGAAACATCGGCAGCCATATACTTGAACGCTTCGGATATCCTCCAACTCCAAATATCACTTTGGTCAATATATGTGACTGATAGAAGGCGTGGCGGGTAGAAGGATGAAACTCATGGGGTGATGGTTTAAATGGACATTTTATTATTAGTGAGGAAGATTTAGGAAGCTCAAATGAAACAAATCGAGCGGATTCACATTTGGATCAGCCTCACATTCGTAGACATTTCAGCCAGTCATATTTGAAAAGTAGCATTTGACTTGGGTTTTTTATTCATGCTCCTCTCATTGTCATGATTCAGACGTGATCTCCGATCCGTGCACCTTTTAGACAAACCCCGCCACTACCGAGTCCGACTGAATCAACAATTTTCGAAGTTTAACCATAATCACTTAAGGTAGCACAGCACAAAGTAAGATAACATTTTCGTAATCATACTAGACAACTATTTTACGACCTTACGCTGATATTAGCCGAGGGACATAACGTTCATGGTGTGACGCGTGTTCGTTAAATCAGTGACACCAGCAGAGCAGACTACATCATTGGTGAATTCAATCCGTAACAGTTGTAATAAGTGATATTTTCCTATCCGTTTGTTACTCTGTCTTGTCATACAACAAACATATTCTGTTGTTTATTTGCCTATCGTGTTTCACGAGAGGTGTGCTAGAGACTGTCTGTTTTCAAATCATATCTGTCCAGACGTAATGTCAATCGGATGTCCTGCCGTTCGAACTAAACACTCGCGTTCGCAAACACAAGCAGCTGTGTGAAGGCGCACACATAGTGACCTTGACCAGGTGGCCTTGTTATGCATGAATATCGTTAATGTGTCAATCATGTACCCAATATCAAGCATGAACAAACTTTGAGAAGTCGAAATGCGTGGAAGAAAAGCTCATTGTGGTGATATCATAGTTCAAGCTTATGGGGCGTTCAGATAAGTACGTCTACAGTTTTCTGGGATGATTTGTTGCTGGTTGAATTTTCACTACAGTAACCAAAATGTGCCACCAGCGTAGAAGAGCTCAATTAATGTCAACGATATTTTGGACTGAGAGGTGGAAATTTATAACATTACTGTATCTGTCATGATTGCTGTCAACTTTAACACAAAACAAAACACCAACAACTGTCAATGGTAGCTATCAGTACTATCCAAAGATGTTCACTAGCGAGAAAATGCTTTGAATTAATCAAGCAGTTGAGTACAAACGGATTTATCCTACTGACTTACTTATAAGACAAAACGACTATCTTAACAAGATGTTTCAGTCCGTTGTCTTATCCGCAACGGAAGGGAAATGGATGTTAATAGATTCACTTTAAAAGTCATGCATGTATCGACGGAAACAGCCACATACCCAACAGTTTTGCCAATCATCCGGAAATCCGGTCGTTTGTTCGGATCATCATCCCAAGCTTTTCTGATCATTTGAATCACCTCTTCCGAACCTTCTTCTTGTATCTGGAGTGCCGGCCGATAACACGGAGTCTGGCGATCCTGTACCGCTGTGATAATCTCCTATGTACGACGGATAACGATGCCAGGAAAACAAAGTTTGAAGAATTTACTAAAGTTTGCAAACTAAACTACTTCCAACACCAAAGGCTAACAATTAGTTGCACAATAACACGCGAATCTAAGTTTTGCAAATCAGCAGAGAGTAAGTATCACAGAAATAGTTCTCACTCATAAATAAATAGATTCATCCAAATATCTGCAGCAGCTTTCGAACCCAGATTACAGGAGGTAGCCCAACCCAAATCAGCAGGAAAGACCCCATTTGCGTTTTGTCAGAATTACATTCCATCTGCAGATGAAACCGAACATCCCTGGCGTGTAAGCCACGCACACATGACTACTTGGTACCAGTGACCGTATATGGTACATGAAAATAATGCTAAGTCTGAACGCTCAAACAGATATCCATTGAATACACAATCGGATAAATGTGAAGTTAAATCCTGCTACAAAATTCTGAAGTACGAAGTCGATACTTGGAGTTGAAAAGCAGTGACTGTGTTTGATTTCGTCTAGAATCGGATAAAAGTTGAGCGTCGCTAATCAGTTGTACCCTTCTGAGTGTTTACGTGTAATGACGAGGCTTCGCAGATCAAAACTTGATACACAAACACGAGTGTCAGCCAGTGAAGTTCTCGGGTCAAGTCAGGTTGTGTACACCTGAGGAGTCCTGAACAACAATTAATATTCCAGGCACTCGTCCCATCAGGCTATGCTCAATTCGTTTGCCATGCAACAGCGTTAGCGACCGACTGGTTGTTACTTTGACATCGCATGACTAATCCCCAGCTGAACGAAGTCCATCTCTGGTGCATTTTTGTCCTTCTCTGTTCACGTGGATGGTAAACGGGATAAACCTTCCGTTATTTTCTTCTTAGCCCTGCCTTGTTATGTCCCGATTGGTCAGGGCCTACCGGATGGAGCTCTTGAAGATTACAAAACTGTCATTTTAATGCAGCAACATAGATTCAAGTAGCCTTCGATGCGATCTATAGACGCTACTTAGATAACTTCATACTTCACGCCATAGCTGTATTACATAATAATAATTTGGGCGTATATGCACAAGTAAATCCTGTCTAACAATCTCAGTTGCTAGGTGAGCTGTCCTGCGAAACTTCATGGCCTCGTTAACTTTAAAAGTCAACTGGTGGTATATCGTTCCAAAAAGTGTAGATTTGGACAAACTTATGCGAGCGGTTTGTTGCATCATCGCAGGGAGGTTTAAAGCATTTGAGTCCACGGAAAAACAAACTGCTCAAGGCTTGAAATAGTGAAACATTCAGGCCAATTAAATGAAATCTTTTGTAAACAGCTATTGTTGAACTCAGAAAATATACCAGGCTTCTGGAGTACGATTATTTCACATAAGTTGATGCTAACCGTTCGTTTCAATCTGCTATGATTGTCCTGGTGGCAAAGATTTGTTAGTTGTCAAGTCCACTTGGTATGTTGCACGTCGAACAGCGAAGTGAATATCGTCCTACCGTACTTTACAGGTTCTCAAGGTCCATAAAATGTGGTAGGCTAATTTTTTATCTCAAATTAAACCGACAATCTCTCACGTAACACGTACGTTTTGCCGAACTAGCGATCTCATTCAACAGCTGCACCATAGTGCGTGGGCACCATGCCAATCATACTCAGAAGTTGCGATATTACTCATTTTATCAAATCGAAGAAGCAACAACCTCAGGCGATCCGCGTAGTTATCGCTAATCATTCACTTGTCCAAAAAGCACCAGATTAGTGGAGAAAAAATGTGTGCAGGAAATTGAAAACATGGATTCTGAAACACATCATTTGTTACGCCAATTAGTTCACGCTATTTCAACATGAACCGTTGGAACCTAGGAAGAATTCATTCGGAAGCTGTATCAACACTAGAGCAACCAAGTCGTCTTTTTGACGGCTTTGTTGATTGAGAGGCCCAGAAAGGTTTTCTTGTTAGGCCTGTTGTTTTAACTCTTGGTGCCTTTTCCAAAAAAGTTGTTTATTATGACCCTTCCAACACTGGTCAAAGTTATGGGAAAGTCAGATCCCAGACATCTCCCTAGCATCTGATTCACCAAAATCACAAGTTTAAATCGGACATCGCAGTCAAACCAGTTCAAAAAGTCATGTGCGTTTACACATTTTGTCCTGGAGCTCTTAAGACCTGGGGAGTTATCGTAATACGCAAGGACTGTATTCTCCGGTGAAACTTGAGTCACATCGTAGCTTGACATTAGGATTCATGCGTATTCTGTTGAAGTTAGTGACGCACAGGAAAAAAACCTTACCGTAATGTCTCTGCGGAACTTGTTGATTAAATTCGTACACATAAATGAAATAATCAACCACGAATCCTCTGCATTGCGTGGGACCATTCTAAACCCTGATTTCGCACTCACTATGGGTTCCGGTTGAGTCTCCTCTTCAACGTAAAACGGTCCTTTACGATAAATTATTTCCTGGCAAATAATCGCATAGGCATACACGTCCGCTTTGAAAGTAGCAGCTGGTGAATCACTTTCTTTGACAGGAATCAGTTCTGGAGCAGTCCAAAATAGATCTGTAAATAAAATTAACCTCTGTAAATATCAGAGCAATTTGTGTCCGAGTTAGTTTCACAATGGAAGAAATGTAATCAGTCTGTGTTGTAAAACGTCACCGGGAAGAAAGACAAATAAAATAACCAATCATGTGGACAAAAATTTTAAGTTCACGACTTTGGGCTTGATGGAATATACAACATATACAGGCACAGAGCAATACTAAACCCCATTAACGAAGAAAAACTCGGCGAGAATGTAATGCATTAATAATAAGTAGTAGAGAGTTTTTCAAGTAAACTTAAGTCGTAATGTGTTACTACACTCAGGTTTTTGACTAATAACAGAACACAGTTGTGCTGTTCACCCGTTTAATATGTTATCTTCATCGGCCTTGCAGTAGCGAATTCCGCTCTCCGACACTATGTAAACGATGGCCACTAGTCAAAAAAGCATTTGAATGGAATTACACACGGATGGCAGAATTTGATTTATATGGCCATAGAATAAGTGAGAAAGATGACTATAGACGTAGAGTAGGTGAAGTATTTGACCATTGTAACTGTAATCCGTCAACAACACTCGTTCCGAATCAGCCGAAAAGGATAAACGACAGAACATGGATAATCTTCAGTGGATAAGGTATGTTTTCAAGATATTTCATTTTACCATACCAAAAATGTGTGCTAAATGAGACGGTCGGTGAAAAGATTCACATCTACCTTTTGGTCAAATTATGCATGGGTTTCCATTCCACAGTGTTATATCAATTTTTATATTAATCATCATGTCAATACTCAAAAATAGGTGATCTGGTTTTACAGTGAGAATTGGTTGACCGTGTTGAGAATCGTCAACTGGGAACAGTAGAAAGCGATCGTCACAAACCATATTTGGATAACACTACGTGATGTGGTTAAGAAAGCCCCATGTGCAATCATCGCCAACCTGATTGCCTGTGACTGTTCCGTTAACATAAAAAAAGCTTGCCGTATTGTCAACAGATACATATTGGTGTGATGAAGCTTCAAAGTACAATCGGTTGCCGACACAATCAGTATCTTGTTAGGCAACCCTGAGACTGTACCTACAGTCAGATGAAGGTACAACACAGAAAACTGACTTAGACAAATGTAAACCGTTGTAATCCGAGATCACTTTGGTGATCAGCTTTAGGATTCCCCTTGGTAACCATTCTTAGACATCGATTTATTCGGCCTGATCATCAAATGCAACGGTACTGTATTACCGGTTACATTTCCAATCAATCGGTAAATACAGAACTATGCTGTGGTAAGCAATCTACTAGTTACTTATTGACAGAATGATGATGCACTCTAATTATGGCGGCCAGGTTGAAACAAACGATATAATGAGTTACATTTGTGAATGTCAGAGTGCTTGAAACTCCACACGAAAGAATTCAAGTCAACCGGGGCTCGAACCAGTGAGATTTTAATGCGGTGACGTCTGATATATCTTGAGAAGAACATGAAGTTCATTAAGTTTAAATTCACTGCACAGAAATCAGTCACGGTTGGCGGCTGATGAAACAGCAATGCTTGTATAATGAGATGGGTGGGCATATGAGAAATAAACCACCAAATCAACGCTGGTTAGCTTTGGTTTGCAGGTGCGATGTAGCTGATCAAAAAACGCCAGAAAAAGTTGGTCAACACGACGGAAATAGCCTTTTTGTTATCTGTCAATTATCAGTGTGGGCAAAATGGAACTACATGTAACAGGTGTGATCTGGAATTCGTCAAATCTTGACTGAATAACTCAGTCAGAAGATCATTTGAATTTTTGCTACCACTAATGAAGCACCATCTGGACTGTAGACGTTACAGTTGGAATTTCATCAGATGGAAAAACGCGATTGTGGCATTTGCTGTTCATAACATAAAAAAAATGAAATAAACCGTAATCAGTAACTTGTATTGATTTTCGCAAACTCTGATACATCTAAAGCCTTGTATTTTTCTTGCCCCTACAGAATTAGCAAACCATACCACCATTCATTCTTTCTTGAAACTGAGGGGCAGAGCCCATGAACAGGCTATGCAATAAAATACTGTCCTGTTCTCTCTAAGTTACGCTCCCGTAAAAATAACCATGGTCCTACTCAGACCTATCCAACGGCACACTGGACATTGCTCAATTCAAGGAAATGACTAAATGAGACCGTCAAGCGCTGTAACCGTTAAAAAACTGACACACGTTCACAAACAATGTGTTGATGAGTTAGACTGTAGGAGTAACTTTGACTAAACTATATGGTCATCCAATGCGACACAATGGATCGAATACTCGGACACAGATGAGCAGACCATTTGGCCCCAGTCGGAGGTAGTATGTGAAAATCTTTTTGTTTCTATGAGGTGCAACAGTTAGTGAATTCGATATATTAATCATTCTGACTGCTAATCAAAAACACCCGAGCACATAGGATATCTAGAAGAGATCGTTTGTGGAAACTATGGTCTTCAGCTGAATTCGAGCTAGGGACAGGAGTGGAATATCCGCCAGCGGTAAGTGTTCAACCGGCTGAGTTGAAATCAACAGCTGGTTGCTCGATCTCACAAAAACCACGGGAACAATCCTGTGAGGATGTCCCTGACTGAACTATCAAAAAATGTGAAGAAATCCACTTTCTTTAAGCCTGAATACGCCACGTTCCGTGGACGATCGCACTTAGCTGTCCACATTCTTCTCTGTAATCGTCTCAACACGTGAAAGGCAACGCTGAACTGGAAACCAGACCACATCCACGAACAACTCGGTCTGAACGAATTTAACATGCTGGAACCAGATAACAAGCCTGGAAAGCAAGTAAGAGAACGACGGTAATCTGACAGCTGAACGGCGTATTGCACTAGTTTTTATTTATGCGGCTTGTGGTGAAAATGGGGCTGAGATCACGAGGGTGCTTAATGTAAGGGATGTGGATAGGTGATCGGTTATCTGCACATCAGTAGGAAGGTTGCTAAAAGAGTTCGTTGCAACGGGCAGTGTTCACGTTCGGCAAAGAAGTGTGCGACCACGCGCATTAACGGGTGACTGTACTGTCGGTAAAGTTCTCTGACGTGTACAGAACACTCCTCAGACGCGCATCTGTCGACTAGCTCAAGAATGCAACACATCGAATTCCACAATATACCGGACCATCGAAAGACAGATATCGGCCATATTGACAGGCTCAACTACAGGAGCCTCAGTTCTCGGATGTGGACAAACACGTCATTTTGCACGTGGTATTTATTAAAAAAAGATATATATTCGACAGTATTTGGTAGGGAAGCCATATTCTATTTGAATGGATTCGTGCGAAAACCTCGTTTTTGGCACATCAACAATTCCCATCGGTTTTTTCCAATCCGACTTCAACAGAACCGGGAAGAGTATGTTTTGAGCACTGCTTTTCGGAACATGGATTATCGAGATTTTCTTTTTTATATATAAAAACGTCACAGATAAAACCGCTATTTGTGTAATCATTTGTACATAAAAACCAGTTCAACACGCTGTTCGGTTGTCAGATTACTGGCACATAGTTCCGGGAGTGGGTGATTTGTTTTCCAAATAATTTCGCCAAAAACAAAGCCACGTGTGGCTACCGTCCGACAACATAAACTGAGAAAGGTATCAGCTAACATAACTCAACACAACCGACAGACAGACAAACACGGATCGAATCAGTCACCTCAGAACCCACACATCTGGTGTGGCCTCAGCGATTCCGAAACGTCATCAGTCATTTACAAATACAGTCTGCACAATAAGTTTTCCACCTACTACTCAGTGATTTGTAAATCTTTTTTGTTCCTGTACGCAGCTTTTTATTATTTTACGTCTGGCGAAAAAAATTGTCGTGATAGCACAATACATCAGGTAGATACTGAATTAGATGGACGGACACATAAAACCACACACGCATCGAATTAGTCGCTCAAGGACCTACAAGTTCGACGTGCTTTCGGTGGAATGAAAGGAATGATACTCAACCAAACCACCAAAACAGGAATCTACACTTACAGTCCTTACAGTCCTAGAGAAGTCAGTTTGCGAAAAAACACGATATTTGCATAAGATGCGCTATGCCCCATAGCCCCCTCCCGCAGTTCGATCAGTACTCACATGTATCAGTGTGCTATCCTAGATCGTAATCACCTAGCCAAAACACACGTGATGCGAACGTTTTATGTGGACCCAGAATGAACGACCATCGGCATCTTGTATAAATCGTTTATATCAGGATGAACCAGGTTACCAGAGAACAAACCAGTTCAATCTGGACAACATTTTTCACGAGCTACCCACGCCGATCGTGATAACGTATCAAGTTGCCTTCATACTGGCACGGACAAAATGGTCAAATAAGACGTGCAGAAAGGAAACGGAACGAAACGGTTTTGTAACGAGGCCAGAAAACTGAGGCATGTCAAACGATGCCTATTTTTTTCACATCCTGGCTATTATGTGACACGTCAGAGTCCACAAATGGCGCGACAAACCTACAACCACAGCATAACGTGTGTCAGATTCTATGGAAAACTGTTTAATTTTGATCAGTCTCTGAGTGATGGTAAGTCTGCCTCGTTCATGAATGCAGCTTCCTATGATCAATTAATTGAGGGGGGAAATGTGGTTAGGGGAAGATTAAATTCTTATTTTGTACACTCGCACTGACGAGTGCATTCTGCTCTCCAGCCGTGGGCTGCCTTTCAAGTGTTGAGACGATTACAGAAAAGAATGTGGACAGCCAAGTGCGATCGTCCACGGAACGTGGCGATCAAAACATTGGGTCTATGGAGCCGAACCGCCTGACTGGAAGTGCGCGTACATCCCCACCCTACGTACAGCCAGCTAATCCGGTGTGGTTTCCGCATTGTGGTTTGCCCGTTCGCCTATTCGTTGGTCTGGGTTCCGATGGGAATAGACAAAAGTTCACTATTCCGATGTGTCACACATGCCCGAGTAATGCATGCTAATTAGGGTAAGCTCTTTAGTTCGCACACTGGATTTGGTTGCCGAGTCCATTTTTCTTGAGCGTCAACAAGATCTGGTTCTGCTCATAGATAATTCTGTTAAACGGGTCCGAATAAAAACGTAATTAAAACCCGTTCATGAACGGTTGGTACGTACTTATTGATTAAGCACAAAATGACATACATGTCTATGGTGAGGAATCCTAGAGAGTATGAATGGGATCATTGGTGTTCCGTATGGTGAAAGGAAGCGCTGCTATTCCGACAGGGGAGAAACGTCGCAGCGCATCCTATCGCATTCTTCCAGAGTATCCACTGTTTAAGTTGGGACACAGGTTTGTTATGACTAGTTTTAGAAACGTACTCATGAGCACAACAAAAATGAATGTTACTGATGAGTAGTCGGGGATTTGCTTTATTTTCAAGTTGACTACTATTCACATTTGATTGCAGCCTTCGCAATCAGATAGACTTTGCAGCCAGCCTCTTTCGAAAAGAAGCACTAGACTCGAGTTTCGCTCTCATTAGAGCTCATCAGTAGTGCATATCCTTGCCGTTCAGATTTGATAATTCGGTCGTGCCTAACGTGAGGTCAATGGCGCAGTGGTTAACACGGCTGCAAAGTCTATCTGAATGCAAAGGCTGCGATCAAATGTGAGTGATGTTCAACTTGAAAAAAAAGAATGTGTCGGATGATGTTTCACCCTTACACCGTGTGCTAATTTCGCTTTATTACATGGTAAGAGTGGTTTACCCCCGAGTTCTTGTAACACAGTACATGTGAAATATTAGACGGCTTCAAAGTTGATCATGGTGTAAATGTGGACATAAAAGTACACATAAACAGCGTGGGTTACCAAAATTCATTCGGAAATCTAGTCCACTTTTTTTAACATGTCTCTAAAGCTGAGGGTCATGCGATAAAAAGACTATCGTTTTTCTATCACCACAACCCATTTCATCAGTCGAACGTTAAAAAAAATTTGTTTTAAGCATCCACGGAAATGAGTAGGCATCACTGTTGAAAGCACTGCTGATTATCTCATGGTTTGTAAGGATATTAAAGTTTACAAGAACTAGGGTTATCAGGTTAACAGTAAAACCATCTCAATTTGAGTAAGGTGTGCAACGAAAATAAAAACACGTTACCGTAAAAAAACAGTGCACGAAGCACAAACACAGTGATAGCAGCTGCTACAAATGGCAAAGACCGAAAATGTACTGATGATCAATCGATAGCTCTATGGACACTGTGGTGAGAAGCTGATTGAACATTGTCATTGTTCGGCAAATGTGTCTGAACATGAAAACCTGTCAACATGTGTTAAGGATATGTCACAGTCCATCGGACAAAACTATTCAAGTTTACACAAGAACTTCTCTATCCTCCTATGTGCCATGGTGAAATGTTGTTGATCTATGGTTTACTGATAGTTTACTTCATCTCAAATTCCGGCAAGTTATGGCTCTATTGTCACCATTCATTTCCAGTACTACACACACAAGCATGTGCCGTGTAATTTTTCAGATTTGATGTCACATTAGAGGGAACTGCGTTCAAGGCGCTGCTACTTTGTCGACATCAAACATGGTCCAATTGCTTCAGTGTAAGCAACACGTTCACTCCCGTTCATTGCACTAACCAATGAGAAGTGAGTTGAATGTCACAGTGCAAGATAGTTTAAATTCCACTGGTTATCATGTAAAGCAAACCATTCCAACAATCCGCTGTTTAAAGCATCTCAATATTGATAGCTCGAAACCGAGTTCTTATAGCAATAGAACTGCAATTAACATACTCAAATAAAATCGACGGAGACACTGGTTTAGAGTGCATTAATTTTCAATAGCTGGCGATGGACTGATAAACTTTCTGTTTGTATAACTAACAGTTAGCATTCAAAAGATATCGTCACGTTCTACACCGTGTACAAGAATACCACAAAGTGAGATGATGTGGAAAAAATCATTCCAATCAACTTCGGTTTTGTCACAGTTCGATTCGAAAACAAAGATTAATTCCTCTGACGTTCACAGACGTCAGCCTGTTCGTTAAGGGATGGCTGAGCAATACTCACTATTGAACCGTGGTCCTGAGCTACGCCTACCTAGAGAAACAACGATAAACGAGTTCACAAACTGTTGAACAGTGAGAGTAGAAACCATTTTAAAATGTTAATATTTATGGTTAAGAAATACTCTATTTCCTCCGAACATCATTCCTGTTTACTGCCAGCCTTCGCATTCACGCAGACTATCTAACGAGCCCCCTACGAAAAGCAGCGGACTTGAGTCTCCCACGTCCTAAAGCAAGGCCGTAGAACAACTTGTTTGCACGACCGGGTTGTGAACTCTGGGCCAAGTAGTGATCACTATACCAATAAGTGCAGACTGGGCATGGAAGAAATACCACACCCAAACGCTCATAAGTGATGCTCAGGTTGTGAGATCACCTCGAGGCACATTAACTGTCCAGTTAACTGTTAAAAATGGCGAAATTCGAGTTCAGTACCTCCAGCACGAAAGAGTTTTATGAACACCATCACTAGTTATCTGTAACATGGATCGGAAATTGAAACAGGCCAAGACGCACAACCCGTGGACAGATGACTGGGAGATAGTGTTTCTGAATACTGGGAAGGGCGCAAAGTTGGAATCATCTGTTGGTTCAACTTCTGCACGCAGACAAGCTGATAATGTATGTTACTAGGCCGTATGATAATTGAAAATACTGGCATTCAATGTAAGGGATGAAAGTAATTAGTTCCAACAAATGCGCGTGGTTTTAATAGCTTTAGTCCCTTCGTTCTACCGAATATTTTGCGTAGCATATGATGAGTTTACTGAAATTTCTGTTATCGATCAAGACTCGATGTGACGGTTTCTTGAACATATAATCCATAATTGTTACGACCCGTTCTCTATTAACACACATGTAAATGAATACGGCTATGAACACAAACTCGTGGTGCGAAACAGCACATATAATAAGGCCGAAGGTTGCGACTGAACGTGAAGAAGGTAGGGTTTACACTAATCAAATTCACCAACTACTCATAGACAGCGAGAAACTCACTGCACACTATATGTATGTTTAAAACGTCTGAACAGCAAACTGATTGAAGCGCCCCCTGATAAGTTAAGAGAGTTTCTAGCCCTTTGCATTTTCCAATGCATTTTAGTAACTAGCAATCTGAAAATGCAAGGACGAGGCTGAATAATCGGCATGATACATTTACCTATCGACAAAGTTAACAGCAGTACCGTTAATCATTCAGGCAATCACAATACCGGCAGTCGATAATCCCGACAGTTGATATTGGTTCAGGTGCAAATTGTTTAGTCCATCATCTCAACAAAATAAATTCGTAACATGTAACGTAATAATTACGACACATATGAGTTAGAAAATCAGCTTTGAGGGAATTCAACATTTTATTGAAATAAGCACATTCTTTCGTATGGGACAGGACTTACCACGAGTCAGGCATGTAGTCTGGATACTTACACCTGCCGCAGTTTTGCCTTCAATTTATCAGGGAAACAAAAAACTTCACTACTGGTTCTTCTCAACATATTATCTCATCTTCTATACCAAGCCTCGACAAGATTTTCAGCCCGAAATATCTTTATTATAGAGAATCATGCACAGGTGACGTAATAAGAAAAAACGTTAGCGTTACACGGATAATAGTAGGGTCTTTCTGTGCGTTATCAAAAATGTGACTGACATCAAACCAGTTAATGAAGTCGTCCAAACCGATGAGTATATGCAGATTCAAATCATCATCATCACCATAGACAGCAATACATCAGTGGTTCACACTAATGCNAGTGTTGGCCTTGACCGTATTCCAACATCGTGTCGAGATGTTCCTCTAAATGTTGGAAAAACTACGCCTCCGATCTGGCCGTCTGTCGTATTTCGCCTGCCCTGCCTCGCCCGTTGGTCCGATCCAGTCGAGCGATGACTCATCCGGTCGCGCACGTTGTTCTTGATTCGATCGTAGCAGGCTTTTGAACGTATCTCCCTCCTCGCGTTGAGGTAATCGGCCGAGCTTTCGAAAACTCTCACCTCCGACCTGACAATCCACCACAATTAGAACTCGTTAGTAGTGCATATCCTTGCCAAGGCCGGGTTTTGAACACCGGCCTCGCTTTCATAAGGCAACCGTGTTGACGACTGCGTCATTGACCTCACGTTAGGCATGACCGAATTATCATACGTGAACGCTCAACCACTTTCGCTTGTGAGCAACGACCAGGTTGCCCGATCGTCTAGAGAAGAGATATAGTAGCCGTCCTGTTAACTCCAATCGATAACCGCACGATTCAGACATTCGAGAGGGGCAGAAATCTCCGATTTCGTTAAACCGGCTAGTTGATATCTGAATATGAAAACTACCATCAAATGTGAGTGATGTTCAATCTGAAATTAACCAGTAGACTAACCTACTCGACTGAGTTTTCCTCTAGCTACCTTGACAGAAGTGAAACGAACAAAATTTGTTCAATATATCAGAGTCTCATTTAAAATATTTAGTAAAGTTACATCTGGGGAAAATGTTACTGGTCATAAACGGCATCGGCACGATGCCATTTTCTTCTGCAATCTGTTAAATTTTGGAATAAGTAGCCATGGTTTTCAACAACCTTACTACGCAGTAGTTCGTAATCTGTTGGCGAAATCTGAGGAGTTCCACGACCCACAGGAACGTGTATTGTGAACAGTTAACACAAGAGAGTGGACAGTGTCAAGTGTACCGTCCACAATCCAACATTGATAATCACCAATATGTTTATTGCAACCCATCTGATAGAGAACGATTTCACAAGGACTTTTTGTTCTGACCTCACGGATAACTACCATGAACAAAAGCAGATAAGTCTGAACATCTTGCACTTGTGTCCACGTGCACGAGCACCTATACAGATTGTTTCTAAAGGACAACTGTATATACCGCCTGACTCCCTTCAAGCGGTTGTCATATGCGTGAACTGCAGGAGTTAATTCGGTTAGAACGTTGTAGTGCACTACATTGCAAAACCCCGCCCGTCGAGAGAGCAGTGATAAAATTGTGTTTTATAGGTAACTGAAAAACTATGATTATTCCCGCTGTCTCACATGTATTAATGAACCAGTTGTCAGCGCACCTTCGTAAGCACCGTTTTCACAAATGCATCGAGATTTTGATGTCTGTTACACTGACCTGACCAAAGGCATAACGAACTCTCGGAACTTTGGCTGTAAAGAGTCCCATAGAAACTTGGATAACAATTGTTAGGCCAAAACATCTGATAAGTCAGCATAGATTTATACTCTCCGATAGGGTTCAGAGTGTGAATAGCGTGAATAACACAAAACGTATGAGAAGTCAAACACATAGTGAACAAGCTCGTTCTGGATTTGTCAGCTTTATGTCCAATACAACACAATACATATGAACATGGTTGTCAAGCCAAAACTGCATGGCATCTAACAGTGTGAATCCTGTGTTATTTAAAAACCGACCTACCACGTCAAACGCGTCCATACAGAAAATGTCAAATATCCTGGCCATTTCGGAGGTTAACAGAAATTCTAATCTGTGTGTGTGCAGGAGTCATTTGTTCTGGAACTGAAGTTGCCAGGGCCTACCAA
Organism: Paragonimus westermani; assembly: GCA_008508345.1. NCBI lineage: Eukaryota > Metazoa > Platyhelminthes > Trematoda > Plagiorchiida > Troglotrematidae > Paragonimus > Paragonimus westermani. The sequence continues at coordinate 227,805 of QNGE01000545.1, read as the reverse complement.
CTTCGGAACAAGTGAGGTAGTATCGTAATAACCACTAGATTCACACTGCATCAGGTCCGAAGCAGTCGTGTTTTGACAATTACTACCATATTTATTGCGCTGTATTTGGTCTGACGAAGGCGTACCGAAAACAAGCTTGTTCTGATGAAATCCCTTGGTATGCCTGAACAACATCAAACTAAGTTCAAACCAGCTGGCGCCTGTTGTCACAAACTGACGCACGACGACCCACTCAACTCTTCGCAACTCATCTAACACCGTACGACGTGATACATATACCATTACCACATCTTTCCCGCCGAATAGTAAAAAGTGCTTGATTAGTATCATACAAAAGTTACCCTCTACAGGATTCCTAAACACCTTACTTATGGGCGATTCAAATAACCCATAGTTCAGGTTTCATTCCAGCGATGTACACGATCATTTAAACAGCCTGACATCAGTACTTCAAGATGTTACCTTGGATGTAAACTGACCAGAATATATTAAAAGTTTTGCTATTTGGTGGAATTCCCAGAGACTGATTAAGCTAGGTTGTATCACATCCAACAAGCCATATATCAAAAATAACCTTCGAACCAACGTCCCGTGCGATCGCAAGAGCCACGGAATGAGAACTTTGGACATAATCAGTGAAGTGTAATTAGTTTCAACTGAACATAGGTTCGTAGGGATCTACCTCGAGGCAACGCCGGCGTGTCATCCGGATTGGTGACTGCGTTGACATGTCTGCTTGCTCGCGTTGTCAACGCTGTTTGGCTTCTGTGAACCGCTAGTTGACTTATTATCGATGCGTTCGTCCAATCGAATTCCCCTTAACATTCCTAAGTCAGTTTCCGCAAGAACACACTGGGAAGCTGGAAGTGCACTATTCAGTCATCCTCTAGACAACGGTAAGCTTCCGAAAGCCTGGAAGCCAAACTATATTCGCCATTTTCTCAAGGATGTGATTGCAAGGATCCTGATAATTAGTGTTTTGTTAAAGGTTTTGGAATGAGTAAGCGAAGGCCGATTGATGGCTAACATTATCCACCGTACGTTAACTGCCTGGTAACCAACATGGATTGTGAAAAGACCTCATCATGCTTAACTAGCCAGCTTGAAGCAAGTGAGCAATGAACTAAAGTGACTAGTGGAAGTAGGGTAGATGCTAATCTTTTTGACAGACCTAACCACATATTTATTCGTAAGACATTTCACAAATACCGTGGTTATTGATTACCTTACTTTATTGATCCACAGTTTACCAGAAATACCGGCGTTCTGGTCTACAGACTAGCGATATACTGTCTGACTGACATCTTACAACTAGCTATGTACTTGGAGGTTCCTTTGCAAACCCGTAGTTGCTCTTTCTATTTATCTTCAAACTACCGAAATTGGTAGTTTAATCGGTGGGATTATACATTACAGAGACATCATTGTGGCAAATAGTGGATACTATTAGTGGGAAGGAAAAACAACAGAGTGATTTTGCATTGTTTAGCCACAAATAATCAGCTTCCAATTGACTCATCTGAAAGAAAACCGATCCATGTCGCGTACTCTGATCACGTTGAATCAGCATCATAATCATCATCATAGACAGCAATACATCAGTGGTTCACACTAATGCTTAACTCCCACACAACCATGAAGAGGGAAAGCAAACCATATATAAGAAGAGAGAATGGAAAAAAGAAGGGGACGGGAAGAGACCTAACTACTGAAAATGACTACCTCCATATTCAAACATTCAACATCAAGGTGCCTGCACCTTGCAAACAAACAACCGAGCTGCAAGTGAGAGTAAGGCGTCATCAGCGAGACAGCTTCCTTACGGCTTTCACTGCCCCGCGTCATTAAATGCACTCACTTCACAGACA
>QNGE01000545.1:126778-204444 GCA_008508345.1 Paragonimus westermani | reverse complement strand
AAACCGCTAGTTAGAGACGCTATCCGAGATGGCGGTGTGTCGCAGTCAATGGCGTACCTGTATCCATACCATTTCTAGTTCTTCCGCTGAGTCTATTTTAATACTTGTTGACCTTCTTAGTAACGTTTCATTCTAGGATATTCGACGTCACTGTTGAGGTGAGCGGCGGCTCGAGCCACGGTAGCTTTCGGTCAGGCTCATGGCTGTTATGATGATGATTCAGAGGATTGGAACGGTTCCAAGAAACTAAGACTAGGTCATGACGAATATGCGTTCTTTCAGTGAATTTTGCCCTGGCTTTCATTGACCGGGCAAGTGAGAATAAATCAGGCATCTGTAATGAAATGGCTAGAAGTCAACACATAATTAGAGTACAAACATTGTTTTGTCTGAAGCGGATGTGTTTGCGTTCACACGTGTACGCATTCACCCGTAAAAAGAAAAACAAATTCCGTCAAGTGTTCTCATACAGTGTACATATCACTGGAGCTTACGCCTATGTGTAACTAACTAGCCAGATCGCTGTAAATGTTTTGCAACAAGTGGATATGAAAACGTCTTTCTAATTCTCACGGACCACCCACAATGGACCCACACACCTGGCAGGGTTATGGCTCTTCCCCGTTTCCGTAACAATATATCCAAAAGTTGTAGTGTGGAATTCCTCTGAATATGTTGAGCAAGGGGTAAGTAGGAGAGAGGAATTACAAACGTAATTCCACGAGTGGGGAAATATGTGATTAAGAAAAGGAGTACGGCTGGAGGTGAAAAGTGGGAGATATTCTGGAATAAAATTACAACAGGCGAAGGTGACAAACAATGGTCTTGAGTTCTAACTGCTAACTATGAACCAATAGTACTGATTGATAAATGGATTGAGAATAACACAACGTTAAGAGCAGGTTGTAATGCTCTGTGTTTCAACCACCTCGGGTGACCTTTCTCAGGAGTGTTGTAATCGAAATTCGATTACTGTCGTTTAGAAACAAAAAACAGATTCCAACGGTAGGGTCTATTCTAGCAAGAAGGATGTTGGAAATATAAGACAGAAAGCATCTCAAAATGACAAAGTATTTCATGAGGGAATAAAAGGTAAAACGATTATTTAGATTTGGACTGACAACCAAACACAACTTTCAGCATACAGCACATCAACATACCTGAAGAAAAGAAACGGTGGGAAGTGTGATTCTAAGAACGAATACATACATGAATGAGAAGACGGAAAGCCATTTAGTAATCTTCACCGATACGTACACACATCCACAGAAGTTTGCGCAAGCCGTCCCACCTTGTTCAGTGTCCACACGGTGCAGTTTAAACAGCCAGCTGGAAGAGCACTCCAGTGCCCACAGCACACATGTAAGTGTCGTGACATAAATGGCAATTATCACTCACTCGACAAATATCTTGCATGACGGACAGTTTGAACATCCAGTCCATGGTGAACTGTTCTTTTTTCAAGAAGTCAAACAGGCTTCCTTTGGGGCAATATTCCAACACAAAGCATTGGCGTGATGTTTCTAGACAGACACCAATCAATCGGCAGATATGATCGTTGTTCAAATCTTTGATCTGAGTCGACAGCGGACAAGAATGGGGAAGGAGAGTTGCGTTGAGACTGAAGAAGACTGACATAGATGATAAGACACATGAAAAATCACAAATGGGTTAGGTCATGTTGACATACAAACTTAGCACGTGCACACACGTATATACGCCCTATTTCATCACCAAGTCCACTAGATTTGTCAAGTCGAATTTGCTGAACAGTTTTCGGCGAAGTTTCCTAAGAAGCAGGTGAAGACTATTTTCCACTGTTTCACGAGAGTGATCACGAAATGGACGTAATACTCGTTGAAATAAATCCTGGTTTTCAAATCACAAAAAGCCATGTTAGTGCATCTTGTGAAAAAGAATCACGAAAGATGCATGTCATTCTCGTTGCTTGTTTTAATGGTCTGGTACTTTATGGTTCCGTTGTCAAGAAATGAAAACCACAATCCTATACGTCAATCCTGTTTAAACTCGGGCTACGTAAGGGAGACCTTGCCATATCGCATCCTTGAACATGATCTGACCAGTCTCAGTAAAAGCTTCGGTGAAGCTACTTTTTGGTGTGCCCACTAAAAACCTATGAAATGACTGATGTTGCATTTGGAACACTGTTCAAAGTAACTTTACAACGTCTCGAAAAGCTCAAATGATAAATCACACAAAAATGGAGAATACAAAGTAAAAACGTAAAAGAACAAAACACAATATTAATAACAGTTTTCAGGTATGCTAAGTTGGGTATGTCTATTCTGAAATCGGTTGAGTAGCGTTCAATTCACAGTCACCACAGGAATGGTAAGAAGTATGTGTGCATTGATGATTAGCTCTGACAGTGTGATCACCTGGTCTTGCCTTAATTTAGCCTACTTCTACTTGTTAAGATCATGAGCTTAATGTTTTGGATTGTGGATGCCATTTTTAGGTCGAGGTCATCACCTCATAACCAGTGACAACAGGGCATTCATATTCCCCTGATCTTGGCATAGGGTCTTCATTGTTTATGCGGTTGCAGTCAGTTTTGGCCAGTAGATTCAGCAGACGCGTAAACAAAATGAAAAATCACTCAGATCGATTTTTGGCATTTGGGTCGTTCGAATACAAATAAACAGTCGTAGAAACAAATCGTAATATCCATTTTCACATGTCTAATTCATCCAAGCTTAGTCCTGTTTCATCATCTAGACATCCAATCAACGTGATATGCAACTACAGCCAGCCAGTAAAATGATTATATATCCTGCTTATGGTAGCCATGGCTGTACGTGGTTGAATTCGAGCATTGTGTTGTCCTACAAAATGAATTTTTGTCAACTGCAGTCTGAACAGTCTCACTGAGCGGCACCGGAGCAAGAACGAATATCACATGATGAATGCCGTAGTATCGATAGTAAAGTAATCAGGTTTCGTGAACACAGCGAGCAACTCCAATGTCAGCTACCCATTATGTTTCAATAAAACAGGTTGCTCTTCGATTGAAATTCAATAACATGCAGTTCAAATGTGTCAGATCGACCAAGTGCAGGACGTTAACCAGAGCAGACTTGTAGTTCGCTCGCTTGGCTGCTACAGTAACGGAATAGAAGTGATGGGAAACGGTTGAACATGCTAGTCAGAGGTGAGCCTGATAAAAACCACTAGCAACGTTCATCACTGGTTGAAATGAGTACCGACAGAAAGAAGAAGAGAAAAGGTTGACTACTAACGTCAAACCTACAGCACCTATTCCTCTAGAAGTGGGCTATTCAGAAACATAATCGTGAATACGATAGTTACAATTCAAAATGAGTAGGGTTCAAGTTTTAGTAACATCTCACAACTTTAATAGATGCGTAGCCAATTCAGTCAGTTTCATGAACCTAATTGAGAACTACTCCTTTTGCTTTGAAAATATTCTGGCGAGCTTAGTTTCTATGTGTTGGAGATTGTAGATGGATGTTCAAACATGACAATTCGATCTTATTCATTATGACCTTGATGGAGTTGAGGTTAACATGCAATCTTCACAGTTACGATATCCCGATCATCCCGGATCCGGATGATGTGTACAACTGATGAGTAGTATAAAAGATGAAACTCGGGCTTAGCGATTCTGTTGAAAGTGAGCCCTCTGAAAAGGTTATTCAATAACCGACAGTTCAAAATATAGGGAGTTTGTCAAGGCAGGCTCGTTACTGGAAATCCTACAGACGATTACTATCGTGCTGTTGGTGCAACAACCCAACATTTAAAAAAAATTTCCACAATAATCTGATCCACACAACCCTATCAAAATGCATGTTCTGAATAATTCGGCTGATGGGCACTAGTTCTTATTTGTAGCTCACTTTGTTAATCTCTACTGCTGTTTCTTTGTTGGACTCAATACGATTTTGCCTCCGAACCGGTCTGAGAAACACTTTACTACCCTTGTACATGGCCATGGTTCCGTGCAGTTTGGTTGCCTGACCATGCGCTGGCAATTCGGCACTGTGACGTGATACTTGTGAATCCTACAAAAAGAAGATTATGGAAAGAGACTGGAAGAACTGAAAGATGTAGCTGTTTTTTAATCCAAAGATTTGGTGCACTTATATGAACTTGATGCAGTCAAACTTCACGTCAACAAACATGCAGACATTAGGCCAGTTTGCGAATTGGTGTTCTGAAAGGTATGCCGATTGGCTGAGAAACAACGTTAAACGTAGGAAATTCTTGCACAATTGATGTTTACAAAGTTAGTTGACTAGAAGGTGAGCGAGAATTATCAAACCAGGATACTCATTTCCATTTAATCAAGCAACAACAATAAGTAAATAATTCAATCATATAAATAAACAATTATGCACTCTATATCAATCACCAGGTAACGATACGATAAGCAGGAATAAGTGAGGCATGCAAACCTCGTTTTGCCAGCAACAGCTTAAACAAATTTGACGTCCACCTATACAAGTATCGTTTCTGATGGCCTGTTGATTAGAAAGACACCATTGTAGCTTTTCAACACATCAATGTAGCCACAAGGAAGAACGTTCAGGGACCATTACTATTTATCACAAGATAGAATAAATGAAAATTTTCATTTCAGTCCAACTGGTAGTCGCATATAAATTTGTGCTTCACGAGCGAATTCCAAAAAGCATATTTTTGAGATTACATCCGGCCGGCTTCGATAAGATGAGGTTGCTTTTTCAATACGCTTGTAAATATCTCACCAGTTGGATTGGCACGGATCATTTTTGACAGTTACAACTTTTTCTTGTCCGACTTCATCACGTAGCGACAGTCAGAACGAGATTCGAACTGACATCCTTCACAGGGCATTGCCAGTGCAAACAAACCAACAAATTGACAGTGTCTATCCATTTCTTCCAGCCCTTCAACCCACACTTACAGAACCTCTGACAAAATGGATGACAATTGGACGAACATTGCTAAGTCGAATATGGATCCTACTATCGTTACCTGCGGTGTTGAAATAGGGGCGAAATAAGTCACAGCAAAGTGCTGGTTTGGGAAGTACCTACACAAGTGACATTTTCAGTTCCAACAACAAGACAAGCCGACAATCTGAAGCAGGTAGCGTTTATCTATAGGAACAGCGTTTTAGTTGAGCGCGTACTAATTACCTCAACCACTCTGCCACAAGGAACACCCACAGAATTGGTGGTCCACTGGGCAAGAGCTTAGCAAACAACACAAAGTGTATCAGTTCATCTACTGTTCAAACTATTTCTACCCAACGGTTTAGAACAAGAAGAAACTCGATATTGTTGAACTACCAATCTGAGAGTGAGTCACAAAACCTGATACTGCCCCGGATTTAGTGTTATGTGGTACCGATCCATCTGAGCGGACTAATCGAGATTCCCCTGGTTTCATCATGATGAAAAACTCGAGATACGAGACACAATTGGTCAGATAGCTGTAGTGAATACTTTAGGTTGGATACTTAAATGAAGATGCCGAGAACTCACATGCCTTTTGAAATTAGTTACCCACGAAAGTATGATCTATTGCCAACAGTTAGTGAACATTTCATCTAACTTCCACTCATCTCTATGAGCAATGTGCCAATGACTTATCAAAAGCGCTTGTGTTTTATATTATCGTCGCAAGTGCACGAAGTTAAAAGGGAACCGAAATGCAAACAGATCCTGACAACCCTGAACATAGGTTACATTGGCATGGTGAAGGACAACTGAAGGTGTGAAATGAGTCAATTCATATAGGTAAGTGGTCACGCCAGTTTGACGGAACGTTGAAGGAAGTCCTTGTCATTGATCGTTCACATCTTTCGTCCGTTTTCTTCGTCTAGACGGTAAGTGTTAGGAGGGTGTCAACACTGTGCAAACACCGAGGATTCTTTGCAGTAACCTGAATAAACGCTGAGAAAGTATGATGAGGAAGCTGTTGACTCTGACATCAACCTGACATATACCACAAAGGGTCTTGTTTCAATCCCCTATTCCAGTCGTGATGAACTGTATGGGTTTGAAGATGAGCAACAAAATGTGTTTACATCAGAGAAGATGAGACTAACCTTTTTGCGTCTTCCGGAATGCGCCTCTAGTATTGGAGTAACATCAGTCTGTACCGATATGGATATGAAAGCACGCATGAAAAGGAGACAAGAAGACAAATGAAGTGTCGGGAAGGGACCAACTAAGACAGACAGGAATAAAGAGAAGTGTGTTAACAACACTTTAGGGAAACATGGGGATGAATTCAGGGCGAAAACAATCAGCTCCCTTGAAACAGTAAAGTCTATCAACGCATCGGAAGAAGATTGGCAATAGTGCGCATTTTGAAATGGTATCCTGAAATACCATTTGGCAAAACATCTCAAGCACCATTGCTGGTCTTTATCGGGACATGTGATTTAGAGTTTCTGCGGGAAATCAGCCGGATAGTTCAATCGGCACAACTGATGGCTTTTAAACAGTAAAACCAAGAAGCACATGCTACAAAATCTGTGTGCTACCTGTACAAACGGCACTGAATAGATAATGAGCGCATCACTACACGTTTAAATGCAATGATTCGGCCACTATCCGCCCAATTTACCCTCAATAGACATTTCTAAACAGTAGTTCACTAGAGGATGTTTGTGCCATATCTATTTGTACAGTGACTGAGGCAGGAAGCCGACGAAATTACCTACCAAACAGGTTGATTAAATCGGCCGTTGATCCTAACAGTCGATTGGTCACTATCTGCACACAACCCCGTGTCGTATTGTTTCCAGCACGGATGAAACAATATGAACGAAAGACTGCCTGAGGAGAAAAATTTGAGCAATACCTCTATTGACTGTCAGTTATGATTTGTTATGTACAGAACTGCACACTGAGTAACGGCTTTACGTTGCGTGCTTTCAGTCGTGACCGTGTTCCCCACCTCTCGTGGTGCACGGTTGGCTCTAAATGTTATAATACTTCATTCTTAGCATCGAACCTGTACAAGGGTCGTAAAACAGCACAGATGTAGGCAGAACAACTTCCCACACTCAGCCCGCACAAACCGGATATGGAACTTGCATACTGACGATCATGGTCAGTCATCATTGCCAAACAGGCAATGATGACTTGTCGTGAAAAAGACACGACTTTAGTCCTCGATTCACTATACACCTAGGTCCATACAGGACTACGTCGGTCAGTCACAGACTCATCTTCCAGAAGCACTCCTCCATTTTGGATAGAAATTATTGAAAGTATTGTTATTTTGACTCAAATGTTGACACTATGACTTATAAAGACCAATACACGTCTTCCAATTGATTCACTAACAGCCCACGCATGGACCTATATTTTGCATCGTGAGAGTACCATCGTTTATGCCTTCAGTCCAGATATTCTACAAATGTACTCCTTCACGTAAGTTCATGCGACAAAATCCTGACCATTCGGTCCGTCATCCACATACAAATCAACTGCGAGGCATTACCCTTTGGTTGTCGATAAAAACTGTTAAGGCGAGTAAACTGAAAAATGTAAGGATGACTAATACTTGGCAAAAGCCAGCTAATCCATCAATACCGAGACGCAGACAACCATAGCAATGCCAACATATTGTTTAATTCATTCTCGGTGAGAAATATTCGGTCACTGTGCACCAAACCTGCAGCGATTTAGGAGCAAAAGGAATGCTCTCGAGCAGTCGACGGTACACCATGGTGTGAACTGTTGGCAGATTAGACGATCCAGACGGATCATGTGATATTAGCACCATTTCCAAATGTGATCAGCCTCTTCCCTGTTCCACGTTTAGCGTATTCTGTTTGACCGTCAGAAGATATTTTGACATTAACAAGCAAACTGACTGATGGTTCTTAATGGATAGGATTTTACACATCAAGTTTGTTGGACCACCAAAGCCGTCTAAAGTAATTAAACATATTTTCGGAGAACTGTATAAAACTACCTACAGTTTGCCCGGAATGAGTATGAATTTTCATCTGTCAGTAGTAACAATCAAATCAGAAACGCACATTACGACACAGCAAAAGAAATCTGTCTGCAGGTCATCGACGGAAATCAGCGAAACAGGACACGGATAATTAACAAATATTGGCAGCAATCAACAACCGGTCGGAAAGAACTGTACACGACACATATGTCAAGTCACACCGTGTCAATGGTTGAAATTACGAATGGAGAAGGTAAACGTGCGATTAATGGGTTTACAAGCAGAAGCTTGATAGAAAAAAACTTTCCCCTGGTTAAAGTTATCCAATAATATCGACCTCATACACATTTGGCACACTAAATGAGTATAAACAAATGAGTATAAACAAAAGTGAATTTACCTCTCCAGCGTCTGTTTTCTTTCGAGCACCCATAGTCCGAGGTTTCGCAGTGATTGAAGAGTAATCGAAAGAGGGGCTTTTCATGTAGTAAAGTGGTTCAGTTTGTGGCTTAGTTCCAGCTCGGTGGTTTAACATGGCTGCATTTGCAGTCGCGTGCTCGCTCAAGTTCGGACTAGTCGATGAATTGTCCTCGCTCAACCGATGACGTCGAACCCAGCGCTGCTGGAATCGTCTAACGGTGCTATACGGGAGGGATGCTTCCTCCACGACCTCTTGTGTTGCTGGCTCATCTGAGCTTTGTAAAGAGACACTAGTGTTTATTGTTTTGCGTTTGTCAACCACCGAATGAGAGGGTGGAACAACAGCGACGTTACCACTGCCGGCGATATCACCGCTTGAGGAGGTGCTAGCTTTGTGAAAAATAGATCGACGCGGTGGCTTATGCGGTGCTAGCTCGTTGTTCACACAAAACATCTGTTCGTTTCCACCACCTACAGAGACCGGTGAGGTTGGTACATCACCAAATGACACGGTCTGCCCCTCCACATTGGCGAGTGATGCATCACCTGCTCCCGGACTCGTGAACGGTGCATCGTTGGCGTCCACATCGTCCAGTAATGACTGTTTTGTAACTGTCTTCTTGTCAGGAAATTCCAAATCGGACCAATCGATGATCCAACTGATTGCCTGCAGTTCTGCTCGTCTAGGGAATAAACGTACGAGAATAGGCTATAAGAAGAACTAGGAAGGTTCTAAAATCTTTAGCGACCGCCATTTCAAAGTCTAAAGAGCGACTACTCGCTTGTTCAACAGTTTCGCCAGTGACAGATGAGAACAACCAAGGTTATATGTTCGTGTTCGACCTGAATTGTCACAAATTTTCTTGAAAACTAAATATTCACCTCCTGTATCCATCGCACTTCTTCACAAGATATTTGTTCACCAGACTCCCAAGGCGTTCACAGGAGCACTCCCATGAAAATCATTCACACTATCTCAAGGTGTTAGTTCCCGACAAGAGCGTGTCAGAAATGACCGTCGCACCATTATCATCTGCATCATCAACACCATGGACAGCATTAAATCAGTGGTTAACACTAATGCTTAACTACCACATAACCACGAAAAAAGGCAAACCAAGAGAAAACAGAAAAATGAACTAGTAAAAATAGCCCCGTCCATATTCAAACATTCAACAACAAGGCGCACACATCCACAACTTACAAACAAACAATCCAGTTACATGCGAAAGTAACACGTCATCAACAAAACAACCTCATCACAGCTTTCATTGCCCAGCGTCACTAAATGCATTCACTTCACAGACAATTCGACCGAACAACATCAACATTCACACAACTGAACTCCATTAAACGCCATCTCACATAACCTCTTCAGCCAACGACTCTCCCAGTCGCGAAGTCTCAAGCATGAGAGCCAAACCAAAACTACTGTGGTCTCTCCTGTGGTAAACCACTTCATTCCTCTACACAAGATCACCATATGTCGATCCAGCACCTCATGCCAATCGGCCGCAGCGCCAGGAAACACTGCTCGGTGTGCCAATCGAATAGCTGGCATCCATACCACATGACCTGATCATCTAAGTCTGTGCAAACGTAAGAAGTGAACGAAAGAACTCGCTCGACAATCACTGCCAAACACCTGCTACCAAAACTCCTCGTTGCCTACTCGCCACTGCCACCCGATACGACCGACTGAACGCAGAAATCGGTGGCCAAATACCTCAAGATTCTACCAGTCTCCTACCGTGACCAACCACGTTCCGATGCCACAAAGCAATACAACCCTAATTGTCCTATTACATTCGCGACCCTTAACTCTCACACAGAAACCTCCCTGTCACCAGAAGTCCCACAGACTGCCGAATACCGCCACAAACATAAAGACACACTTCAAGTTCATCCCCAACAACTCCACCGCCACCACCGCAGATAATGCTCCTCCAAAGTATACAAATCGGTCAACAACCTCCATGACTGTGCTATACAACATTAAACCCGCGTGATCACAACAATCTCGCAAAAGCACTCCGCACTTCCAGACAACAAAGCGCATTCCGAAGTACTCAGCAGAACGCGAAATACCGTCTAACGCTGTTTGTGCTGTTCGAAAGTTGTCAAACGGCAACACCCTGCCATCAGCATAATCGAGATCAGTCAATCTACCACCACGTAGGAGGTCCACGCCAGTATCTTGTAAGTTTCACTCACAGCCCACCATTGGTTCGTCTATGACGAGATTGAACGAAAATGGTGAAAGGGGACAACCTCAAAGTAGACCGTTCCTCGTGCTGAATCTATCACACAGTTCACCGTAAACTATAACCTGAGCCCAATTATGGCAATAAAACACTGTCAGTATGGTCACATACTTGAAACGCACACCCCTGCCTCTAAACGAGCCTAAAAGTGCAGATCGATCCACTGAAGCGAACGCATCTTTATAGTCAAGACATACAGCAGTTGTTGGCCTACGGTGCGCATAACTCTGCTTCAGAATTTCATGAACAGTGAAAATTTCATCAACAGAACCCCAACAACGACGAAACCCTGCCTGCTATTCCCCAATGTTTACCTCCCAAACTGCAGTAAGTCAACGAAGTACATTGGATGCCAAAACCCTAGTAATCACTAGGGCCCAACTAATTCCACTGTGGTTTTCTCAAAAGCCCCGAACTCCCTTCTCGATTATGGAAACTACCGTCGAGTGAACCCAGCACAGAGGAGGGATGGGGTATCCTTCGTCCACAAAAATGGGAAAACTTGCAACAAAGCCTCGATTAACGCCTCCCCATCTCCTGTGAAAACTACCGGGAACAGTACATCTGGGTCACCAGCTCCATTACGTTCGAGAGTCGAAATGCAACTGCGGACCTCAGTCCCAGTGGGTGGCTCCAAATCCACCGACCACGGTGTTACATCACAAGGTTATGACGCCAACACAGTACAAGCAGGAGGTCAGCTAAATTCAACCTCGAACTGTTCTGCCCTTTGATCTAACCTTCTGTAATTACTCCAGATAAGTGTGCCATCTGTCTCGCTCCTAGCTTCACTGACAGACGATCACCTGGGACCAGTATTACGCACCAACTTGAACAATGTGTCGATGTTCCCTGAGGCTAGAGGGGTTTCCATTTCATTAACTCTTGTCATTAGACAAATCTCAAGGTCAGTGCCCGGGCTGTTTCAGCCCCCTATGGATCTCCCTTAAACTTGCTATATGAACTGTCAGGGTTTTCTCCGAGATTCACTGTCTGTTCAACCCATGTACACCCAAGCCGAGCGCTATAGTACCTGCTTCATGGATGCATTGCGAGACCTGGGTCCGACAGCTAGTTTGGTCTTCGGAGTGCGAACTACTAATGTGGTGGATTACCGAACCGGAGGTGTGAGTTTCCAAACTCTCAGCGGAATGGCTTATGCGGTGAGGAGGTACGTCCGAAAGTCCAGGGCGAACGGATCACGGACAACACGGGCGACCGGATGAGCCATTGCCCAACGAGATCTGACCACCAGAAAAGGAATAGTAGGTGGAAAAAAACCCTGACAGAAGGCAACCGCCACACACACACACAAACCAGGCCGAAGTGCACACGTGTGAGCAGAAACCGGGTGTTGTGGACCGGAATTCCGGTTCATAAACGCGGGCGTGGCGTAATATGGCAATTAGCGAGTCGGACAATAAAGACTGTGTTTTACTGAACGCTCTTTAGCTACACTAAGGCAGCTTTATAAGCCGGTTTAATATGTACGCTTTACCGATGATAGCCAGTTTCTGAAAAGTCAGTCGTTTCTGTCGGTGCGGTCGTCGCCCAGCAAAAGTAAGAACGAAATGACAACGTACCAACGCATGATATGAACCCAAGTATGTGCTCCACTAAGAGCGACAGTCCTGAATAGAGCCCCGCCACCTATAATCAACAGTCATCTGACTTGTCTGAGACCCGGCCTGATTCGGAGAAGGAGGTCATCAAGTATAGCAATGAACCGCACAATGTCTAAAACTAGTGCTGGTTAGAAATAGCTTATGTTTAGCGCACAGTTGTGAAAATCGCCCACCACTATCCGAACGATGTGATGCTACCCCAAACCTGTCACCCAAACCATACTCGGGCTCACCAAGGAGGCCGACCTGGGCGTGTATATCTCCGTCCAGAACGACTACATCAGAACCATGTGTCGAACGAAGAACAGCAGCCAGACCCGAGTTAAACGAGCTCTTGACGCTGACGTCACTAGAGTCAGTAGGAGTGTAAGCAGACACAATGAATTGATTTCCGAAAGTTTTGCGTCTAAAGCTGGTCTCAACTGAACCTGTCACGCGGACGGCGCAAAGTCTACTATCAACAGGAATCCAATCTACCAATGCGGCTGTGGCCGTCGCGGTGAGGACTATAATTACTCCAGCCTGGCCGGTAGCCGCGCCTCTGAATCACCCGAAGTATACTTCCAGTGTCGGGTAGACAGTGTGGGTGCTGTTAGTTCCATACATTAACAACTGTCCTGGATTCTAGTCTCCAAAGCGCAGAAGATATCAACATCCAACGAATCTAACGTTCGTGCGAGAGAGGTTTGCTGACCTATCTGTTTTGGAGTTCAGTTGAACTTGAAGCTGGTTTATTATGTTTGGATTTAGTTTTTATCACAGGTTTTCCGAGTTATGAATTATATACACACTTCGACGACCTGTTCAACGCCTATATAATCTGGTCACCTGATAAGCTACTCATCAATACTCTCTTGTATTTCACTCTCATGTGAGACAATGTACAGTGAAAATTATTTGATTCAGTTGGTTGGTGACGATTCTTTACCTGATCGCCTAAATCGATTTTCCAGTTTCCCGTATCAGTTCTTTCTATGTGCGTTGCAGTCAGTGATTCACAGACCAGCAAAGCCTGCTGAACAAGTCTATCTACGATTGAATGAATCGTTGAATCAATAGTTTGCAGCAACACAATTTGATAATAGAGGTTCACTATTTCATGAAAGTATGTGCATTTTCAGCTAACTATACTTAGCATATTTCTGTTTTGTCTGAACGTTCATCGTCATTCGATTCGTGCGTGACGAAACATTTCTCATTGTTCCGTAAAACTGGTTTGTTGACGAGGATCGTGGATGACGGAAAGGTCACAAGTAGAACGATTATTGGATAAAAGCGATTCTCGCCGGAATGGACGGGGTGTGCTCAACAAACCGACTAGTGCATCTGAGCCAGATGAAACCGATTCTGAATGCAACCTAATTTTTAATTCTATCAGCTATACTAAATTACGACAGCGTTACATGCTTGAACCCCCAGATAACAGTTTATACCTCCTCCCCGATTCCATTTTGTGTCATCACTTACAGCGACGTATCAACAAGAAGGGTGTACTTTGAAGTGTAGCAGCTTTCTTTGATTAGGATGTCTCAAATGACCACCGATTCCAAAACCTGTTCAAGCATACTAAACAGACGTTTAACAAGTCTAACGCTCTTACGAGAGAAGCTTGCTGACCAGTCTGTTCTAGGGTGCGAACGGTGAAAGCATCTACATTAATTTGCATTCTAGGTTTAAGCGAAGTAGGAGGGACGTCTGAAGCTGAATCGTAAGAGATGGGACTAACCGACATAGTGTTACTATGATTAGCTATATGTGTTGTGGAGCAAATACCGAAAATGGGGGTTGGGAGGGGCGTGAGATCTAAGTTTGATAAGACAGTATGGGAGGGGTCAGCAGTAGCACGTCTTCGTCTATCCATCATGCTATACGAAGCAGACAGGCCGACCCGGTTTATACTGCAAGCGATCATCCACAATTTGTTCCTCTTCAAGCATGAACGCGTGAACAGAAGAAACTGCGTTACAGCCGCATACGGCTCAAATCTTGCAGTACAATTCTTGCTAACTTGACTGTTCATACAAAGATCTAAACCCATCGAGAAATCCACACAGTCTTATTCGTATGGTCAATAAGTAGGGTAAAATGTTTTGTGTGGAAGAGTATGACTGGCCCGACTACGTGTTTATGAAATACTCCTGGAACGGTGAGTAGGAGTGCACTGTTACAAGACAAAAGTTTTGACTGAATCTTCTAGTACACGGACTGTACTATTCGTCTCGTTCCTACATTTAATATAGCTCTGCCGGCTGAACAGCATGAAACAAATCATATCCGACTTTTACATTCCAAAAATGTTTCCGACAATGGAGAAGCAGTATTTTCAGGAGAAATGAGGGGAATGGCCGGAGTTCAAATCCCGGCCGTGGCGAGGATATGTACTACTGACGAGCTCTAATGAGAGCGAAACTCGAGTCTAATGCTTCCGTTTGTAAGAGGCCGGCTGGAAAGTCTATCTGAATGCGAACGCTGCGATCAAATGTGAGTGATGGTCAACTTGAAAATAAACCAAATCCCCGACTACCCATCAGAAATGTTTCTCAACAATCTCTTACTATCCCATCAAATAGTTATCGACTGAAAGGTTCAAATGGGCGAGTGTCTCTCACAGTCGCTCAGAAGCAGGATGATCTCTTGCAGGATACAACTCCTTCTCTATTGTTTTTTGGCTCATTCCAACATCTCTGTTAAAGTATGCGGAGCGCTTTGGTGTCCGACATTCGGCGATGTTGCCCTCATCTTCCCGTCTTTCAGAACTGGTTATCGGATTCAAAATACTTTCACCATCAGTCAACATGTTTAAATATATCGATGGCCAAGTCTGTCTTTTGAGGTCACAAACTAACAGTGTACAACGAGGGATCGCATGTTCAAATTGATAGCAAAGTTCATCCTGCCCTCTATCTTACAAACTTCTTATTTTGCGTTACGCGACAATTTGAATCAACCCATTCCTGGTCTTGTGTCTCAAGGTTTATTCCAATCTTCATTCTGGATGTGGCTGACGGCCTCTGTTGCGGATTGACTTGTTGCAGTGACCGAAGCCAAGAGACGATTGTGCATAACCATAATCACAAGTGGCTTACGCCGCACCACTTGAGGCTCCACTCACACACCATGTATCTAGTGTAAATTTAAAGGGATGAGACCAGAAGACGTGTGAATGGATGAATTTGTGGTCTGCCACCCAATGTTGATTAGATAGTTGATGGGCTAGCTCGAAATTGAAACCCCTATCTTTCTGCAAATGAACAGAGGGAGGCTCTAATGGTAAGACCTAAGCTGAGAAGAAACGGTTGAAAGTATAATGCAAGAAGTGGTTCGATAAAAGAGTATATGTTAGAACACTGTGGAGTGAATAGGAGGAGGGATAAAATCCAAGGTTAGACTGAAAAACAGACAAAACATTCACCAGAAGGAAAGGTGGAGGGGCACAGATACCCAGGTTTTGAAAGGAAGACGAAGGCAGTCGTTGGTTGATATGAAAAAAGAATGTAATTGATCTAACCTACTTGACCTTAACGTACTTGTCTCTTCGCCAACGGTGTACTATGAGTACGTTAGTGACCTACTAATACGAGGCAACCGGCGCATCTGCGGCCGCACACATCGCAACGCCATACAGTCATGCCACTGCGACCTGTGGCACCGATGGTTCCTTTGTGTAGCGTGCGTTCATGAATATAAGTGTACATTCCTCAGTGATTCCGGGTTTTGTTCAGCAATATCTATTGGCTGGATCCCTAAGACACCAATTCAGGTTTGGGAACACCTCTTGTTTTATTTGAAAGAAATGACCAATTTTGAACATTCTAAAACACAGAATGTTTTCCAGTCCAAAATCGTATTTTGTTCCAATAATCCTCAGTATTTTGAACGTTCGAAATATATATTCGCACAACCGACCTGGTCAACTGACAACCCATCAGATATCCACATCTATGTTTATGGTTCTCCTGTACTCCCTAAGCAGTACTTTTTGTCGTTAACTGAGAGGGATTCTAAGAACGAATTAACTGCAAAACTACTTCCCTGGGATTTTAGATAGAAAAATCCAAACACCGAACATTTAGTTAAATCCCAGTTGGCACAGGATTAGCTCCTGGCGTGACTTCATTTGCTTCGATTGCAGCTTAACAAGACAAGAACAAGTTATTCGACGTGAACTGCAGATGTTTTATCCGAAAGTACGGTTCAAGTCAAGCTCAATTCAGCCCAGCCCGTTCCTCGTGAGATGCCAGCTGTGTCAATTTTGTCGAATGCAAATAACCCTAAATCGGTGCCCACCGTTGTCCCTACCATTCTGTTTGCAGTGAGGCGAAGGGGAAGAGTGACAGACAAGCAGATTATTGTGTTGTTTAACTAGGTAGAGAGAAAATCAAACGCAGAATGTTTGTTTGCGAAAGTAGCTCTGAATATCACTATAAAATGTACTAACTGTATTGCACTTATAGTGCATGCCAACTTCCAGTTATTCAGCATGGTAACGGTGATAAACTTAGATTCGATGGGTATTCTGAAATGAAGGAGATGGATGTTTTAATGAAAAAACTGTTCTCAGGGTCTATGTTTCGTCGGAGTTGTTGCCATAGGAAAATAACAGATTTCGTTTGACGATAGATTTCGTTACGTCTCAGGTCCACTGGTTACCAGACTCAAATACGAGATTCGACCAACACTGTCAACAAGCACTAGCGCGCGCTGATGAGTGGTTACGGCTTTCAAAGCTTCACAGATGAAGGTCGCTTTTGTATTCCGATTATCACTTTTGATAAGTCCATTTCGCGAAAAAGAGGGCCAAACTTACATTAAGCGAGCGGTTTAAACTCCCGCTTCTAAAAGCGATCAGGCAACCGCGGCTGACATTTGCAATCACTCTGTCATACCCAACATGACAACAACGCTTGCTTAAAAATAGTGAACCGAACTTTTTTCTAGGCAACCACGTGCACTCTTGAAGAATTTAAACCAGTGAGCAACGCTCAAGTATGTGGATAACACAGTCTCAATCTGACACTTCCCGACGGATTTTGGCAAGTGACAATCTTGTTTGACGTAACCGTCGGGGAAGTTCCGTCAAAACCACACTAACGATGTGATAAACCATTGATGTCGATCTTTTGATCACATCTTATTTTGGTCACTGGCCGTCGTTTTCAGATAATTGTAATCAGTTGTGACCTTACCATCTAACAAGCTCACGAATACTACGCTTGTTCTTGTGTCGTGATCCAGCCGACGAAGCAGCATAGACCAAACCCACCAGTAATCTAAAATATCGCCTTGCAGGCTTAGTGAGATCAGTGATCTCGACAAGTCTCGGAAGTCCTAATCGCAGGGTTATCGATCGGAGTTAACAGGACAGTTACTGTGTCACCTCTCCAAACGATCGGGCAGCCTGATCATTGTTCGCAAGTGAAAGTGGGTGAGCGTTCAGATTTGATAATTCGGTAGTGCCTAATGTGAGGTCAATGGCGCAGTGATCAACACGGTTGCCTCATGAACGCGTGACCGCAGTTCAACTTGCGGCCGTGGCAAGGATATGCACTACTGATGAGCTCCAATGAGAGCGAAACTCGAGTCTAGTGCTTCTTTTCGAAAGAGGCTGGCTGCAACGTCTATCTGAATGCGAAGGCTGCGATCAAATGTGAGTGATGGTCAACTTGAAAACAAACCAAATCCCCGACTACTCATCAGTAATCAAATCCATCTTGTCGGTAAGCCTATATATATATATATAGAGAGAGAGATATTTTGTTCATGTTATATATATATATATATAACGTGAACAAAATCTCTAGTATGCTCCTACGGTTAACAAGCTTGCAGGGCTCCGAAAAGTAACGGTAGCAACACGTTGCTACTGTACGATACAGTAACCTCAGTGATGAAGCTGTATCAGCTTAAGCTGTGGGTCGGTGACAGAATCTTTGCGCAGTTGGAAAGCATTAAGTAAAAATGACGAAAGGCTGCTTAAAACCAAAGTAACTGGTTAGAAATGACCACAAAATACCTTTACGGCAAGGAAACCTGTGGTATGTGATTTTGAAAAAGCCATCTGAAAATTTAATCTGAATGTGAAATTTTTTGGCTAATGTGAATCACATCCATCAACAGACCGTAAAGTCTCATCACATGAATGCCAACGACTGACCTGTGCGTGAGAACTGGAAAATGTGTCGCCTTTGATCCCCATCTCAATACTATTGTCCTAAAGTCGACGGTGTTAGATTAGTGGCAAGATGAGTTAACTAGTTCCAGTAACATGACAATCAGGTGTTCACCTATCACTTAACACAGTCGTTGACTTACCGGTAAAAGTATACGCCCAAAGTGGTGGCCACAATAACGAATAGACAGAATAGCACTGCTCCAACTGCACCTATGATGAGGAAGTCTGAAAATACGAAAAAAAGCATTGGACATGGTGAAAGTGGCTACTCCACTATAAAACATCATTTAAAGTAACAGCGGAACGGAACATGTTCAAGAATGAATTCAACTGGATAACCTCGCTTCGGTTCAACCACTAGTGATTTACAAAGGAAGCCTAGTACTATATATATATATATATATATATATATATATATATATAGGGGTGAGATTTTGCACAGGAACAAATATCAGGCGAAGGAAGGTGTACAGCTGTTCTGACGTGACCGAGTGGTTTATACCAAAGGTATGGGCTGAAGAAATCTAGAAATGGTATTGTGTGATAAATGAGTTAGAAAACGAAATAGACGGTTTCTGCAAAAATCCTTGCAAACGCGCCAGTCCGAAAGAGATGATATAGTAGCANACTATATATATATATATATATATATATATATATATTCAGGGGTGAGATTTTGCACAGGAACAAATATCAGGCGAAGGAAGGTGTACAGCTGTTCTGACGTGACCGAGTGGTTTATACCAAAGGTATGGGCTGAAGAAATCTAGAAATGGTATTGTGTGATAAATGAGTTAGAAAACGAAATAGACGGTTTCTGCAAAAATCCTTGCAAACGCGCCAGTCCGAAAGAGATGATATAGTAGCAGAACAGAAACCAAACGCGGTTCGACATATAGAGAAGAAAAATTTCGACTTCAGTTTTGTTCCATCGAGACGATTGTGACGAGGGCTTGGAATGGTGATCAGAATGTGCGTGTTGAGCTTATGTTCAGCTCCATTTGCACAGCAGTCGCGTCAGTTTTTGGTACGAAGTTACATAGTTGACACACGCGAACCCCAAATGAGTGTTGCCCATGCTTTGAGAGGTTCGTCTAACATTAGAACTTCAGTAAGTCAACTTGGAAGTGTTCGGAAGAGTTGAGTAAAAGAGCATGCCTAGATTAAAACACCTACAACAGTCTCTCCTTGATAGATCTTCTCAAGAAAGACTAATTTCCTGTCGAACCCAATTTCGTCTGACCCTGTGGAGCTTCCACAGAAATTCAGGACTCTGGAAAGATCATCTTCCACATCACATCCGACTACGGACCACAGCTCCGACCATTTTTTGATTTGACGTTCATCTCCAGGGAGACCATGACGCTTAACATAAATACTTTTTTGTTCGAAGAATCTAGCCCCACCTCAACCAGAGAGTCGACCTGACCATCTCGTAGACAGTCTTCCGGGTTGTTCGACGCCGTTGGTGTCATCATCTTGTCGTTTACACACGAATGTATGTTACTCCACCTTTATTGTTTCGATTCACACTCCAGATCAATGACAGACTACACGTACCACTGAACATTCCTTTTCGTGGATTATCAGTTGACAATACAGATGTTCTAGAAAGTCCTTTTGATGATTACAAACGAAACTTATAAATGAGCATATCCGTTTGTTTGGAGTGCTTGAGTCTGAGCGCGCGGGTCTACTACAATTAAATGAGTAGGCCGATTCTCTTCAGATTATCGCACCCAAAGCGTGATTAGTGGTCTTGCGCAGAAGATCAGCGGGCACCGCAGAACGACAGCGTTGACACCTAAGTCGATGTGGACAGCTTTGTAGCCGAAGTGTCTGAGCAAGCACCGGAACTATGATACAGACAATCGATAGCATTATCACCACTCAGGTCAGTGGCATGTCATTAAGCACTCTCTGGCTAAGCACCTTAGAACATCTTTGCCGATAAGTCGACAAGAATTACTAACAAGCAAGGGGATTCTGATTGGTATACGCTGAATAGTATTCAAGTGAACGCTGAAAAAGCTGTAACTGATTGTGTTCAGTTTGTAGCAGTAGCAAATTGATAACAAAGGGGATTGACAAAGGAAACACACCAACATATCGAAAAGTGTGTCACCAGTTTCGAAATCGGCATAGTTGGTGAAACTGGAGACAAACAGGAAAGGACGCATCTGATCAGACAGTAAACTCCAAATCCTCATAAACGAATGAAGTAACAGGGCATGATAAAAAGACAGCATTTAACCGATAACGCTCTTCACTTCACTAGCTACTTTCCGATCAAGTCACTTGGAACACCTCAATGAAATCAGCCAGTAACGGAACAGAACGAACAGAGAAATAGGAAAGCTACACCATTCCAAAAACGCTCGGCAATTGGTGAAGTCCTTTGGAACGAAAGAAGATACTCAATGCTATGTGATCCCAAAACGTTCATTCATGTTATCAGTTTGTTTTGTTCTGCTCTCGGCTTATTTCCCCTTTTTGTTATTGGCTAACCAAGCGAAATCAAAACGTTCACATAGCGCAGCATATACATTCCTATTGTTCCAATGATTTGGATAAAGGAAACCCAGTGCTTTAAAACCTTTATGTCAAATCGACAGCTTAAGTAACCGGTCTGAATAAAACAGTGAACGTCATAGGGAATGTACCGACGTGCTTTTTCACTCTTCATGGCGTAATTTTAATGGTCCTCAAAAAGGCTGTTTCCTGGTGATCAATAAAGCCTAGGAAACAATGGTGTTAATAAAAACAGAGGTAACAAGCGGTTCTGATCTACGAAGACGACCACAAACCGGTCTCGTCGTTCACTG
Organism: Paragonimus westermani; assembly: GCA_008508345.1. Taxonomy (NCBI): domain Eukaryota; kingdom Metazoa; phylum Platyhelminthes; class Trematoda; order Plagiorchiida; family Troglotrematidae; genus Paragonimus; species Paragonimus westermani. Next base: position 183,191 of record QNGE01000545.1, on the reverse strand, counting down.
CTATTCTGTTGATATTCACGAACACACACACACGCACACACAGAGAAAGATTGACAGAGATCAAAAAATACCTTGTTTACCCTATGATATTCCGAGAGAGCAGGATGCAACATCTGTTTCACATTAAGACAAACGTACAGCACACACGTGCGCACATGTTTGATACGGTTACTTGGACCGCGCGATCCAATCAGCATCATTTTTCCTATCACCACCACCACCACCACCACTCCTCGTGACAGTCCCAGTTTCAGATTATCGGAGATTGTATGAATTGACCATCTGGCCGATGTGAGCACTAGTCTCAGGACTTAACAACAGCGGACCTTCATCCATCCTCGTCCAGTGACGTGGACGTTCTCTCATGGTTAAAAAAAATCTTAGAAACATGGACGAAAATTGAGGTTTATCGATCATAGCTAAGCTGTGTTACTCCATATTATTGTGTATTTGTTTGTAGGGCCGAAGTTCCTGCCCAGACAAATGACTTCAGGCAGTCAACAAACGTTGATTCTTCAACAGCTTCACTGCATAAGCTTCCCGGGTGATAGACAAACAAACTTGTAACAGGAACAGTTAAGGTGACAAAACTGAAAATGATCCGAATTCTATGGGCTAATAACCACACACATCAGTGTGACCTAATTATAACAGATGATCGTAGGATCCTCTAACAACGCCTCAGAGATAACTCATTGCGGACAGCATCACTCATTTGGTATCTAAATGCGCCCAATCTTTAAAATCTCTCGAATAAAGCTGAGGGTAAAGATAGAACACCATACTGGAATCCCGACATCAGAAAAGCGTGAACAATGTTTGTATCTCAATCAGACTGTTTGCCAAGAAAGGTGTGGCCTATCTGACCCTACCAGAGTTTGTCACAACAACACACATTTCAGACACCAAGCCTAGCCCGGGAACAACATAATGAGTGTAATCGGTGATAGTGTAATGCCTGGCTAGAGTTTTCATAAACACTTCTGTTCAAGTATTGTTTGCTACACACCGAACTGGTTTTTGTTGTCATCCAGCAACCTTTTAATTCCCGCCACACACTTGCTGTATACAATACAAATCAGACATGATAGATACCGGCATTTCGTGCTGAAACATCAATACCGATTGTAAAATATTGTGAATACCTACGTCCATTTAAGCAAACAGTTAAGAATGGTCACCAAATGTAAGAAGAGAACACGTTCACTACCAACTGTTTTTGAACATGTATAAATGGTTTAGATTGAATGATCGTGACGACTATGGAAAACCCCGAGAATAGTGGGTTGGAATGTGAGGATAAGATTCCGAACGCATAGACTTGGTGGTTGGTAGTTAACGTAGCCGAACGCCGTGCACTTGACCGGGACCATAAACTAGGCTAACAACTTAGTTTGTGCATTCAGTGTTCTACTATTGTGGTGGATTGTCAGGTCGGAGGTGCGAGTTTTCGAACGCTCGGCCGAATACCTCAACGCGTGGGAGGTACGTTCGAAAACCTGCCGCGATCGGATCAAGAACAACGTGCGCGACCGGATGAGTCATCGCTCGACTGGATCGGACCAACGGGCGAGGCAGGGCAGGCGAAATACGACAGACGGCCAGATCGGAGGCGTGGTTTTTCCAACATTTAGAGGAACATCTCGACACGATGTTGGAATACGGGCAAGGCCAACACTGGGTGGATGGCGAACAGCACGAGCAGCCGGACGAGCCATCGCGCAACGGAATCGGACAAACAGACGAGGAATGGCAAGCGGAAAACCCCCTCCCCCGATAGAAGGCACCGGTCACACACGTAAACCGGTTAGAAGTGCACACGACGTGTGAACGGAAGCCGGGGGGTGTTGTGGGTTGGAATTACGACTCATAAACGAGAGTGCGCGCGTTGCATGTGACTGGCGATTTGGACAATAAAGATTGTGCTTTATTGGACGCCTTCTCGCTACACTTTGTCAGTGTGTATGTAAAGTACCCATCAAACATTACTAACAGGCCAATCGTTCGAATCACATCAGTTGCCTAATCAAAACGAGCACACATTAGCTATACAGCTCTGTTGCGAAGATACATATAATCGAGAGGCACGTTAAAAAAAAGACCATCACTAAGTTCCTACCAATTCAGTAAACACAATCGAAATCTAACAGCCAGAATGATCGCGGTAAAATGAGGGTAGACTAATGTGACAAAACATTAAAGCTTACGACGATGCTGACACCCAGAACCGTCAAAACCGCATACGGGTACTCCGGGTGGGGGTTCGTTCCGTTCGTTCACCCAATCGATCTGACGGCCCGGGATTGGATGCATCGACCGGTCAGCTCCCAAATAGGTGGCAACTGGCTGTAGGATAGATGGATTGAAGTGAAAAAGAAGACGAAAGAAAATGGCATCATATGCATCGTAGGTGAGCAAAAGATTGTTGCAAACAGGTGGTCCTGCTCGACATCAAGTAAACGATAACCAGCTGCTTTGACCTGGTTGGATCTCACTCGTACCAAGCATGCCGGCGAATGAAATCCATGATTTGGGGACGAGAATTAAGAGGGTGATCCATCCACCTGTTAATTAGACCATAGGGTCGAAACTACGGGGGTTGCAGGAAGAGAGGTAAGCTACTTTTCTCAGCGGGTGTAGTCACCGGGATCAAGTACTTGCGAAACGTCCTTATCGGACAGTTCAAGAACCATGGTGGACAGTGGTAATTTTGTAGGTCTAATGTAAGCGACCTACTGCTTCCACCGTACAGAATAAAAGAATATGATCGTTTAAGAAAGTTTGCTCGATGTAAACCATATTACGGTGAACAAGTTAGAAAACTGACTTACGAAACCGAGCAAGATATGTGGGTAACAAACTGCCCCTAACAGATATGTTCAGTTTCTGTGACAAAGATGTCACGGTGTCATGCAAAGTACGGGGGAGGGATGAGTCCTAATTACAAAGGAACAAGTCTGTGCAAGCGACAAGAACGGAATTAAGGTGAGAACATGAAAACGAGGACAAGACCGATCGCAAGTATGCTTTGCTATTGTCCGACTGAAAACGAGTTACACCTTCGTCTGATGAACCAAAAGCCAGTAAGCTGGATGGGTAATACCTTTGATCAGCACCACATTGGTTTTCACGGTCACAATCCAGAAACTAAGTAGACATAACACATGTGGAATTGGCGCTCTTAACACATGCTCCAGCACGTGGTGTGATCTGTTAAAGTGGATGTGTTGATATTGCATAAATATGCTGCCACACTAATCAATATTACGCAGGCTATCGTGATAAAAATCACCGGCCTTATGGTACTCTTTTTAAGAGGTTATTATGTCACCCTGCCACCGCCGTCGCCATCGTCAATCGTTTGGTTAGGACAAACGATGGTCTTTTAACAGCCTTCCTCCAGGTTCACATAGAAACCATAAACTTTATACGATTACAAAAGCGTGTGGAATACACGAACTATTGACCTCTATAGAGTGAAATACGAGTTACTCACCAATGAGACTCTAGTCTCAATGAGAGCGGAATGTCTTATGGATCTTCATGACGGATACACACGCAGACAAATTTTCAAACGAGCCGACGTATCGAACATCACGGTCCGCTTAAATTGAGACACCACGATGAGTTTCGTTAGCAGCGGGAGTGCGGCGGTGCACGCAATCGAAGCTACACATGCGCTCACATAAACGCAGGTGAATGGCTCATCAATCTTTGCAACAGCAACAATTCTCGCACAACGTTTCAGGCGGTTAGTTAACGCTAATGCAATGGCTACTGGTGAGCAGACATTGTGCGATAGGGGCTCGATCGAGCCGGGACTAATGAGTGGATTCCCCGTGAACGCTGTAACGTCAATCGCACGCCTGTATGGTACGGTGGGGTTTATTGAATCGGTCTGTTCAACTAAGTAACTAAAATGATAAAAAGATCATTAGATCGTTTTTGAGGACACGCCAATCGCCGACCCATAAATATGGACGTAGTAACTACGACTATCATGAGACAATAAGATACGGGATTCGTCAGCCGTATAAAGCCTCCCGATAGACCCATGAATAAATGAACAAAGTAGCCGCTCGTGGCGCGATGATAGCAGTTACAGCATCACAAAGACAAAGATCTCTGAAACAAAAATCATCCGATTTCCGAATAGTCTGCGAGCAGAGTTTGGGAAGAACTCAGATTCTGGCCCTTTCAGGGACTGATGCTGACAAATACCCTCTGTGTTATTTATGCTACCCTGATGTCATCTGCCTTCTGGAAACTACTCCTTGGTGCAAAACGATATTTGATCTGCATGAACCCATTTTAACATCACTACTGGATCGTTCAAACCCGAAGATGTGTACCGTTTGTCGCAGTCACACTGGTGTGAGACTGACGGATTCGGCTAGCATTCTTGAAGACCGCTTTATTCGACCCCAATCTTCTTAACCTTTGCCACAAATGAGATTATGTTGTAGCACGTCTAAAGACTCAGTTCAATTCATTTTGCGAGACTATCTGAATGCAACCAGGCGAAAATGCAGTGGTCTGAGTATCTGCGCATATATCTGGACGGTGCACCGTAACACTGAGCCTTCTGCAGTGTTGTTCTATGGTAGGCCAACATCAGTAACATGCCTTATTTACAGCTAGATCCACAACTCTTGCATTCCACTTATGAAGTAATCTGAAGCGAATTTCCACCTACATCTCGAAAAGCCAGGAAGTGTATTACCAAGAACAAAGACCTGACTATGTTCGAGAAAGGTGGTCTGGTGCACAAGGCTACACCTCGTTTCATATTCAATGTCTTCACCAGCGTGACAGAATGGACAGCTATCATAGCAACGCACTGTGTAAGAGCCTCATTGATTCCGTAATTTGGGTTAGTCGTTTGAATCGGCAAGTCAGTCGAAATGAGGCACACTTACAGCCGTTCGCCGAAACGATAGCTTGTGCAGCACATAGTGGCCAAGGTTGCACATGATTGGCCTCGGAGTGTCACGTGTCGTGCTGACGTGCGTTCTCGGTGAACTGTCGAGCTGAGACTTAAACGGGTTTGATTCAACTGCACAGGAAGTGGAAGTCACTGTGGGCATTATATTCAGATCGAGATGGATGTCTGAAACAGAATAAGTGAGTTACGCTAGCGTCAGTTGCTTTTCACATTTCAGTGATGTAGGGCAATCAAGTGTTCCCAAAGTTTACCATCTCCAATGAACCATCCATCACTGTTAACGGAAAGCCAACCTTGGAAAGCGGCGTTTCTAGCCGCATTTTGGTCTCTTCAAAGCAATAATACAGACTTTTTGTGGTATTTCTCGAAAATCCAGATTCTATCACATGTTGAAAGGCTGTATCTTCGAACACCAATCAAGCACAGTACAGTTTCAAAATACGCCTTCATTCGGCATTGAATCTGCCATGTCAACATTAATTTTTGGATCAGTCAAATCACAAGGGTGAAAGTGCTCGTACACATAACATTCACTGGTTTGCCGTTTTTTTTCAACATGGAATTGCGCCTATGCAGTATAAATGCTGATGTAAAGACTAAAGGTCAATCAAATCAGTCCTAAATCCAGGCCGTTTTGCGACAACCACATATGCTTGAAGTAGTTTCGCGGTGCCTGGAGTTCACAGTTTTTTTTCGATATGCACACGATTGTGGAAATCCACTGTATTAACATTGACCGACCATTTCAAATTAAAATGTAGTGTGTTTAACTTATGCGAATATTTGGCTGATACCCAACCGTGAAAAATCAAGGCTTAAGCTAGGTTTGAACTGGCGACAGAAACAGAATGCCAGCAAGCGTTCCACCAGTTGAGCGACGAAACCGTGCCGGTGGCTTTAAAATTTCCCAGTTAGACCCTGCTACTCACCCGTTCCAGTACCTCATGTGAAATCTACCAAATGATGCAAAGGATAGACTGTCCCGGGGAGGATATACAACAGATAACGATGACTCATTTAGACTGCGTGCACAAAGACCAAAATTGTCAGTCGATGTCACGATGCACACACATACCGAGTTAGCACTCTTAATCGTTACATTTCTCTGTTTCCTGAACTGTAACCAATCAGATGGACGGGAGTAACCCACAAATAGGCTGACAGCCAACATAATAGATGTTTTGAAGCGTTTCTACAACCAGTTAACCTGCAACCACTAAAGAACCAGTAGAGAGTTGCTTTGAACCAGCCGACCTCCTTCAAGATCGTAACCACCTGAAAGTGCGAACAAATGTCTGAATGAGAGTCCAGACACTCATCTATTAGACAACGAAGTTGTGATCAGTGCCGTTTAGGAAAGACATGTGAGCAAGTGACCTCAACTACCATACTTTTTCCACTATACATTTATATCGATCAACCATTTTATGTAAAGGTATGGACTAATATTCCGAGACACGTTCATGGGTTGTGGATTTGAGTTCTCAAGTTGTTTGATGTTGATGACACAAAGCGTGGTAGAAGCGGTTGATAGTAGTCACTGAGGCTAAGTGCCCGGGCGTACTGTGTCTCAGTGTCACATATGATCGTACGTAGTGCAGTTACGGTTGCAGTTACTTTAAAACGTTTTCCATCGGTTCAATACACTCGATAACAACCCGATATTTGCAAACATCCTTTAGAGGAAAGCTCAAACTTACGCTGAATTTGAGCAGGAGAAACAGAGCGATACATATAATCTACTTTCACAAATACACACAACTATGCCCGAACAGATTAACGTAAGTGATTATGCGATGAAACCGATGGGGCTGCCTTGTTAGGTGTATTTGAAAACTGATGGTCAACTGTCCTGCTCACCAAGTTCTCGTGTAACGATGCTTTCAATAGAACCGGAGGTGCATCCGCTAGGACGCATGGCCGTTCAATTTTCAAAGGAACAATCGCTAGTCATAATGGATTGACAGCTGTTCACATAGCCACAGGGAGTCTTTGAGGATGTGAAGTAACCGATCTCCCGTATCAGGGAACATTTCGATTTAGGCACAAATTCAGACGGACAACCTGGTTACACTGACTGTTGCATAAATCTAGAATTCATTCACAGTAAGCCGTTAATTAAAGCATACAGCGACTAACTCTGTATAAAATACACCCGCAGAAATATTTCGGCCGGTGTTATGGGTTAAGTTACACGCACAATGATTGGTTCGGAAAAGAGTAGAATGTGAATGAGTCGCGGATCGTAAATGATCAGAAAACCGGTTGAGAATTCACACCAAGAAGGGCCCAGTTATTCAAAAGGTATAGTTTGTTGGAACCTACAAATCCTGCTTATCTTCACAATCCATAGTATCACCATGAACCCAACCGGTTGGTTTATCAGGCATTTGAAATCATTACGCACAACAGTTGTTCGAAATGATTAGGGACACAATTTCGCCTGCTGTTTGCATAAGCGGATTCTAGCTCGAAGTCAATCCACTGTATTATTCATGACCACAACTCTTTGGCATCAGCTTCACTTTTGAGTCCGAAAACTGTTACATCGGTGTGTTATGAGCGCTCAGTTTTATTTCCAGACAAGTTTTATCGAAAACTTGATAGTGTGACAATGGAATGTTCAATGCTGGCCGTACTCGCTGATACAACTGTTTCGCGTTTAGGAAAAAAAGATAACAGCTACTCACTGCACAGTACTTTGATAACATATTCTGCGAAGAAAAATGACTCATGATTGCATGCTGACCAATTCTGTGCAAAACCCATCAGCTTTCAACAAAGCGTTTGATTCACCACAGCAGATCAAGAAAATAGCAGTTTTCCTCTTAGACGTAAAAATGGCCACTAACAAAGATGGACCTAGTACGAAGGTGGTGCGGGGAAACAACTTGGGCGGGGTGGTATTTTCATTTTAAAAGCCTAGCATCAGAATTGCTCTAATGAGGTCTTGTTTGAACCCAATTTAGTAGGACTCTACATCATGGCAACTTCACGTTTTTACAAAAGACACTATAGGGAAGATGAGCGAAATGGTTGGTATCAGAAACAGCAGGCCGTATAAATGTAACTGTCATACATGGACAACACTGTGACCGCGCTTGGCCAAACTAAGCTCAAACTTGCCAGCAGAGCTACATTCAATGTAAGCGAATTATGAAGCGTCAATCAAACAATACGGCTACACTGTATCCCGAGAAAATACTCAACTCACTTACCCGTCACCGTAGCATAAATTATGAAGTTACCTGTGTTTGTGGAGTCAGATACTTTAGCCCGGAAATAAGAACGCTTAGGAAACGTTGCGAATCAGCTGAGTAACAACGAAATCACCGCTTCCCAATCTTTTGTCACCCAACAGCTCAAAGAAATGAGCAACATCAACAAAACTGAGAATACTTTTCGTGTATCATGTCATTCATCCGATAAGCATATTCTTTTACGGAGGTTACTGCCATACCTTGTTATAATACATGTATAACATAGGCAAAACAACATTTATCTAAACGACACAGGACAATCAACTCAGCACTACCATAACGTTACTTTTTGATATCCATGATTTTACGATAATCCGAAGAATGGGCATTTTACTTCTAACCATTCTGTTTATGTGTATTTCTCTTTCAGAATGTACGTACTCGCTCGTTTTCACATGTCCCAGTTGATGGACTCGTTAGGCCAACAGTGTCCGCATTGGCAGGCTCTCATCTATCGACCTGCTTGCTATCCTCCGTTTGATCACCTGTCTGAATACATGAGTAGCCAACCCAACATAGAACACCGTGGTGTCATACACGTATTTCAATTTTTGCGAGGAGGCACTAAAAATCAATCAATCATTAGCATAAACCTAATATTACTTGCTATTAAACGGTTCACCTTGCTTTCTCAATTGCTCAAACAGTTCAGAAAGGGGTGGCAATAAAGGAAGACCTATGTGTGCCTTCCTGTGTACCCACGATAGTTAGTAATCCAGTATGCCATTGGCTATCTAAGTTACCTTATAATTCATAAATGTAGCTGTGTATTCCGACTGTATGAAAGATGAATCACAGAAAGTCACACCGCATCTTTTGATGGCTTCAACAAAAATCCTGAATTGTCCTTTCCTTAGTCAATCGTTACGCCGTTTAAGACAACGTGTTTGTGCTTCACTAGTGGAAAATTGAGAGCTCACACATTTCCAGAAACTGGGTTTCCTCAACCCATGGGCAAGCGATCAATCAGCTGTGTGTATCGTTAATACGACCGGAATCAGACGAGGAAAACAAACAGGCCCGAAGGGAGTAGGTTAACTTAACTGCCCTCCGTGCTTAACACGTGACCAAAATTGTCTGCTCCCACAGATGGTTTATCAGTTACATCCACAGACAAGCAATGACGTGAGGGAGAGAGAGAGAACTAAACGGGTAAGCAATAGTGGAACGTTGAACAAATGTGCAGACTGCTATGAAGACGGGTTGTAACAATGAAGCAACTCTGTGCTTACTAGTATAATTACAAAAGTGGATTTTAATGACCAGGTTCAACAGACCAACCATCTCTTGTACGTGATTAGGAAACTAGCATGTGGGAGCCGCTCTAAATTGGGATGCGGGAAGACTGACGGTCTCATCCATTTAGTTATTTAGTTTGACAGTGAAAGGCAGAGGACGACTGAGTGATGGGTTGATGTTGTGATACGCCAACTCCATGTCAGAATCGAATGTGAAGCAATGCAGAACGCAAGTTCACAATCAGGAAATCAACCGGTCAAGCACTCATTGCTGTAGATATGCTACGAATGAGGTGTTGTGAGGGTCGTGTTCAATGCGTGTCTTAAAAACATCATGTGAGAAGACTAATTCGTAGGTTGGTCGTGTGTGTTTCCCTCTAATCGATCTGATTCACTCCGTCTGACAATCCTCCATTATTTTGTCTATGAAGAAATTAATCAAAATTGGTGACAATCGACAGCCTTGACGTAAGCCACTCGTGGTGCTGAAACTGTCAGACAGCTCAACGTGCTTAGTCGGCACACTTCTGCGTTTGAGCGACTCTAAATGTGTAGATCGATCCACTGAATCGAACGCAACTTCATAGTCGAGAAATACAACAATTGTTGGCCGGCGATATACATGACGCTACTCCAGAATTTGACGAAGAGTGAAAACGTGATCTATACATCCCCGCCCGGGGCGAAACCCTGCCTGTTCTTCCCTAATGTTTACCTCTCGAGCTGCAGTGAGTCGGCGAAGTATAATAGATGCTAGAACCCTAGAAATGACTGGGGTCAAACTAATTCCTCTGTGGTTTTCACAAGAGCTCCTTATACCTCTCTTGAATATAGGAACTATTATCGAGTGACTCCAACTCGAAGGGATAGTTTCCGTCATCCACACAAGTTGAAATAAATGAGTGAAAAGTTCTATCAACGCCTCTCTCCCTTCTTTGAAAAGTGCCGACACGAGGTCATCCGGACCGGCAGTCTAATTACGCTCGAGAGCCGCAATGCAATTGCGGACCTCAGTTTCAGTGGGTGGTTCCAAGTCTATCGACCAGGACACTACATTACAAGTTTGTGGCGGCAACACGGTAGATGCAGGAGGTCAGTTAAATTGACCCTCAAACTGTTCCGCCCACCGCTCTAACCTTCTGGACTTATTATAGATGAGTGTGCCATCTGTCTCGCTGATAGCTTCACTGACAGTCGGTCGCCTGGGACCAGTGGCACGGATAAGCTTAAACAGTTTGCCAGTGTTTACTGAAGCAAAAGCAGTCTCCATCTCCTCAACTTTTCCCAATAACCAAGCCTCACGATCAGCCTTTAGGCTACGTTTCAGTTTCCTACGGACATCTCTTCTACACTTGTTATGTGAACTGCCAGGAGGGATGTTCCGTCTGGCTTCTAACAACTCCAGAGATTTCTCCGAGATCCAATGTTTGTTCATTCCATGTATCCCCGTGCTGCATGCTAATGTACCTGGGTCCAGGATCGATCAGGATATTCGGTGTGAGAACTACTAAGGCAGATTTCTAAGCTGGTTTGATATTTATGCCTTACTGACGGTATAGTCAGTTTCTCAACCGCCAATCATTGCTGTCGGTGGGGTCGTTGCTCAGCAAAAGTGAGTACGAAACGACAACGTACCAGATGATTTATAGACAAGCAACGGTGAGATTCCACATCTGATTACAAAGATCCGACGTTTCCAGTGAATAGTCTCGCTCATGTTGTAACGTTTCAGCACGGGCTTACAAAATTTGCTGGGCGTGAGTAGTCAATTTGTTACTGTGCTGCTTGATGCAAGCAAGCAATTCAGATTGGCTGTAATATTCAGCATGTCATTTACATCGGGAAGCTCGTCCAATATGACCTCTACAGAGCTGATGTACTAAATGAAAGTGAACTGAACATCTTTTTAAAATTCTTTAAGAAAGTATCTGATGCCATCTTGTGGACCCTGGCGTTCACGTTGCCGAATGATTAAATTTCGAAGAAAACATCGGAATGAAAATCGTCCCATCTTCATCCCTTTTGGTTCTTATTGGTTACTGATTCCACATCCATGAATCACATGAGTGTAAACCAGTTCATCCACCCAACTTGTGTTGGCTACCAACGTTACCGAACTTCGGCAAAATTAGGGTTTGTTTCGACATGAGTAACTGTTGCACGGGTAATTTTTCCTGTCACTTGTTTGTAACGACTGAAGTCTGTGTTGAAAAGTTTTCTTGCAATTTCAGTCGCTAAATTCATCACACTAAAACTTTAGATGCTACTTGCCTCAATTTGGAGTTCTGTAAGAATGGTGCACCGTGACTGAAGCTGAAACTGCTGATTGGCCGAAATGGACACAAACTTGAGCCAATCAGCGAACTGATCTACAACTCATCTACCAATAATCCATTGACATTACTGCTGAATGGTAGGGGATTTTGGCTTTCATATAAATTGAACAACACCCACAACTGATCGCAGCTGTCGCATTCCCGTAGACTTTCCATTCCCGTAGACTTTCCAACCAGCCTCTTTCGAAAAGAAGCACTAGACTCGAGTTTTGCTCTCATTAGAGCTCGCCAGTAGTGCATATCGTTGTCACGACCGAGATTAGAACCCCGACCACGCTTTCATCAGGCAACCGCGTTGAGCACTGAGTCATTGACCTCAAATCAGGCAAGACTGAATGATCACACGTGAACGCTCAGTCACATTTGTTTGTGAGTAATATTCTGATTATCCGATCGCCTCGAAAGGAAACAGTAACTGTCTTGTTAATTCCAATGGACGACCTATCGAATAGGACTTCTCTCCAAGTCGACATAACAGAAATCACTGACTTGTTAAGCGATATTTTGGTTCTAGTGAGTATTAGGGGATTTTGGTTCACATTGACCTGATCATACGGTAGTGTGCGTTGACTGATGTGATCGAATACGACGAATAAAAGTGTGCAACCAATCGGGAAAAACGAAACGGATGGGAAATCGAGCAGCATCACCGACCAAAAGCTCAACATCACAGGCACCAAACAAATGGCACGCCATTCCACCAGATGAAGCGATCAACTAGAGAAAAAAACCTGCCGAATGTAGTAGTATGGAGGATTCTGCATGAATACACCCCTGATTTCCACTGGAACTGACTTCGATGGGAGCTTGGTCTTTGTTTCAGTGTTGTTGAAGGGCCATGCAGCGATTCGTTACACTGAGTGCTACCAGGTAACAAAAGAATTTTGTTTGAAGGCCAAGAGGGCAGACATTAGTGCTGATCGATGGATAAGATTCTGGGTTACGCTGAGGGTAGCTTTAGATGGGCACTAATAACGGGGCTAGCCTCACAGATCGCAAGTTCTGGCCAACATGCTGATCACAATCGAAATAATGTACGATATCGTTGAAACGAGTGATGTATTGTTCTAGAACTTGTAACCCCAAAACAGTAGGTACATTCTCCATGTTCATACCAAACGGATGAAACTTTAGGACCCTGCTGACGATTAACCAATTTCGAATATTAACTGATTTGTCTAGCATAATTTGCATTCTGGTGAGTAACCGATGACTGGTTGACCGGTTTCAATGCACAAGTATACTCCGGCGGATGAGTGGGAGTCACAACCTATTGACACCATTCATCAGACGCACCGTTCAGAATGTAATCGATGGTCCGAAAAAGCGTAATAAATGAGGACATTATTGGAAGAGGACAATGTGACTTTCGAAGTGGTTGAAAACACTGATGAATTTGGTGGCCCAGATTTATGGGTTAGGTGTTCCATTGTTTCCCGAGCCTAGACTTTCGATTGCAAACTTCTTATCAATAATCGAGTTGACTCCACCAGTGCGTAGAAATTTAGGCGTATGAATCTGCGGTTTGTAGAGTCCGACGATTGCCTGTCTTTATATTCGGATTAGCTGCGACATTCCACTTTCGACCTTTCATTGATTGACCCTCGTTGTCTTTTTCTTGTCGTTATTTGGCTTTTGACCGACTTATTTTTTGACACTGAACAGTAATGCTATTGATTAGCTTTTTTCAAGTCTCAATAGTCCAACTGGGTTGTTCAATTGGGTTTAATTGTGTATTCATGCTTAATCATATTCGCGTCTACGTCCCCTCACGACTTTCCAACCCGTTGACTCATATCCCTTGTCCGGTTCTCTGTACCTGTTTATTGCTCCAATCAATGTGTATTGTCAGTTTACCACAATGTGACTTATTCAGATGTCGAAAGAGAGATGAAAACGTCTTAGAATATGTATGCCTACTCTGGCTGGTTCGGTTTATTGAGACCTAGTCAAATGATTATCGGATGTTGTGCAACTAGTGAACGTTTGAGATATGTGACATTCTTGGACATGCTAATGTGACCAGAAAGGTGGTGCCCTTCAGTTGATATAAATTTGTTGCCCTCACATATACACACATTTAATACTGGTTCTTCGAACCATCTTTTAACACTGTTCAACAAAGATTCCTCAGATTGTCAGGTTCCGTCAACCCATAAACTACCAGTGAGTCTAAAACGTTATATTTGTAGAATCCCCGTTATCGTTTGGGCCGTTGACTATCACATAGCTGCGAGATTCTGGAAAAAAAGCCACCGTTGTGCATTACGTTACACGTAAATCCAATATTACAAGTTACTGTGATGCTTCCAGTGGTTAAATGAACACACCCGAGACTTTCATGATCGATAGTACAACGAGAAATACCACACAGTCTTCAACCGAACGTAGGTTTTAGCGGTTTCACCTTCCCGACTTGCCATCATGGTAAACAGACTATCCAGTCAGCTCTACTATCCTACACCCGCCCCATTTTATGAGTAAAGTGCTTTAGCCTCAGTTAAAAGGTCTAACAGCCGATGTGACCCTAATGGGCAGTCTTCAAAAAACAAGATATAATCTACACATCATACACATTGATGAGCTTCACTAATCACAAAGTGTCGTGTGTATCATACGGTAGGTTGGCATTAGAATTCACACCGAACAGTCGTGCTGAGGTCAAAGGCTAGCTAGTGGAATGCTAAACAATGCATATTGAAGACACACACAAGACTCCGTTTTACAACGACTGCCTCACCAGAAAAGAATATTGGTCACCCAAGAGCAGTATACGTTGTCGAGCGGATCATCACTTTTTCCCATGCCTCAACAACATGTGATCAGTTGAAGTGTGGTTTATCCGGAGCGTTTAACTGCCAGCTGATTTCGTCTGATTCACAAAGCCGCTGCGCGTCTGTTGTTAACGGGCGCCTTCTGCAAATAAACGACCAAACTGCATCGCACCTTGATAAAAAGTGGAAGCAGGTACATAATCCTTTTTATGCGAACAGTATGAGCTTGCTCGGTAACGGAAGTGTTTCTGTCTGTGTATTTGTGTAACGTGCTTCGAGAAATCTGTGACACGTTTTGTTCTGTCTGTATTCCAGTGATGCTTTCAATATTTGTGGTTCAGTCATTGAAAGGCCGCATGCAGACTTCACACTTTTTCACTGTTACAAGCATACATGATTGTAGACGTATCTCGAATGTCGTGGTCCAATCATAAGCGATCTCGTGATCAGACACAATTTTCGTTGTGCACACAGTGCATATCGAAAGTTGTCTGCATTTTTGAATAAAATCTGGACTATGGACAGGATGAAAGCAAGTTCGCACGCTCCTGATAGGCGAGAATATCACAATAATCTGGATTGCAGACAAACACGATTGGCGCTTTTCCATATACCGCAGTTGGTGGATCAGCCAACACCTGTTTGCAATCCACTGGATGTGACCCTTGTATAAATTCCCACGCGCCACAATTTCCAGCTGTCTGAGCTCAGTGAGATGAGCATTTCAACACGTTTTTTGTGATAGTAGGAAGACTACGAGTAATCATACCCAAAAGAAAACGCAGACTGCGACGTCTTACATGAAATCCGCATGATCAACAAGAATGGCAGCAACCAGTCACAGATTCAATGCAAATGTTCAATAGGCGTGACAGTGTACATGGACAAGGTCGCAGCGGTGAGATAAGGACTGTGACTGCGGCAACCACGATCTTAGGGGAAGAGGTGGAGTGAATCTAACTAGGGCCGCCCGGGGCACTGGTGTGGTCACATCTCCAGGTGGGCAGTGGATAATCCAACGGCACACGGGGTTGCAATTAAATATTGTCCTCTCGATTTCTGAGTTAGGTGAAACGGGATGATTTTTACGCAAACTTGCTGAAACCGATAGTGTACGTAGATCATTAGTATGCACTCTCGTTTAGAGCAAAAACTTAGTCGTTTTGTTCTAATTTAAATCCCGCGTATGGTGCAGCTGATTGCTATGAGAAAAGACCACGTGTTTTCTATGATAAAAAACTCGCTGTTTTCCAGTCTTTGCAGGGGTGATATAGCACATGAAAACAAGACATCATGGTCCAGCAGGCTGCTTACAATCAAAAAGTTGAACATCATTACCGGCTATCTGTTATATTCCAACATGAATGGGATAAACTTACTGAAAGGCACTGTATACGTACATTACAAACGCACAAAGACGAATAGTTCTCTTAGGCTGAAAGGTAAATACATCTCACTCCAGGCACCTATCTGAAATCAGATCAGGATTTTGACAGACAAACAGAGTGAAAGCATAACAAGGCAAAAGCAGACAGTCATCGGAACATCCTCACTCCTTCTCGTTTATAAGTTAACAGATAGAGAACAGATTTCGAGATGACTACTTGTAGGACAACATAATGCTGCAATTTCTTATGATCAGTCAGTAAGAGGACACACCAGTGGATTACGGGAAGTGAAGGATATAAAAACATCCTTCGAATCGCATAAATGAATCAAAAACCCTTCGACCGTCGCCAGACACCTTTTAGACTGGAACTTTCCAGCTGATATTAAGCAACCAAGCCACGTCAACTGTGTGGTGAAAACCTTGTTGAATATTTGTTTTCCAATTCCAACTCGTAACCAGAATGGGTGCACAGATTCCGCGGAACATTGAGTTACAAAGTGCGACACTAAGTTTGACCGATGATCACCGTTACTAGAACTCAACTATGCATAACCATCATCATCGTCAGAAACAGCAGTACATCAGTGGTTCACACTAATGCTTAACTACCACATAACCACGAAAAAAGGCAAACCAAGAGAAAACAGAAAAATGAACTAGTAAAAATAGCCCCGTCCATATTCAAACATTCAACAACAAGGCGCACACATCCACAACTTACAAACAAACAATCCAGTTACATGCGAAAGTAACACGTCATCAACAAAACAACCTCATCACAGCTTTCATTGCCCAGCGTCACTAAATGCATTCACTTCACAGACAATTCGACCGAACAACATCAACATTCACACAACTGAACTCCATTAAACGCCATCTCACATAACCTCTTCAGCCAACGACTCTCCCAGTCGCGAAGTCTCAAGCATGAGAGCCAAACCAAAACTACTGTGGTCTCTCCTGTGGTAAACCACTTCATTCCTCTACACAAGATCACCATATGTCGATCCAGCACCTCATGCCAATCGGCCGCAGCGCCAGGAAACACTGCTCGGTGTGCCAATCGAATAGCTGGCATCCATACCACATGACCTGATCATCTAAGTCTGTGCAAACGTAAGAAGTGAACGAAAGAACTCGCTCGACAATCACTGCCAAACACCTGCTACCAAAACTCCTCGTTGCCTACTCGCCACTGCCACCCGATACGACCGACTGAACGCAGAAATCGGTGGCCAAATACCTCAAGATTCTACCAGTCTCCTACCGTGACCAACCACGTTCCGATGCCACAAAGCAATACAACCCTAATTGTCCTATTACATTCGCGACCCTTAACTCTCACACAGAAACCTCCCTGTCACCAGAAGTCCCACAGACTGCCGAATACCGCCACAAACATAAAGACACACTTCAAGTTCATCCCCAACAACTCCACCGCCACCACCGCAGATAATGCTCCTCCAAAGCATACAAACCGGTCAACAACCTCCATGACTGTGTTATACAACATTAAACCCGCGTGATCACAACAATCTCGCAAAAGCACTCCGCACTTCCAGACAACAAAGCGCATTCCGAAGTACTCAGCAGAACGCGAAATACCGTCTAACGCTGTTTGTGCTGTTCGAAAGTTGTCAAACGGCAACACCCTGTCATCAGCATAATCGAGATCAGTCAATCTACCACCACGTAGGAGGTCCACGCCAGTATTTTGTGAGTTTCACTCACAACCCACCATTGGTTCGTCTATGACGAGACTGAACGAAAACGGTGGAGCGGGACTGTTGTGTGCGCGTCAAGACCGCGGGTGTGCCCCACATTCGTGCCAAGGCTCAAGGTTCGTTCTGATTGACCACGGCCTCAACGACTAACGGCTCATTCGATCACGCACTCAAAAATGACGTCACAGCTTTTAAATGTGACAATGCAGGAGGTACTTCTACTGACTCACTTGTTCTCTCTATCGTTGTTATTGCCCGTGAGGCCTACTGTTGATAGAACCCAAACAGAGACAACACGGACAACGTCGAAGTACACCGCCCATTGTGCTCAAACTGTCACACAGTTTACCGTAAACCATAAACTGAGCCCAAGTATGGCAATAAAACACCGACAGTATGGTCACATACTTGAACCGCACACCCATGCTTCTAACCGACTCTAAAAGTGCAGACCGATCCACTGAAGCGAACGCATCTCTATAGTCAAGACACAAGACAGTTGATGGCCTGCGATACAAATAACGCTGGTTTAGAATTTCATGAGCGGTGAAAATTTCACCAACACAGCCCCAACAACAACGAAACTGCAGTGAGTCGACGGAGTATAATGGATGCCAGAACCCTAGGGGCCAAACTAATTCAACTGTGGTTTTCTCAAAAGCCCCGAACTCCCTTCTAGATTATGGGAACCACTGTCGAGTGACCCCAGCACAGAGCGGTGGGGTATCCTCCGTCCTGTGAAAACTACCGGCAACAGGGCATCTGGGTCACGAGCTCCATTACGTTCGAGAGTCGAAATGCAACTGCGGACCTCAGTCTCAGTGGGTGGCTCCAAATCCACCGACCACGGTGTTACATCACAATTTTATGGCGCCAACACTGTGCAAGCAGGAGGTCAGCTAAATTCAACCTCAAACTGTTCCGCCCTTTGATCTAACCTTCTGCAATTACTCCAGATAAGTGTGTTATCTGTCTCGCTCCTAGCCCCACTGACAGACGATCACCTGGGACCAGTATTACGCACCAGCTTGAACAATGTGTCGATGTTCCCTGAGGCGAGAAGGGTTTCCATTTCATTAACTCTTATCATTAGACAAATCTGAAGGTCAGTGCCCGGGCTGTTTCAGCTCCCTATGGATCTCTCCTAAACTTGCTCTATGAACTGTCAGGAGGTATGTTCTGTATGGCTTCTAAAAATCTAATGATTGTTCAACTCACAAACCCCCTGTCGCATACTTCAGTACTTACACTTAACCGAAGGGCATAGCCGGTTTGTTGACAGTTCAATATTTTGAACTCTGTACCTCGATTGGATCACATGTCAGCTTTGACAACTCCAGTATTCTCTCGGACACTACATTATCGCAGCAGTGTATGCGGAATTAAAAAGACCGCAAAACATGACTCCACTGGACCAATCATAAACCAATTCTATGGTCGGAAAATATAATGGATAATTTCTACCACCCAAAAACGAAAGGCTTTTACACAAAATATACATTGTTATGCCTAAAAGAGAAACCGGTATGGAAAAGGGTAGAGATGTTCTCAAGTGGGTTAAGATCCGTATGTACGTTGGACATTCCAAAACATATAACTTTATAAAAATTGGCCATACTCGTGCCCTGTAGGACTTGTAGGCTGACGCTTTGTCTCACTGAAAAGTGGCAATTCCAGACACTTTTGTCTTACTGAACAGTGAAGGAACACGGTTCAGTTTGGTGAACTAGAATATCGCATTTGCTTCTACATCCAAATCAATTCCTGAAAGCACATTCCCAAACCATCCGTAGCTATTTAGCGCTGAGTGGGTTGAAAATAAACGAGCCCCTGCGTTTGCAAAGCAAGTCAATATTGGGTTCAGCTACTCAACAGATCCAAGTTGGTTTATTGCTCAGAAACGGAGCAGTTCACAATTAAGTCGGTAAGATATGACGTCCGATTCATTTCAAGCGTCTGCAAGTTTGACGTCGACACGGCGAAGTAATTTTTGTGAAATTTTCTGTAAACCAGTAACCGAATCTCTTGTCATACTCGTTTTCCAATTCTTGTAACTTCCCGTTCAAGTGACGATCATATCTCTTCGGTACTGATGGCTTGACTGAATGCCGACCTGGTGTGATTAGACCGCCTATATCGTTCGGATCAAATAATTTGATGTTCGCTTTTGCTAACCCCCTTACGCGATATGGCTTTCAGTAAGTTACACGGTATTGCGCATTTCGACACGACCGAAGGACAAATAATGGACAAAACGATCTGCACCGGTTAAACTCGCATCTATCCGACAAGCACATTTAACACAATTTGCGTTGTCTTCACCAAGAAATCATCCACCTTTACAGAAGCATACTGAGCGAAACAGTTTGCTGTTCTTAACGACATCTCAATGATCTTTGGTAAATAAGGGCTCTTTTGTTCAATCATTCTTTCTCACTGGAGTCCAAGTTTTCCATTCATTCATTCATCTGAATTTAAAAGCACCAGCAAATCTGTGCATGGAGGGAAAATTTACAAGAGACAAGTCCTTTTAGCTCCAACAACTGACGGTGCAGTAAAAAAGTTTAATTCACTCTTTCGAGTTTACTAGATAGTGACCTTTGCACAGACTGAACCATCATTGTATTGCTTTGTGGAAAGGTTCATGTCATCCAACCAACATCTCGAAGTGGAGCCGCAGTCCATTCGTTCGTCTTTCACAATCCACTCGACCACAATTTACTTTGGATTTTGTCGGTTAGCTCACCGAGTTCGACGGAGCAGTTTGCGGTGTTCAGTTTTGGTACACAATCGATTAATACAAACGACATACAAGTAACTAGGTCGTATCTTGTCTCACACTCTATCCCCAATAATCAACACACAACCACACACGCACGCAACAAATGTCCAGCCCTATTCGCATCTGAGATCCGGTGACCCATAAACATCTATCCTATTGGTAGCCTGTCGACACACCGCACGTCAAACATGCCAATTGATGACTACCTTTTATCAAAAGGTTGCATACAGTAAATCTTCTGATGTGAATCACTTGATCAAGGCTCTTCGAGACGATCGAAACGTTAAGAAATTTATGGCTTTTTTCCATCTTAATTCGTTGTGACTTCGCCGAAGGGTTATGTAATAATGATTAGGGCGACTGTTTTCAGATGTTTTGATCACTAAGAATTTAGAGCTACACAGCTATATCTTCATTAGTGTTCGCATGGGAAAAAACGCAAGATGTCCAAAATATTCCTAACATTAATAATCAGTGTGTACCTGGAATGTATTTGATTTTAGGTCCAAATCCAAAAGCGAATAGTCTGCATTGCGATCTCCATTGGAATCAATGCGCATCTTCCCGATCACACCTGTGAATTTGAAAATGGAAAACCGAGACATACAAAAGACAAGTGACTAATATATACTCACATGAAATGTGCATCATCAGGTCAATACATTTCTCTTCGAGCTAAGAAATGAACATATCAACGAATATATTGTGAGTGCGGATTGACTACCGTACATTGAGCATTAACAACTTCTGAGATTCACTACCTGGAAAACCCCGACCAGTGTATTCGAATAGCTTTCCAGAGTACAACCAGTTTCGTCATGACCGACTCCTAAATGTCAAAGCATAAATGCGGACAACCTTGTCGCTCAATCGAAGGTCTCAACTCCGCTCACTTCTGTGGTACAAGATGTGGTTATTATCCCGTTAACAACGCGCTTCGGTGTATGCCTGTAAATGTGAATTCTGTGTCATGTGGTTAAGGCAGCCCAAAGTTACCACACTGATGAGACTGTGTGGTAAACCTATTCAACACGGGAGTCCCGACCCAACGTTTCATCCGCAATTGTATCCTGCTGCCCATCTCAGATCTGGAAATTCTGCATTTGGGAAGTCGACCCTATGTCTATCATACACACAATAGCCACAATAAGGCCACATAAAAAACGCTTCAGTGAGGTCTACATCTCTTTCATTTTATGATGTCTTGACGTCACCTTCGCGTGTGTCGAGGTGAAATTAAAATGTCCTAAGGAGGTTTTCGGGGTTCCAACGACAAATTAAGTTGTATGGCTAATGTGCAAACAGGTAGGCTGACAGACAATGTAATTGGTTGGTTCTTACGGAATGAGAGGTTACATACCCACCAAGTGCAAAGAGTAGGCAAAACTAGCTCACCCGGACTTAATTGCCAGGTTGATGAGGGCACAAGTTAGCGCCGATAAAGTCTCAACCTGATTTGCCTCAATGTTCCTTGAACGATTTCCGTTACACGATTAGCCAACATAAGCCAGATCGTCCGATCTAACTGTTCATTGTCCGCACAACGATCGTGTTCCTGTCCGGCAAATTAATTAGTCTAACCAGGGCAAATATGCGAGTGTACAACCACATCGGAATCAACAATTGATCATAGACGAACGTACTTTAGTCAAGTCAGTTTATGTCATAACGTCAGATTTCGATATAATGTCAAACTTTAATCAAGAGTTGTCTGGATTCGCACATTACAAAGGTTTAAAAAAAGCACGTCTCCATAGAAATGGAGGAATAATTGGTATAGTTGGATGCATAACATTTGCCTCCTGGGGAGACAGCGCTGTCGATCGTACATGTGTTGACCTAGGCTGTGATTGGCTTAGAATGATGTGTGTTATTCCTGCTCTGACTTGGCATTTGGCTGAGTGCATGAGGCATGCGGTGTTGACACTCAGACACACTGTTCCAAGGCTCGGGCGGTCTGTTCTGTGAGTTCTCAGGGCAAGTTAAAAATACATCAGTTATGAACTTAAATCAAAGGGTGATACCACCAAAATTTGGAAGTGTAGCAGTTGGTCACAAACCGGGAGATTTGTTTTGAAAATGCCAATTCGGCATTGAAAAACATCAGGAAACTGTAGGGTTGGGGCTCGCGCTAAAGAGAAAAGCTGTAAAATAGGACGCAGACAAAGGTGAATGCTTATGTGTGAAAACACAGTCATAATGAACCCACGTAAAAGGGCGATTCCAGTCAAACAAAATTTCCTACACGCTGTGCAGTGACGGGCAGCCATACGTTCGACGAACTACCTAGGTCAAATTCCACTACAACACGGTAGTTGTCTTAAACGTATAAGAAAACAAGATGAAATCTTCAGAAAATAATACGGAAAAACAACAGCTGCAAAGTACATTTAGTGGAAAACTAGATTCACATGGGATAATGAAGCGAATGACTACCTGGTCCAAAGTGGATGAAAACTTATGACCCCAGAAAGGGAATGTTTGTGATTCTGATAGCGGTGTAAACTTCATTTGTGTAATGTACGGTAGGTGAAGTAGATATTGTAATACTACGTTTACAATGGCTAATTTACTAAAAACTGATGGAATTTGTTTAAGTGGTTGGGCAACAATGGGCTTCTCCGTGCTTGTCCTCTATCCCAGTCCCTCTAATATACGCTCGTATGGCACTTGATGGTTGTGGATGCATGTCACTGGAATCAACCGGCCATATTTAAATGAAAGATAAAAACAGGGCCAGAGTCACTTGACTGCGTTGCTCGCCAGTACCTATATTTATCAAACCAGATATTATTGTTCAACAACAAACGCATCCCACTGGTTAGATCTTTGTGTCAACCGATAAAACTGTCAGTGTTCTGTCTCTGGCTATTCAGTAACCGATTGACCATCCCGCATGAATACGATCACTACTAGCTGCAATCCAGGGAATTCGATCGCTCAGTAACAATGCTTGATTATCTGGATATGATAACGAATGGAGTTGTAGCTCTACAACAGCAATGTCCTCCATGGGATACAAATGATAAGCTTAGATAGTTAGCTCAAATTGAGGGCAGGTTAACAAGCTGAATCTTTAGATGTCCAAACGTGGATACTATGAGGGACAGCTGGACTCGGACCAGTGACAAAAAAGTCATGTCCAGACGCGACTAGCGCGGTACCGGAACATTATGAAAACTTTTTCAGATGGAAAAACTTCAGCCAGTGAGTCACTTACGCACCGTATTAACTGTTCTGATGATTAATGTGTCGTTTGGAGACAAGTTAAGTGATTGGGGTTCTCCGTTCCTTACATCAACGAAAATACTGCACGCAACAAATGTGAGGTAATCGCCAACTCATCCCGAAGGTATACTGAAATGTCTGTCTGAAGACCTCAAGCAAACACAGACCAAGCCATGAGGGAGTGAGCAAATTCATGAATGAGCAGAATAGGGTACCTGAGTCCGCATAACGACGGGATAAACTGTGTGCCAATCTTGATCAGAAAGCTTTGGCCAGTGTACGTAATCAACCTGATGCTCATCACAAATCCACAGGAATGACAGACTGGAATACGATAGTTACTAGGTTGGGTCATAATTCTTCCTCTTTCGACATGATTCACATAGCGCACCAGGCAGACCTGTTTCCAAACGGGAATAAGCAGTCTTGGCAACAAAGTGCAGACTCAGGCATATAGCTATACACCAATGCTACCACTGTCCCGAGTTATCCAAGCAAACTAATCGCTTCCTGATTCCACAAGACAGCACGTGATCCCGTCAGCAAATCACACACGCAACCGGAAAGCATATTTTCCTCTTGGTGATTGATGGAGAGTGCCCAGATAAGCTTCAGTGGATATGCAAGCATTTTGGCGAAACCGTGTCTCATTGAGCAATTTTACATATTGAATATTTACGCTTCAGTTGGGGTAGACACGTTGAGTGTTTTTGTAAAAAATGGTCCCTGACTTCAATCTGTCAGGGGATCAGTAAGGACGATGCTTCCTATATCATTCCTTGCACTTGGACACTTCAAACCAAAGATTCCCCGTACAGTTCAATCGTTTTCAGCCTGAGTGCAAACGTTTGGTTGGAAACCAGGAAGAATTCCAATGTCCCGAGTTCAATATCTGAATCATTACCTTAGTCGTTGGCCACAAGTGTGTATCAATCTTTAGTGAAAGATTCAGGTGGCAAGCAATTTTCACATTCGAATTGGCAAACCCTTGAAACGTTTACGAACCAAAGAAAGACAACGAATGTCACGTTATCTTGGTATTCAACATGCGGACCGTTTAGAGGTGATAAAGCGACTGCGCTTTTAACCTCAGTATCTTCAGTAAAAAGTCAAAGACATTTCTGTCACTTTACTATAGAGCTCAAGTGTATGCCGGTGAGAAAA
Source organism: Paragonimus westermani (assembly GCA_008508345.1). NCBI lineage: Eukaryota > Metazoa > Platyhelminthes > Trematoda > Plagiorchiida > Troglotrematidae > Paragonimus > Paragonimus westermani. The sequence goes on along the minus strand of QNGE01000545.1, from coordinate 158,350 downwards.
TCAAGGGATGGTCGATAGCAAACGAGTATTATATGGGGAAGGGTAAAGAGACAGCCATTCCTGTGAACCACAGCTTCATAAAAACGAATATTTTGAGTGCGTGTGGAGAACCGTGAACTACCTAATGACTCTATCCCCACACATTCACTTGATGTCAACGATGTGGACGATAACACAAAATAGATATGCTGAAGTGAACGTCATCGGTTCAACTGCAATTAAACTCAACTGCTTAAACAGTCCACTGAATGAACAAATTAATAAGCCAATTGCTATGTCACGCGGAACAAGCTTTCTTATTCAGGTGGAAGTAAACGTAAACCAACTCCCAGAGGTAAAGTTTCACCTAAACAACCCAGTGACATGATGAGCGTGGAAAGAAGTGAGGAAAGAACTCTACTGAAAATAACTCACAGTCAATCAGGAACTACGGGGTGACAAACACACCATGCAGTGTTACTGGCTTAATCCGTCACTGTCCAATTGATTCGAGTTTGACACACAATGAACACAAAGAACCAGTTGGAATTACCATATAGTCTGACTACTGAAATAGAATGAACAAAATGATCACGTGCGCTCAACTTTCCTTAGCCAAATTTTGATCGGAGCACACTGTGTTGATCGCCTTTGGATAACTACACAACGCAATTAACAACCAAAAACCCAATCGTTGTCGACAAGGAAACCTGTCCAAATAACGGGCAGGTTGTACATGTTCCGGACATTTAGTGGACAATCCAATCAGCTTTGTTCTCGCATTCAAAAGCAATTGAGTTGTCTAACCCACCTGTAAGAGATGAGGAATATGCACTAAAAGTGAACTTTCCCGTTTCCCCATTTTGTGAATAAGTTTTATCACGTAGACGTCGAAACGAGGTCATTTAACTGTTCGAGAACAATCCTGTATTGATTCGATTAAAATTCTCGACCTTCACATACAAGCAAGACGTTTTGTCCCAACTCACATACCAAGAAAAAAAGGAGGATAAAGGATAGACAACTCAGATCGCCACCGAAGTTCAGTCAAACTAGCATGAGCAGCTTACAGTGCACATAGGAAGTGACTCAATCTACAATATAACAGACTGTTGGTTAATAGTCTCATCCTGTGAATAGTGTGCGAACTGCAACACAGATAGCTAATGGCTTTTCCTCAATAAATGAAGGTATCTATGACGTAAACCCAGTTCCTATAAATTTGCAAAAGTTATATGACTCCATACAGCATCAAGCCACGCACATCACCTCAACACTCATTCCCTCCTTTTGTTCCAGCATTATTCCACCGAACGTGGTGCATTTGTGGGGTGCTGCTCATGTGCAAACATGCCGACGTGTTATTAATCTGACTCACATTGTGGCTAGAAACGAAAGGTGTTTTTCGTTGTCTACAGGACATAGTTGTATCCTCTGCCAGCGGTTGTTTTGGTTCGACCACTAACACAAGGACGTTTGAAATTGCTATCCTGTTCTAAGTGTGCAATTTTCTCGTCAACAATTAATTGTTATCCAACGACCGGTTCACGTAGACCTACAAATTACATAGGTATCTTGGATTACGACCACGTGCGGAATAAGTAATGGTCTTTGCACATGAATGCGTCGATCGTGCCAATCAGTCTGAATGCATTTGGTAACCTCCGCCATGGATTAATTAAACCTTCTTTCTTTGTTTTTGACTGCTCTGTGGACTATAGGGGGAAAATCCTTTGATCCCACGTGTAACGGTATTTCTAACTGCGCTGGTTTTTATTGTCCAACCCCTTTCCACACTTTGTTCACCTACTGCTGTCATGCCACAAGTTACATTTTCGAGTTCCATTTAGCATACGGATGGACTGAATCAATAACAAATGATATAACTTTCCGTGTAGTGTTCTTGGAGAATAAGTACATCACAAAGAGAGTGGACAGTTGTTTGATGAAAAAGTACAAGACACAAATAGCTAAAATGTTTACATGATTTTCGATCGGCACTGGATTGCTTAGAACACATGCACTACTCATAGAATGGTAAACTGTAGTGAGTAAGGGAATAGCGGATGTAAACCATGTGAGAGCACAGGATAACAGAGGCTGCTGAACATCATAACCAATCGGGCATGCAACACTCATCAAGTGGCAAAAACAACCCTGCTAACGATTGAACACACAACTTCATTTGGATGGAACGTTCAGAAAATCAAACAGTTTCTTCTTCTTCAGAATCCACTATTCTACAGTGAAGTAGTTAAGTTAGCAATTAGCAGAAAATACTGTTTGTTTGCTTAGGTCAGTGTGTGGGGTCATATTCCCTTAACCAGTAGATTTTTACAGCAGTTGACATTCCACGTCAAACGGTTTACCACCTTCTTTCTAAGTTTCAGCTCAGTTTACAAATATCGTAAATAAAATTCATTTCCATTTCACCTCTCTAATGCAGATTAAACACAAATAAGTTATGTCCAGAAACAAATGTTCGTATCGTTGTCCCTATGATGGCAGTGACAATACCTGTGAACTTTGATATTTTGATTTTCTCTATTGTTGCATTTGCTCATCTAGGCTAACTGTAAACGATCTGTAAAGATACTGCGAAATCTGACAGATCATAAATTTGGTGACATCAATCTACTCTCTAGTTTATTCAAATTCGTGACAAGAAGTGAATATTTCAAACCTGCTATTCGTTTATGTAGTAAGAGCGATTCGCAGTCGATATAAGTTCTGATCATAACTATGAATAACGCAGCTCATCTCCATCATATTCTCGTTCCGATTAATGAGTTAACCTGCAAAAATTTAGGCTTGTAATCGTCGGCCACATAGAAGTCAACCATTAATCAGGAAAAGTGGTTTCCAGTATGCATTATGACCTCAATGAAATGTATTGTTACTAGTATCAACAATAATTAAGATAGGGGTCAACTTCTACGATAGTATGTGGATTGAATTAAGTAACACATGAAACTCAAGAGCACTTGTAAATCCAAGGCCACCGCGAAGCTGTGCGTAACGTCTTCCATAAGATAAGGAACATAAGTGACCTGTACCCCAGCCTCTGATATATCCTATTATGATCGCCGGATCACGTTCAACCGTTTTTTTTTCAAACCAAGATCAGGAAAGTGCAGGAAGAAAACCTTTTATTTCAAGAGATTTGAGCCCGTATTTGACGGTGCTCCTACACTATCCGTGATAATACTTAAAGTTAACACGACACGAAGCGAAGCCGCATCTTTCAAAACCAACCACTGTGGAATTTGTGGCGGAGCTGAAGGCAAAATCTTGCGATGTCAAAATTGTGTTTTCAACAACGGTCTAGCATTGCGAACTGGTGCAAGCTGATCTCTGCAGGGCAGAGTAGGTAATTACTAACAGTTACACCCATAAGGAAGATGTGATGGTTAGGGATGTTTCGGATTAGGAAAATAACCAATAGCTCACTCCACAGGGTTCCCGGTGATAATGGAACCGAATTCAGCGGTCAAGCTGGAGCATGGAAACACTAAACTCCAAGGCAAAACAAAACTTGCTCGTCCGAATTCCAGCAAATAGTTGATTGCGTGCCGTCAGTCTTAACAGTCAATCGGTGAAGGTCAGAAAGACATTGTCAACTGTCCCAAATGACAATGCCACAAAAAACGTTTTCTGCAATATCCCTTTTAAACTTAGGATAAACCAAACAATCGGACAGTGATATCGTTATCAGCTACCGGTGGCATTAAGGATTGTTGTTTACCTAACTTTGATTATGCTGTTGTCCGGCTTTATTGTATAGTGTACTCGGAAAATCGTCCGTTCGTTAGCATACAGTAGACAGCACTTATGAGTACGAAACATGTAAACTGGTAGTACTGATCGCAATTTACAAACTGTCTAATTCAGCCGATATGCTCGAAGCTTCACTTGATCAGTAGCACATACGCGATGGCCATCCAGCACTCAGTTCTCATAAGTCACCAGATATATTTAACCGTGTGTATTTCTGTTTCCTTTCTATTGACGATCTGCCAAATAAAAAGTGAACGATGACTGGTGTTTTCCCTCACACTCAATTTTTTTCCTACGAACGAGGACGTTTTCATTACAATTACGGACTAACCAACGAATAATATTTTCTGAACACAAAGACAAAAACTACGCATGTGATCCTTCCATTTTCGGTACGAACCGACGAACGTATGAAAAGTTCACGTAGTGCCACACAATAAACATTGGCGACACAGTTTATCGCAGACAAGAGCCTGGAATCCTCAATGACCGAAATGCCATACAAGAACAGATCGTTCAGCTAACAGTCAGTGTTTATTATGTGGTGCAGCTATATGAGACATGCGCAGTTGCAGGTACTGTTGTCACATTGATTGGATAGGGTCTGTGTTCTCTACTAAGCGATGCGCACTGTGAACATTGGTCTTTCTGGGAGAGTTCGTACTCATCAGCTATGGTAGTACTCAGGCAGGCAGATAATAACATACCGTGACATGAATACAAAGATGCGTAAATCAGCTCGAACCGCCGCCAAAGTCCAACTCCGGTGGGATAAGGACAGGAGAAATCACACGTAAGTTCGACGCCACACAGATAAACACAAACACACTTAACGTTTGCCAAAGTGATCAATCGTGACTTTTTGAAAAACTGAGACGACCCGTTTCTCTGTCTTACAAATCATTGCAATTCTATTTCAGTTCAGACACGAGTTCCGGTCTCAAGTCCAGCGGAGATAGCAAGAAAGAACTGTCAGTCCAGAGGAACGTAAATGTGGGTTTAGGAGGAACAGCACATGACCGGCTTCAGACTTGAGAGAGTGCTTGCCAAAGCAGCTGGCTGACTAACTTGGCGAAATGTTCATACTTTAGAAGCGCCAAAATATATAAGTTATGATGTCTCGATGGATCAAACGCTGAGCACGGAAAGTAAAAGACAGAGTTATTGAATCGGTCTGTCAACGAATTTCGAATACTTTCTAGTCATTCACATCGCCAAAGGAAGAGGAGTTTGGGTACCAAATCCAAAGCTTCAGAATTAACAACCAGGCCTGCGGAGCAACAGTGTATAAAGTTTTCTTGGAATACTCTACCCCGAGCCATTAACTCAAATGTCTGGTTCAGTTGACAATGTGAATCAATCCCAACCTGCGGACTCAGTGACCAAGAAGTTGACCAACTTCGATTACTGCTGCGTCACGGTCAACTGCTGTCGATAACGGTGCCTCTTATTTGAAAATAGTTTTATGAACCACCTCTTACGTATGCAAAAGACATCAGTGCTGCAACTATAGCAAAAGAGTTGACTGACAGTAACAAACGCAGTTCCGCAACCGGATGAGTAGAGTCAGTACCAAATCGCAACCGTTGCTGTACACCGTTATTGATGTGGTTTCTTGTGCAAGGTTGTTGAAGATCTACAGCTCGAATTGCTTAGGATTCAGTTTTAGTCAATCAGTATTTGTAATAACTCTCAGCTGGGAGTGTATTTAAGTGCAGAGCACTACTCGAAGGCTATTCCTAAAGCTTTATGCTTTCGATGACCGCTCATTTCGAGTACTGAGGCACACAACAAAGGAAAGTGCAAGGAATCGAATGGATCGTGGGGCTACTTCTTCAGTCCACTGTGAGCCATCGTCGTCCGAATGTCACATGCAAATGTCCTCATTAGATGTGCTGGGTTGTTCCATACTGTTGGAGTCAAAAGTGCTCAAGTACTTTTAGTTGTTTCAGCATCGCAGACAAATATCTTGCCGGAACATTCTGGATATCCGAGTCTGCAGACGATTATGGGAATACTGGTCTCACCCGTAACGTTTCAAGGGAAATAAAAACACCACAATGGACACTCAAACAAGCCCTACGCTTTAGTCTATGTTGACGTCGAGTTAGAGGAAACCGAAAGAGGTAATCGAAGTTCCAAAAATGTGGTTTCCGCGTTATCCCACTTAGATAAATTAGTTTCGTCGGGTAGATATCCCTTTCCAATGACATTCACGTTTGAAAGGATATGAGCCTGACAGCATCCGATAACAAGAGAACCTGTAATCGATCCTCTGGGTATGGCCTATAATCCTAGTTTCTATGTACAACTGATTCCCACGTGTTACATTCTTGATCGACCAAAAGAACGCAATTTTGAGGGCTGTTTTTTCATTTTGTACTTTCGGTCTGTAGTGAAAGAATGGAGCATTCTCAAGTTTAATGTGAAGTACGTGTGGTACACGATGTGTAAATCCGTTGGAAGGTTAACGTGAAAAGCTGTTCAACAGCCAACGTTGATGGCCTACAGGAGAGTGATCAACCAACAGTAAATCAGCAGGTCACTGAGTAGTACTATGTCGATTGTCTCTTTTGAGGCTACCTCAAATACAGGGTCCACAAGAAACGCCCACAGGAAGGTTTCAAAATGGATATAATGCTGGAATTCAATGCAATTTCTGGCACCAGTTTTCAATGTGTACTGTTATCATGCTTAGAGAGGACATTTTGTGCAAACAAAACAACGGACAAGATTTCGAGCAACACGTACGAATATATAGGTAGCTCCTTTTCTCTCTTCGTGAACATACCGTTGACCTGCTAGCAAAACAGCACATCTCCGATGTCAACTGTACAGTTAGTAATGTTCTGACCGTACAAAATGTTTGGTCTGCGAAATCGTCTGTTGCTGGACATTAATGTGAAAATACACAATAGCGAACGAAAACAGTTCGCACGGCCGATATTTATCCATATCCTTGACAATAGTGTAGCGACATTCTCTTTCGTAACATATCCAACATATTGCATGTACACATTTCAAATAGTCGCCTCCGGCTCCCGAACTTCCTGGCGATGAGATTCGTCCTTTAGTTTACAAGGGTTCGAGTAGTGCTAGCAAGCGAAGTTTCACGTTATTCAGCAGTAGATTTACTCAGCCCATACTGAAGTACGGAAACTGAGCAACATCATTACCGAGCGCTGCTAGTTCGTGTGTAATAGTGTATGGCCAAGTAAATATTATGATGCAGATTTTTGTAGCCTTATTCTGTTGGGATAACAAGAGTATTAACGTTGTGTGGCATCGGAGGCAAATGTGTACTATGGAGATGTAGCGACTTCTCGCCACTGAGATCAATGGTTAGGTTTCGTTTTAGCTTCTGGTCGTGTACATTTTAAGGGATTCTTCAAGGTTTCTCTGGAAACAGGACATACCGACAAAGAGCAGGACAGCATAGCTCAATAACACATGTTGTCATATGCTGCCTAGAGTTTATACGACACGACTTCATCACATCACGTCACAGTCTAGAAGCATAGCACGACGTGTGTCAATTACTCTGGAAAAATCGTTGGTTCCTATGGTGTTTTGTACTATATTATAAATCTGTTTCGTACATGAACGCAGCATCTCATTATTCGTCGCTTGATGGGAAAATTGTCGTGATAGCGGAATCCGATAGAGAAGTATCATGTTTTCGATATTGCTCATCTGCATTCACTAATGCATGCCACTTTCTAACCCTGTGTCATCTTTTAAACGCCGAAGTAGGTATCACTGACCAGTTGCTTTCGATCGGAGAACGCGGCGGCCGAAGCACTGAAGGATGAAGCTGAGGGTCTTCATTTAAAATGTGCGACCGCACTCATGTCGGCGTTCACGACTGTTTGCAGAGTTGAGTTGGGTCCGTTCACTAACCGACCTCAGTTAGACTACCTTCTAAACAAGCTTTCAAAATCCACATTAGGTTATATGAGCTCTAGATTTTGTTGTCGGGTGCTCACTGTTAAGATGATCGGTATTTGTTTGACGTCGATTTTGCGTGAGCTGTCGTGTGGTTTTGCCTGTCCCATAGATCTAAGTTGGACTTTGACGTCGTTGTAGACCGGCTTAAACACATGTTCTGGTACCAAGCCGGTGACGCTGGTGAAAATTTAATGACGAGTGCCATGTCAATCAATGGGCATGAATCTGTTCAGAAAGAACAATACTTACACTGAGCAGGATTCAGATTGATACACTGCATATAAACAAGAATGAAGTGGATTTCAACACGGACGGAGTCTCTATAAGTCAAACTGATGGATCAGTGAGCAATAACGAAATTCGACTAGAACGGGAATAACCGACTGCTAGTAACAAATTACCAAGAATCGACACAGAGTTAGTTAATGTGATGACAGTGCTATAGTACAATGAAGTTGTACACCGGATCTACCCAAATCCCGAAGAGTGAACAAAATAGCAGAGGAAAGTAACTGAAATCAACCTGGTAGATTCAGTGGCACGAGGTCACGATTTCAACTGTTAATCCGAGCAAAAAAAAAGGTGAAATTGGAAAAGAACAACCTTTGTAGTCCTGTATTTCGTAGGCCTTAACGTGTATGCTATTCATGTTTTGAGAGGTAAAAATATTTTCAGGAAGAAGATTAGATAGATGGCTGACAATTGCTAGCAACTGCAATCACTAGACCTACTTGGTCCGACAGTCGTGTTCAGACAAGTGTAAGATAGACCGTTGTCAAAGCAGAAGACAGGAAAACAATATAGTAGATGAGAACCGAATCACGAATGATAGCCATGACGAAGTCAAGAACGAGTGCACACATGCAGTTGAACGAGCGTATGTTTAAAAGAAAACCATCATATACATTGTACACTTCACTCACTCCGAGACAAAGCCGCAAGTAATATCCAGCCTCTTCATGCCAGATGTATTGATAGCATTGAAGTACTGATCGAGACTACCGGGAAGGTAACCATATATATATATGCATATATATATATATATTATAGTATATAACTGCATCTTTGTATGAAACAAGATTTCCCCGAAATGAACTTAAAAAAGACAAATCAGTAAGCGTAAATATCACAAACGGATTTCGCCACATCTTATCCAACATACAACACAGAAACGAAAATTAAGAAACATAAAATCGTCACTTACAGTGTCCGGTCTAGGTACAGACAAATTCAGAAGATCTACTTAAGGGCGAGGATTTCACCCTGATCTTCAAAAGGCGATTAATTTCCACTGTTAAACCAGTTGTTCACACACCCGAACCAGTTATCAGAGTTTTGACACTACCAGAATGCTAACGCCAGTCATCAAGGACCACCTACCTCTTCTCCTCATCCCGCATTGCGTGTGGAAGCAGTTTCACCGACATAGAATGATCAAGAAGCAGCTACAGGTAACGATGGTAGAACATTTGTTGAAGTGGATATGTAGTCGTGTCAGTCAACCAACCGAGAGTTGTGCGGATGAGTCCAAAGGTCGTCCACAAAAGACACCGGCTTCATGTGCTCGAGACAAGTCACAATATTGGCAGTCTGTCGGCACTCCCAATCATCTTCACGCGCCGGCCTAAAAGCTTACTCCACTTTGTGACGGCAACTGCTTTTAAACGATTGAAACTGCCGTTGAGTGTACCGAAGGAACCGTTCAGTAAATCTGCATCACCTCAGTAATGGTCGTGAATTTTTCCATACCTGGATAGGGCATTCCGTAAGCGGTGACTTAACGAGTATTTTTCGATTTTCACTTCTGTAGTATGTACTTGATAAGATGCAATGAAATCCTTCCGAACAAATATTGCACAAAGTATCACTTAACATATTCAAGTGTCACTCAGAGCTGTTTACAAATATCTGAAATCTACCTGAGTAGCTACACCCTGCTGCCGGACGTTAATTTACATAATGCACTACCGATAATTCGATATTCACTCGTCGTGGAGTGTACGCCATTCGTGTCTAATTAACTGTTATCACTACAACTAAAAAGCAATTTACAACTCATTTGTTCTTGATACGAAGTGGTAAAAATGACCGCTGGAAAACTGTCAGACAAACCAATAAATGTACACCGATTCCGTTTGTCAAGTTTGCAAACACACGACAGTCCGGAACATAAGTAAGTGTACAAACGGAAGTGTGCGTGTTGTGTTGATTTACTGACAATCAAGACAGTGTTGATCAGTCACCTTGATGCCAAAGCAACACAAACGAAAGTAGCTCATTCTTGAATGCGCCACGTCATACTGCGTGCAGGTTGAAGAAGATTTGGGTTAATAAACTGATACAGTAGTGCATGTAAGAGGTGACTAACGGACCACACAAATCGAAGTACTCTGCCATTCTTGTTGAGCGGTCCACCTTCATTTGCGAATGACCAAAAAGAATAACTACTTTCAAATGTATTCAAGCGAACCAAATACACAATCTTTTTAATGGCAGTCGACCTCACAGAGTTTTATTCAATGCAACAATCCACGTTTGTGTCGATCGCTATAGCAGGAATTACGCGAAAGACTTTACGAGAATATCTTCCATCATGACCGAACGTTCAACGTCGGTCAGGATGAACTACAGACCTCAGTGAGAATGTGTTACCCTTACTGAAGATAAAGGTCTCAGTCTGACTAGCTCAGTTGCGTGAGGATGTTACTGGCGTGACATTCACAAGAAATAAACGTGTGGTAACAAGAATATCAGCGCCATTTGATCAGTGATGGCTTGAGGTCTGTCTCAACGACGTTCGTTCCTAGATGATGAACAGAAAACAGCCCCAATACACTCAGAAGATTTGTGTGTTACCGGTTCAAGCGTCATGTGCGCTGAGGAATTCAAGCTTCCTGTAAGATAAACTATAGATTCTAAATAACAAGAATGTAGGTGCTATTTCATATGTTAACACTTGAATGGTCACCTACTGTCATTCTAGTTTGCAATTATGCAGAACTTTTTTGCTGTCTCGCTGTCCGTGTTTCAAGTGCCAGGGAATTTTCCTCGCCCAAGAAAGGTGGCGTTGCTTACAAATTTGGCTCGTTTTGGGCGATTTTTGACTACAGTGTGTGCTGGACGTTCGTTCGACTCACTAATAGTCAGAAGCTTAAGTCGCTATAGTTGACCAGATAGGTAATGTAGACAGAACGGCATGTGTGCCCTACTCTGAGTTTGGTGTCGACCAATTAAGAGTGAGGCACTCGGAACGATATACGCCTTACGAGTATGCTCGTATGTTATACAAAAGATCAGTTTGAAGGTGTTAGTAAGTGGGTTAACTTGAACTACTTTTACTGACTGATATGTTTTCAGACTAGCACTTGCAATGGGGGCGGGACTACTATAGAGGTTTGACTGAACAGTCTTTAATAAACCTTAGGTCTGTTAAGCTGAACAGTGTAGTAGAACAAGGTGGCGATATTACGCCGTAAATCCGTTTTAAAGTCAAAACCAGATTTGAATTATTTTTGAACGCGCTCTCTTATCATAATGCAACGCTTCTGAGCGAACTTGAACTCTAGTTGGAATTTTATTGACATGTGTACTTTTGAATACACATTGAAACAGCCACATCAAGTGTTTATTTCGTTCACCCAAACAGACGGAGCTTCCACGAGATTCATTTATTTAACCGGTGTTATCCCCTGAACTGGCCGTCTAGTTGGCGTAGGTTTTGCCATCAATCCACATTATACGCCATCAGTGCAACCTGTGATGAAGTGAGTTGATCGGCCAGAAAGCCTTATTTCACAGTACGACGAGTATGGTCGACGACGTGTTGTGGTACACTGAAGTGAATGAATGCATAAGAAAACTCTGCTCAACATGCTCACGTGCAACACACCCAGTGAATTTCGTTCTATGATGCACTGCTGCCAAAACCGACCACAAAACAACAAAAGCCACCAACACACGGGTCAGTATGCCACACCTACATCAAGGACATTTGAGAAACGACGGTGAAATTCTTATCCTTATTCTGAATTTGAGTGGCTCACAAGCCAACCACAATTGTTCAGAAAAAAACTGTTGAAAGCAAGTGATATACCGAAGTCAAATTTAATTTGCAGGCTTTCATGTAAACAATGCAAAAACGCCATTGTCAGATGACCAAGAATCGGTTGGACCAGAACGTACTAAAAATGGTAATCATCAGTCCGATGTGATAGAACTTAGCAACAATACAGCAACCTAAAAGCGTGTGATGTTATCGAATCCTAGCACCGGAGGAACTCAGTCAACAAACAGACGGACCTCGAGTATGTCCAGGGAATTACCAGAAACCGGAGTAATGGGCAATCAGATCAATCAGAAACGTCACCACGCCAACAGGCAACTCACAAATGCACATTTCAACCATAATCATTGACCAACGACCGTTTATGTCATACTATAAAATAGAGCTTTCACAATGCTCAATCGCTTCGCCTGAAGTCGAACTGACCATAGTATCAGATAACAACGGGAAGTGAGGAACAGCCCAGCAACAAAGATTCCGGAGTTTGGTGATCTTAACGTTCGACCATAACCTCATTCAGGGAGAGGTAATGCTGTGTAATGTCACAACCAATGTGTCATAGGTTGCTTAACAAAATAGGTAATTATGCAACAAACACCCGACATGTCACAACAAAGTCATTCCATATACTTGGAATATGGGAAAAAGTAACCACACGCACTCATATTGTTAATCACAAAAAGACAAACATTTGTGTTACAGAAAGTTCTTCACCGTAGAGAAGGGATCATTGAAGCATGGTAGTCTGTTTGTCATCAAAACGGTTAGTCGCACGGTACCCTCCACACTACCAATAACATAATGGACTGAGCCACAGAGAGGTGGGTTGTACAGCAGCAGATCGAAAATAAGATTAGCTGACAAACTGACCATTCAGGTTGTTGACACTATAGAGCTTTTGCGACCGCATGGCGCAATGGGTAAATGAACCTGAAACTGGTAGTTGGTGTCGCCATCATAACAGATTCACAAACTAGGTGCTTAAACAGACCTCTGGCGAACACTGTAATACTCTGCTAGCAAAATACGATGAATCGAATGTTAACAACACATCATTTGATTTCCTGTTCGACACGACAGAGCAGAATAATATCTCCTCAGCAGGATTGATGTTTGTAAGGATGGGCGCAAAGTAAAACGAGAACTTAATAAGCCTTGATGCTGCAAAAACAAAATGGTTAATTTTATCGAACGCTTTCAATCAATTGCTTAACAAATGGGTCAATAGGGATGACATGTTATGCTCGAATAAACACAAACACAGGTTCACCATTTTCTTGATCGGCAGTCCACTATAGTTTTCTTCACTCACTACCAAACGGCACCGGCATGTAGACGGAAACTGCAAATGGTTGTCTAGTTGGAAAAAAGGTTATGTTTTGATACCCAAGACGATAACTGCACAATTAACAATGTCTTCAGAGGGACGATTGCGCCAAACAAATTCACAGGCTGCCAATCATTACCCAACCCTCTGCACCCAATTTTTCATAATTCCATTCCAAACAGACACTCACAATAGCCTTGGTTCAGGATACTTTCAAAGTGTGACACAGGAGTTATTGTTAAACAGGTCCTTCCATTTAAAAACATGTCACTTGTTAAACCCTTTGTAGTTGTTATTGTGGTTGCATAGCTTTACAATTCAGCTCAAAGGAGCACAGCTAAATTTGCCCAAATAAACCACCTGCTGAGTGGTTAGTACAAAGTCACCGCATGATGTGAGCTCACCTTCAACAGTACGGTTCCACATCAGTTGTGTGATAGTCTTTCCTTGACTGATAGGGATACCCTGGGTGTAGGCATCCTGCAAAGCGTCCGTGTACAGTTTAACTGCATCGTGAAACAAGGCAACAACAGTACGAACCTGGAAAGTAAGATAGATATGACTCAGCACCAATTGAAACAGACCCATCGAAATCAATAAAGATGAAAGCGTTCAGAGATTGTCAACCAATCACTAGTGATCAGCGTGAAACAATCGTTTCTAACCTTACTAGAGTGTTTGCATCCTCAGATTTCCCGAGTCAAACAAGATGGAACGTAAATGTCACTAAAAGTAAACCTTCTAATCAAGGCACTTCAGAAGATGGGTGTTTAGCCTTGCACTTACAAACCACGTCCCGACTCGAGTTTGTACAAACACCGTGTTGTCCACCACCCTGTGATCTCATGAATGAATGACCACATGTAAACACTAAGCTAAAATCGCATGTGAAGAGGGCTTGGTTACACGATCCTGTCCAGAAGAAAAACGCCACCTACCTCGTTACTTCCAACGGTCAGTATTAGAAGTTTGTATTCACGATTAGGTCTCTGAAATCCGCCAATCCAGATTTGATGATACATACTTTTTATTTTCGTTAACATTAGGTGAATTTTTGGTATAAAAATGGACAATAGTTTTCAGGTCCCAACTTGCATGAATCACATATATACAAGGGAAGCTACCATCACCCATTCAGTACACACCAAACTTGGTAAGTACACCAGTACTGATCTTGTCTCGCTTGGGTGACCCTCGCTAAGTCCCAACTACTCCTCGAAGAATGGGTATTGTTGTTGGTTTACACAGCTCCATAGTATGGCCCCGCTGAACTCTGCATTTCAAACATTGTGTATGACTAGACGACGAAAAAAACCAGATGGCGTTGTTTCGAAAGGATTCGTGATATTCGTAGTAACATCGATGCATCGCTGCAGACTGCTGAAAAATCCTGCGATATGTCCTTGTGGAATCTGCTTGTCACATCTTTGAAAGCGTCAATCTCGAATATGATAGTGCTCACAATTGTGTGATCCTGCAAATCATTCAGCCGATGCGACCACAAAGACATTCTATGGAATTGAGATCAGGTGGTCGAGTGGGCAAATTTAAACATTCAACATTGTGAGATGATCCACACGTTCACGTAGTGTGGCAACACTTGAACTGTCCGGCAGCTGTGAGAGAGTAGACGATCACACAGTGACTCTGTGTAGCCAGATTTATTACCAATGCAACAATAACAGTCTAACACACTTTCTCTAAATGACAGATTAGCAGCGACATCAACTTGTAATGTTGAGGACTGTATTTCAATATTCGATGACCCATTCGAAAATTTCTACAAGCGCGCTTTTCCATCCAACTCTTCAAGGGGAAACAATGATCTATGAGTCCACTTGCTACATATCAACCGATCGCCAGATGCGTTTCGTCTTTGTCCATTAGTGTGCCGAGCTCGACGAGCTTGTGTCGAGTCAGGCGAACTTGTAGAGTATATTGCGCACTTAAGAGGGAGAAACACGAGTGGGATGCATCATTCGTACACATCAGAGAACACGTAATCGTGGCGAGCGATAATAAACAGCGCAGTTTTTTTAATGTAAATTGAACATCAGTCACATTCGATCGCAGCTGTCGCATTTCGATAGACTTATCAGTCAAACTCTTTTGAAAAGGAGCACTTGTTACAGTTCCTTCGTAGTGTGCAACCTTGCCATGACCGAGATCAAAACTCCGACCACGTTTTCATAAGTCAACCGATTTGACCACTGTGCCGAGCCGTGATAACGATAAACACTAATGACGAGTTCTAACAAGATCGAAACTCGAATCTGATGTTCATTTTCGAAAGGGGTTGAGTGGAAAGTCCACGGGAACGCGAGGGCTGTGATCAATTGTGCGTGACATTAAATTCATATCAAAACCGAAATCCCCTACTGCTCATCAGTTGTGTCGTTTTTATTCGTTCTAACGATATTCATACCATATTCATACACACGTAGAGGTTCAACCATTATACATACTCGACTGAACAGCGCGAGCCAAGAGCCGCAAAACAATGCTGACCAGAATAATTTGGTCTGAAACTGTTTCAAATAACTCTCGAAACCAATGGCTGATTGTGAACATTGAACAGAACATGCACCCATAAGAATGCAATATTCGAAAAACACTTCGGAATTCACTAATCTCCTGGATATACGGTATGATGCTGAGTAAAATATCAACTGATAAAGATTTTTCTAAGCTTACATAAATGTGGTTACACAGAAAATCCGTGGTTTATTGTTGGTTTGCAATGAGTAGACAAGGTGGAATTCTTAATTAATCTGATGTTCGAATTAAGGCCAACTCAACAGCATAATGTGGTCGGTAAAGTTTCGTTATGTGTACGTGCACGCTTTACTCATGTCTTTTCTGTTGGTGTGAGCCATCACAACCGACAGCAATAGACAAATTTCAGCAGGTCTAAACTGCCACGTAAATTCAAACTTATGGATTGACCATTTGCTTTTGAATAACTAACCTAAAATACACTTGACCTTGAATCAATTGTGGGCCAAGAATCGCGTGAGAGACAAGACAACACAGCAAATGTTCAACGTTTTGGTTAATTGAATTTCTCGTGTCCTACGCAGGGCAGAGGATGTGGGGGGAAAACAATAATTTGAGTAGCATGTCGAATAGAGGTTTCTGAAGGCCTCACTATTCATTGGAGTAACCAGTTGGCTCACGAAACCTAACGAAAGTTAGTGGAATGTCGCGGCAATTTCCATGGAGAAATTTTAAAAAAATTGATTGAACAAGGCCACAGTCGAGTGTAAAAGGGGGTAACAAAGACGATTAAAGTTAATGATGTTGGTAGTACTTGGGTGAAGAAGAGCTCAGACAAGCGATTGTGTAATGTGATGGACAACAATGGGTTAGGTCTCGGAAGCGGAAAAAAAACAAAGTGAACGCGTTCACTAAGTTAAGTTCATCGTTTTAAATACGCTTATAAGACCATTCGTGGATTATTCCGGAACAGTAAATCGCTAAGCTCCCGTTTCGATACCTGACTAACCGGCGCAAATAGGCACTACCAAATTTAAAACTTACTGGGGTCTTTAAAATCATGCCCAAATAACCAAAAAATGTCCGAAAACAGTGTCAAAAAAACTGAAACCACCCGTGTAACTCCACTGTAACTCTATGGACGCTGGCGCCAACGAGGGTTAAATTGTGCAAGTGGTTGAATAAACACGCATACGTTACAAACGGAGTTCACCAGGGAAGTTATATGAGACAGCACGCTAAATCTGCTCTGATTCAGCAGTTATCATGCGTTCAAGCAAGCACAGCTAGCCAAACGAGATGCCATCCACTTCTGCTATTGCAGGAAAAACAAGGCCGAGTGCAACTGGGGAAGGCCAAATCCTAAATTAAAATCAAACTGACCTAAGAGTACGGAAGACCATCAAACCCGACCGGTGACCTTTAGTTTTCCCCAAATGGACATGCCCATCGGTGGATGGTAGTGTAGAAGACGATTGACAACTTTATTTGAAAGAGACAAACCTAGCGTCCATCGATTTGCCTGTTATGACAAAAACGCTTTCAGTGACGAAAAAACACCAGCAATAGGTGTTTTAAGAGAAACTACTGAAAGATACGGCCTTAGCCTAAATGATCAGGGGATGAAATGGTCGATTCTTTGCGCTCATGAACCGACTAAGTACCGTTTAAAATGGACAAAGTCCAAAGTCTCGTGAAAATCCCGGCGGGAATTTATGACATATTTAAACTCGCCCTGATGCACGGAAGTAAGGCCGATATGACCTGATAAGTGATATAATGTGCTTCATTAGGGTTTGGGATGCATTCAAAACTGCAAACATAGAGAGCGGAACGAAAATTAACCTTACAAATTTAGCTCACAAATTCGCCATAACCAGTTTTCCATCAAACTCAATAACTTTTCAAAATTATAAACATTTCTGCCCCGGTTGCAAGAATCAATGCTTCTTAGGCATTAGTATTTTTATGCTCGAATGAATGAGTTAGGTGTGAACATTGGAGTGGAGTTAAGGTTTGTTGTGCAGTGTACGTACGGCAATTCACCACTTTATTAAACAACCTCACGGTGGATATCGCCGTATAACGCACAGTTTTGGGTTCCTGTACTGTTTCCTACCGAAAATCTGTGCTACTGCCCATCTCGCAATAAACATTTGGTCTGGCTGCCTACCGTGGGCACCAAGGGCGACCGCACAAATTGCTCCAAACCTCAATCCGTTTAAAAAAAACACGAACTATGTAAATCCCCTTTCGATATATCTCACTGGAGTTCACCGTGGTGCACAGTGTTTCTTCAAGCTTTCGACCTATCCGCTGTCGTACGTTTTGAAAAAACGCGGATCTCTTCTACCATTGACGTTATTCAAGACGTTGAAACAAGCAACTATCAGGAAAATGTAGATCAACATGAAAAGGTGAGTACCACAAGAAGAAACCGAAGCAATAAGTCGTGGGACAAAAGAGGAAGTTCAATGCAATCAACGATAACATGACTGAAAACTGGAAACCATCAGGGTTCAGCTGTGTTACAGAAAAGGAACTAAGAAAAGATCTGCTCGGAAAATGACAAGTTTAGTTCAAGAGAGGCATTGGAATTAGAATTGATTGAAAAAATACATGAATGATGTCTTTCCTTGAGAGTATGAAAGCACTCCCATCTATCATGATGATTGCGGAAGAGAGCTGGGAAGTTGGCGAAGGCTTTCAAAATCAGACGTATATGGATATGTGAAAAATAGCTCTGTCTGTAACTGCTTACGATCAGCAAGTTATTCAAACTCCATGAACTTCCAGTTCTATCATACTTAGAAGCTGCGTTACTTTCAGTGTACCGCACTGCAGACAGGCACCCCTCTACGTCTGGTATCATTCCAACAGAAGGACAACTGCAACTGGTGTGCCAATTGAGGCTAACAGAAGGTGTACTTTACTCAGATACTCATAAACTGTGAGCATCCAAGTTGTTGAGCAAAGTCAGGCAAGAAACTGTATTATCCACCTCAAGAATTGATTATTCGGCACTTACACGACTGTATTTTCGGTGAATATGGTATTAGGTTACTGTTTCACGTACACATGAGATTGTTTTGCAAATGCGTCTGGATGAGAAAGAAACTACGATGTAGGGCATAAGAGAGGAAAAAGGCACAGTTTGGGCAGACAAAAAGTTGAAACGCGATTTACTTGAAGAAATGGATATAAACTTTGAAAGGTTGAAATGTAGAAGACGAACAGAATCAGACGAAAGTTTGGAAGCAAAATGCCTACATTCATCAGCGTTTTCATCTAAACAACAACAACAACAACAACAACAACAACAACAACAACAACAGTAAACCAAATGAGACCTAACCAGAGGATATCAATGTTTACATAGATGCCTCGTGGATCTGAAAAGCAGTTTTAAATCAACGATCAAGGGAACGTAAAAGATAATGAATGGACACAACCATACGCTACAAAGCGCCAGATAAGATTCGACAGGACTGAAAACGTTAGTGATACGGTGTTAACGAGGCAGAGAACAATGCTATATTGTAGCTCAATGTAATAAATTTGACATTTTGCGACCTGAACTGAGCCTTGTTTCCGAGATGTAATTGGGAACTTGCATCTGAAAGCCGTTGGTCATTGGTTATTTTAAGAAGAAAATATACAACAATAACACAACTGGACGCACTGAACGCCAGACCGACTAGCCAGTTTGGTAGGATGATTGTGCAGAGCGCAGGTGGAGAGGTCTCTGAATACGGTAGCATCTGCATACGTTGGTAGAAACGAGCCATTTGGAACGGATGTGGAAATCGCACGAGGGTATAGAACTACACAGTTTAATAAAGCAGATAGAAACGAGTTGTTTTGTATTTGGTTCCAACGCACTATTAAATCGAGTGTCACAAGATAGCCCGGCACACCAGCCGTGAGCAGAGATTGTTAATAGATGAGCTGATATAGATCAGATCAGGGTGGTTGTTGTTTTATATTGAATTTTTTCGATTTTGTTTCACCAAGGTGTACGCAGTTGGTTCCAATTTATCTTCCGTATTGATGTACGTTACTAGTTGTTCAGCAGTGACTCAGCAACGCTTCACAGCATGCTGCACCGTGGGATTATTTTCACAAAAGGCTCAGTTAAAATTTCGGCATACTCTAAGCATAATTAACTAGCGATAGTCCATCTGAAGAGAAAACTTCACGGTCAGAGAGTGAGTAAAAGTATAGTGAAGGTCAGAATTACAGTTCAACGTTTAAACCGCATAAGAGTGGTTTCGTTGAAAACTGTTGACATCGCATAAAGTCATCATTACTCTCTGTTACCAAGTAATGTCAGAATGCCCGCAAAAGTACAGTGACATAATTCTGTTCTAATGAACATTGAAACAGATTGCACAACCACGTAGCTTTTGGGTTCATTCAACGAAGTCTCGTGACGGGAGCGTAGCAGAACATACAAAAATTGCCTGCTAGAGGCCACAGGTGCCAACACAAAAGCTCACATAGGTAATTAAATGGTCGTAATAGACTGAAAAATCAGAATGAACAAATAAACCAGCAAGTGCTGTACCAAACATTTTCACCAGTCTACTGAAGTTTTCAGAAATACACCACTATGGCTGCTTTAATTAGTGGTCAACACAGGAAGCGAATGCCGATTGCGAAGGCTATCATGAATAACAGAAAAGTTAGGCTGAATTGACGACCATTTATTAATAGAAAGAAAACGGTAGTGTATTTGCAAAAGTCATCTCCAGATGAAATCCCATCCTGATAGAGAAAAACACCATTTCTCAGAAAGAGAACTGAGGTGAACCCGATTAAGGAATGAACAAGGATGGATTTGGATGGTTCAAAACAGTAGCGAAGAAAAACATCAGGAGAAATGTGTATCTTCAACATGACACAAACCGGGAATAGATAAACATTGGTGATTAGAACAGAATGCCATCCTCTTGAGTACTTTATACGTACGGTACTTATTGATCAACAACAGACCTGAGATTAATGTCAACAATTCCATCGCCAATTCAATAGCTTAACTGGCTGTCTACAGTTGTAGATCAACAAACCCTGGCTCTGGACGACAATATGTTCAATATCTGAGTGTTGTCAAGTCTCTTGCAACAGAGTTCACCTCCAATGTTCATGCTATTGACAGTGGCTAGTGTTATCTAAGGTTATGCTGTCTGCCCTTTAAGTGATGCTGGCTATCATGCACGAACACCTGTAATCCACCCATTGTTTTTGAGAGGTTCTGATCAGGCATTCAAACGGTCCAACTGTAGAGAACCATGTAAATTCGTGGAATAATCACGCAACTATTGAGGTATGTCATTTTGTGTACAATAGGCGATACCGAAATAAATATTCGCAATTTGAAAAAAAAATTGTTGCAGAGTGGATATACAAAAATTGGACGAAGGAACTGATAGCCCGGCCGAGTTTGACAACCCTGACTGTTTTCAAACCTGCACACGTTCGGAACTTCTGCATAGTGCACAATTTCCCACAGTTGATATTTAACTCGGTTCCCGAGGGTGACCGCCAGGAGAAACAAACATTACATATAGACTGCTTGCTAGAAGACGATCCCACCCGACGTAAGGCGGCAAGTCGTCGTCACCAGCCTTGTACATTTCTCACCCTTCATACCGCGTTATCGAGAACAGTACTGAATGCGCATTGACGTATTTACTACAATCGTTGTGTGATGCCGAATCACACTTCAGCAGTGCTCATCGGGACCGTTCGATACTGAGGTGGAAACAATTTATCGCATGCCGCAAAAGTCCATAGTGCCCAACCGTACCTACGATAGTCTGTGTCAATCACCGATCTGGTGTTTGCTTCCAAAAATGTGTCGTACCTAGTGGCAAACTGCCGCAATGAGTTATATGTATGTTTTTTTGTGATAAACTGAAGTACTGTGACGTGTTGGATGCCACAACATTAGGATACTGCCGAAATTGGCGACGAGGGGTGATAATTGAATCAAGTGGTTAAAATTACAACTGGTTTGAGTTAAGTTTACTAATTAACACAAGGCATTGTGAGAGTAACTCACGACGATTGCAGTGATGTAGGCCCATTTTTTGATGACGGCGTAGATTACGTAACGAGTTTAGTCAATGTAAAGTGAGATAATGTAACAGAGTGATGATGTGGAGGCTACAGAACTTCAGTAATTCCTGTCCCGATTTACCCCAACGAAGCGTTCAGATAACCTACCTCAGGAGTGTTGTAATCGGACGAGGTGGTTGAAACGTAGAGTATCACAACTTGCTCGTAACGTTGTGCTATTCCCAATCTGTTTATCAATAACATGTTAAACACGAAGCCCAAACTGTTCAAATTCATTCGTACTAAATTTGGTGAGGATATCTTACAACCAATCAATCATTGGTCGAACTTAAGGGAACAGCGTATGTCTCCAGTAACGAATCGTTTTCAATGGTGCATGGGATAATCTTGATGATAATCAGCAAGACATAGTCGAGCAATGAACGACAAATGCAAAAAGTCACCTTTACAAATTCGATGTTGTTCATGAGATGGTTGTGTGGGAGGGTGAGGAATGATTAACGCCATTCGCTGTTGGTTGTGGTTGCCAGATAAGGACGCCAGTTCTTAGTTGTTAATGTATGTTCTGTCCTCCGGCTAATAATGCATCCGTGCACGATGTATTTTGGAAAAAAACATTAGTTTTGTGCTCTCGTGAGCGGGAGTCATAATAACAGGCATGAAGGCAACTGAGAACAAGAGGGGTAGAACTGCTAATCACAAAACATGTTAGAGACACTGATTAGTTAAAAATGTATGGAAACAACCTACTTCAGATTCGCCATATTCTGTCTGGTAATCGCGCACTGAGCGATCACGCACGTTGTTTGAAAACTCCATGTATGCGTCGGAATTCACCCTGCGCAAAGCAATGGTCATTAGCGCTCGATAGGCGTTGCGAGCCCTCTCATTCTCTTCCGGGCTTGCATCTTCTTGATACCATGGACGTAAGAGTCTTTCGGAACTGTTTACAAAATTAAAAAGAGCCTTATAAAGAAAACAAGCTCCCGAATACGATTGGTTTTTGGAAAAAGAAGAAATATGATTAGCTGTGGTCACGATGTGTCATCATTCAGCATTGCAAAGAGTAAGGATACTTCGTGATCTGTTTGGATGTTAGGGGATACAGTGCAGAAATTTAGGCACTTCTCACCAAGAGGAGAACTAATACACAAATATGTAACTATCCCCAGTATCAGTTGGGAAATCACTAAAAATGAAACAAAGATACGAAGTAACCACTCAACTGCCCAATCTCAGTCTTCATCATCGTCCCAAACGCCGTCCGTATCTGAGATGGTGTCTGGTGTTTTGAGTCTACGGCATCACGTATTTCAAGTTTAATAAAAATCAACTATTCGCGCAGTTGATTGGCCAACCGTGTTCCGCCAATTGTATGAATGTTTTCAAACATTACAGACAATTGTGAAGACGTGATACTAGAACGACTGGAAGAATTTCACCCTGGAGGCAACAAAGTCGCCCGTTTGACGACCTTGACTTTGATACACTTAGTTTAACAACAGAACACTCGTAAACACATGAAAATCACGGTTGCCTTTACGTATCGGAAAGAGTATGGTTGAATGCTTCCCAATCTACTTAAGATAGCACCTTACCGTCGATAAAAATAGGATCCATTCGCCAAATATTACGTACATGTCAGAGACGACTTTCGTTTGTCCTTCAGAAAGTTATATCAACTGCCGTTCAGTTTGATTTATTGTCCACAATGTGAAACAGAAAAATTGTAACACCAGACTTGTCGCTTGAAATGCAACCGATGTTCGTTCGAGCTTAGGTGTTATTCAGTCTGGAACATTCTGCCTGAATCGGTCGTGAAAGCATTCGAAGACTGCTTTAGAGAAAAAAATAGACGGAATAAGTACATTGATGACTCCATTCCGAGTTTAACCATCTTGACACGCGTGAAAGGAATGCCCCACCTCCAGTGCCAATGCTAGTGATTCAATGCCTCTTGAAATGCTTCATATTTATGTGCCCTTTCCTGGAGTTGTAAATTCCATTGTGCACTCCCATTTTATCTCCTGTGTACGTTTATACGATTCGCACCATTTCCAAACAGAACACATTTACGTGTATTGTTCTTCCTCTACTGTTTTGCGTCTTCATATCGTTCAACACAGAGTCAGCTTTTTTCCCGGACCAATAAGATTTCAACCTTTCTAGTGATAAACACTTCACAACAACATACGAGTGACAATGATGCTCAGTAGTCATACAAATTTAATACAAAAGGGACTTGTTTCTTGAAATCCTAATGTGTGAACGTAGACAATCAAAAAAAAGATGTCTATATCTGGCAAATAAACAACGGAGTTGCAGTCGAGAATAAGGTGGTATTTGCAGGAGAGCTTCCTTAAGGTTTACACCGCCATCACTCCACAAGCAACTCGATCAGAACAACGACAACATTCATGTCACAGAACCCGAGTGGCCATCATATCCCTTGATGTTTCTAGCCGGACATCAGCTGCCCGAGTGACAAACGCTACCCACAGTGTTCAACTTGTGATTGACTGTGTGCATTTCCTTCCACCCTGTGATTTATTAGCCATCCCATACAGGAGGTGAAACAAACTGGGTGACGTAGTAACCAATAGGTTTATATTCGTAACATGTGGCAAAACATCACTAAGGTTCGTTTGAACCTCGCGGCCACACACCAGTCTACCACCATCCTGTTTGCTAATCAGCGTATGCTATCCAGCGAATGTGACAGAACGCAAACCTTTAAAGCCAAGGTTTCCAATACGCAATGCTTTGCATACATATTTTAAAAGTGTACTAACTGTGATTTTAGGAACATGATCCTCACATTTAAGCGAGACTACTCCCAATCTCAAAAATGCATCCAGTTGTAGAACACTGCCTTAACATTTACAGTACGAGCTCCGATTTCACTCCTTTATAGTCATTCAAGAGACAGTTTCTTAAGTGTAAAAGCTGGCCAATAACCCCCCAGAACTTCGGTTTTCAGCTTGAGACTAGAGTTGCCGTTACAGTCGTGTCTATTGACACAAAACTTTGAAGTTGCAAAGCGTACCCGTAAATGAATAGGGAGGGCGGGAAATATTGCCGAACAAAATCTATGCGGAATGAGAACTGTTAAACAGCAGTATCCTGCCGCTAGTATGGTGTAGGTCAACCATTTGTCAACTGGAATGCGGAACTCACGAGTGCTGCAACCTCGCAGTCGTTCATGATTTCGTTTGTGGCGAAATTCAATAAGATTAGAACAAGTCATTAGTCTTGTTGGACACAACCTTTGATGTGGAATGTTTGTCAGCCACTTGCATATAACAAAAAATGCTGGCAGATTACAAAAGAAAACCGATAATTGACTGTCACATTCCTGTATCGAAACAGTAAGAAAAGTGTGGATGAGTTAAGGAAGTTAGACAACACTCCTGAGGAAGGCCACCCGAGGTGGTTGAAACGTAGAGTATTACAACTTGCTCGAAACGTTGTGTTATTCCCAATCTGTATATCAAGAAGTTAGACGTACCTTTGTAACCAAGACATACCGTTGTTGCTTCAGTTATAACATTATAACCAGAGTATTCGCCACAAAGGTTTAGGTTGCAAACAACCGTTTTAGACAATTTTCGTCAGCTATGCAAAAGTACGAAAGATTCATTCGACGTGCCGTCTTGCAAAGCATGAACATAACCAGTCCAACTGAGTGGTAGTTTGTTCACTTATGTTATGTTTATCTTAGACACGTGACCAGCACGTGATAAAGGATTGATTGGGTTAGCCTGTGAATAGGATTCAAGGAGGTGTTCAGTTAGCCAAAGGAAAGACAGAGCATGAATGAATATCTGTTGAGCAGAATGTCGAAGTTGCGGAACCTGATTGTGTTCGCCTATGCCCTAACAGCTCTTGGGGTGGTAGATAGGTACTTTAGGGAGGGGGATTCGGACCGTCGCGATCTAATGACCCATTCCAATCAAATGCGATCCGACAGCACTCCAGACGGATTTCTACACACCACTAAAGAATCATTTCGCAAAGTATTCACAGAATCCACCTGTTAGTCACCAAGTAGTTTGCCTAATGCAGCCTATCTGATAATGGTGAGCGAGAGACCAAGTAGGGAGCGAAGAAAACGTAGGTAAACCGTACATAAGATGTGATGCCGGTCGATTCTTAAATGAAGTAAACAGTCTTACGGTTTGGCAGATTCGGACAGTTGTCAATCACTGGCCACAGCGCCTTTAAACGTTAAACGGAAGAAAATCGGCCTTTCTCCGTTGCCAAACACGACTGATCCAGTAATTGCAATTTCATGTCCTTACATAAAAATCCCTGTGGATAGCCATTCTAACTAACTACTACTGAAATTTATTGTAATTCACTGTTTAATAATTCCGACGTGTATACCTCTGTTGTCTTAAAGGTTCAGGTAGCAAGCCGAATGAACAAAAACTGAGAAACTGAACCTACTACAACGTTCTATGAATATCCTACGCATATCATGTAGGACGGATCCCTCCATTTTGTGCTGTGTCACAACATTCAGGGAAGACAAAATGTTTATCTTCCTTTATTCACAACAGACTGAATGTTCGTATCCACACAGTAAAATTCGATCTGAAAGGTTTATTTGTCGACGGTGTTTGGTCATCTTAAATAAGTCGTTTGCAAACACAAGTAGTTGGGGGTTGCAGGTCCAAGCTGATCTGGTTTCATTTTGGCAAGCAATAAGTTCGGAAGTAAACGCGTAACTACCTTGTTTTTCTTACTATCCGTATGTCTTTGTCCACTTTTTAACACAGGTCTCTTTTTACGCTGGCGCATCTATCCGTACTAAGAACTGAACTGATTTCTGAGGACCCGTTCGGTTGGAGCCATGTTAAGCTAACGGGCACGGCAGTATATCAAAGACTGATCCTAGAAAGTGCGCATAATTTTTAGACCGACCAAATGTTCCCATTTGTGCCACACGCTCTTCAATTTAGCAGAAATGTGTGCTACACGTCGTGTATCATGTGTAAATACATCAATACGCCGTTCTCATCCATAAAGCAAATCAATGTAAGCACTTTTTCTACGATTATCCAAAACTTCAGACTCAAGACAAACCTCTGCTCAACTTCTTTCAGATGAACATCTGTTGATTAATTTCAGCAATTGTGGGACGTGACTTATTCATATTAACATGATCTTCATCAATGTCTAAAAATTTACATTTCGTTACCAGCGTCTAAAATCGCTTTTGACCCCACATGACATAGCCGGTCGGTTTATTGGTTCATGTACGATTCCCCACGGTCAATGACGTTCTTGTGTTGCTAGTTTCTGTTAGATCAACAAAGTTTTCATCATGATACAGGAGAAGTTCACTTCAAATAATGATACATATTGTTTCTGATCACTTTACAGCGTGAGAAAATGTTCCGGATAATGTTCAGTGTATGATTAGACCTCTTAAATCAGCATTACCTTTTCGCCCTCTCTCTCTCTCTTTGTTCTGTCAGGTTTTCAACTAGACCTCGATACGATCATTTGTTTGTGAGCAATAAGTATAACTCTGGTGGTCAATCGAGGATTTGATCAAGTTTTAAATTGAACATCACTCCCATTTGATCGCAGCTGTCGCATTCCCACAGACCTTCCAGTCAGCCTCTTTCGAAAAAAGCGCTAGCCTCCAGTTTCATTCTCATTAGGGCTCATCACTATTGCATATCCTCCTTGCCACGGCCGGGACTAAAACTCTGACCACGCTTGGATGAGGAAACCGTGTTGACCATTGCGCCAGTGACCTCACATTAGGCCGAAGCCATCGGCATCCGATTGCACAATCCTGACCTCTGTGCTCAGAAGAAGATCGTGCGGACATTTAACCACCTCTGGCCCACAATCAACCAAGCCCACAATTTGGAACAGTGATTGCGTAACTGATAACAAACACGTCGTCCTTAACCTATATTTAAAACACTGAGTTCCCTTGATCCAGTTCACCAATAGCGATAGAAGACATACATCGCGAGATGTTAACACTTCGTTTACTCTCTTCAGTCACGAACGTACAACATTAGAATGTATAGAACATGGGGTTAGCAACACAATAAAAAACCTTCAACTATTGGGTTTACATGAGACAAAGACTGTCGTCAGTTCCAGGGCAGACAAACTGCGTGGGTCAACAGTTTATGCACACACAGAGCTGAACGGTGAGTATTGATCAACGTCGCCTCGGAGAAAGTGAGCAACGGATGAGGCGAAATTCGACTTTATCCATCACAAAGAACATCATGGAAACAGGTCACGTTGTTGACCCGGCCAACTCGTTTCAAGTTCTGTTACGTAATCAGAACCCCAAATTGCTCGCTTTCTCCGAGGTGATGTTGACCAATACTCACCGTCCGGCTCTGTGTGTGCATAAACTGTTGACTCACGCAGCTTGCCTGCCCTGGAACGGACGACAGTCTTTGTTTCATGTAAACCCAATCGTTGAACGCTTTTTATTGTGTTGCTAACCCCATGTTCTATATATTCTAATGTTTTACGTTCGCGACTGAAGAGAGTAAACGAAATGTTAACATCTCGCGATGTATGTCTTCGATCGCTATTGGTTAACCTACATTGGCCGTTTTTTTGACTCACACAAGTCACTGTCGTCATAAATCTTGTGTTGTAATTAGCCTGATGATCAAACATAGAAAATAAGTCTTGTTCACTATGTCGTCTTCATGAATCATCATACGTGAACATTCAACCACAACTGTTTGTGAGTAGTGCTCTGATTGACCGATCGTCTTGATGGGAGACAGTTACTCTTTGTTAACTGCAATCGATAATCCGGTGATAAGGATATGCACTACTGACGAGTTCTAACAAGAGCGAAACTCGAGTCTAGTGCCTCTTTTCGGAAGAGGCTGGCTGGAAAGTCTATCTGAATGCAAAGGCTACGATCAACTGGGAGTGACGCTCAACTTAAAACCTAAGTACAACTTTTATAATTGGTTTTCTAGCTCGATTTCTACGTCAATCAAAGCTTACTATTCCGGACTTGACTATGAAACTGGGTTAGTACTTCTCTGTAATTGATTTTGGAAGTGACAGAATCGCAAATTATTCACGGAATTCACTGTCGATAGTAAGGCGTGACTCAGTGTCGGTAGTTTGATTATCCTCCACCAGAAATGCAATCAACACATTACAGCCCAAATGATTGACTGACTGTCCTATAGCGCAGGAATGTTACTCCTTCAAACTGTAGTCATTTGCACCCCGATCAAAAACAACCTCATGGGCTGCAACACCAGTTGTGTTTGCAAAAATTTCCTGCGGTTACGGAACCGTTTGCACTAGTAGAACAGAAGTAAGTCTTGGACCAAGGTACGAAGAGTTTGATGGATGTAAGTATTGGCCGTCAGTGACTATGGCCCAGAAGAACCGAAACACTACGCACCCAATGGCAATGCGTTAATTGAATGCTGGTACCAATTTCAGTACTGCAACATCGTCAACTGTTCCGATGAACCTTTACAATCTGTAAATGCTTAGGTATTGTATAACCCTACCCATGTACCGTAGATAGCTGGCGCGAGGTGTTCAAAAACAACTTACTGGCAATATTTGCTAACCACCGGTTCATCCAAGGGTCCCACCCACGACCTATATCGATCCGTACTCTTTTATTCAACTCTACGCCAGTCACACCCACAAATGGTGAGAGCGTGTGAAATGAATCAATTCAACAAATTCCGTTTTTTGGTGGCATTAATCAGATGTATGGTTTGTCTTAGAAATGGTTCCAAATGAACAGTTTATCGCTGATATAAGATTGTCCTATCTTTGGTAGCGTTTGTCTAACGCTTGTACCCAAAGCATGACCTAGATTTTCAGGTAAGTATTTGCGATGTCCGGTTTGTTGAAAAACCACGAATTTGCAATGGAGGAGGTTATCGAAAGACTGTAAACAAAAGCACAACTAGTGAAGAAATTTTGACCGACCTCATCGGTTACGACATGCGTACTAATTCAAATCGGAATATAGACTGGGAATTAGCCATTGATTACAATATGGGTGGCGTATAAAACAATTAACATTCGAATAGGTCGCCGTAAAGTAAGACGAAATTTAAATTTTAAACAGTTCGATTACAGAACTACCAATACAGGCAATACCGATATAGCAACAACACAAACGGGAATGGGCGAATACTGAAAGTTGGCCTAAATGAAAACTTTTAGATAAGATGTGCCAATAGTCAAAAAGGTGAGGAAATGGAGTAGACCTATGCATAAGTGAAACTTGAAGGAATACATTGAACGAGATTGTCAACGTTTACTACAACCGTAGTACTACGTTAACTACTGTCTGCTTTTGTACACAAAGGACAGGCTTATAGCTGCGTATCACAAAGGGCTTCATTAAAACGTAAATCAGGTTTACCGGTTGGGTGTTACAAAATATGGAAATCCCTTAAACTATTAGCTTCCACACATTCCCATTGGTGGATCATTAGCGGACGATATTGGCTACACTGGTATATCCTTACTGAACCAGTTTAAAATTTAAATTGCATTATATTATGGCAGCTTAATGGTCTATCTTTACTTTACAACTATTCGAATTAGCACAACTCCCTCAGTCCTAGTCCATCTACCGCAAGTGAGGTGGTTGGTTAAGATCTATGCACGGAGCACATCTCACGTAATCTCCAATTGCGTGTTTTAATCTCATCCCGAAGCATTAGTGGTTTGAACAACTAGGGAGGTCAGATTTTAAGTCCAGACCTTGTGAAAACATCACATGTGAAAGCCGTTTCACAAAAGAAATTACAATGGCGGGAAAACGGCAAGAAGGTTACGGAAGGGACCTTTAATAACCGGAACCAGATGAACAGCACAACTCAGCCATCACAGATGCAAGGCACACGTGATAACTGTCTACCAGATGCAAAGCTCACCACTTGCGTAACAAGTGACTGACGTAAAGTGTGAATAGGATAACTAACCGCTTGCCAAAGAGATGAAAATGTTGTTCTATCGCGGATCAGTCACTGTGGGTCGGGTTCGTCAGGTGGACTAGCGCCCTTGTGATTCACTGGCAAAAGGTATGCGAGATAGTGAAAAATAATAGGGTATAGTGACCTGTCGACTGTAGTTGTTTAATCACGTTGTCTGTGAAGTGAGCAAATGGAAAGACAGCGGAAACCACAATGAAGTTGCTTTGCAGATGTTATCATAACTTCGTTTGTAACTTGCACGGTTGTTTGCGAGGTGTGTGCATGATTGTGTTTGGACATAAAGCTTTTGGGTAGTCATGTTCGATCCTTCCCCTAGTTTATTACCGAACTAGAGCTTGTTCCTCATACAGGTGCGTGGGATTTTAACACCGGCATAACCCACTGTCGATTGAAATTATGGTTGTCGCAAGTGAACGTCACGGAGAGACTGGACCTTGACGTGGTGTGACGGCTTGCGCATCTCCATGACCTTCTGGGCTAAACTGGACGGTGTGGTGACCACACCAACAGAGTTACTCATACCAGGCAGGCCAATAGGCAGAGGTCTGACAAACCACAGTCTCCTGGTCCTCCAGGTTGGGGGTTGGAAGGTGGTTGGCATCTCTTCGTGAAAAACGTACCATCTCTGGTACACCGCCACCCACCCGCTGCCTTGCGGTACAGGCTTTTGAGCCAAAGGCTTTGGTTGAGAACCCTAATCGCTCTCCTGTCTAGGTTTGGGTGTCCTGGTAGTATCTCAGCACACACACAATTATGAATACTCACAACACAAACAATTCCATACTGCATCGGCCGTCTCGCAGTATAAACCGGGTCGCCCTATCTGCTGCATACAGCAGGGTGGATAGGCGAAAACATGCTACTGCTGACCCCTCCCCCACTGTCTTATCAAATTTAGCTCTCAGGCCCCTCCCGAT
>QNGE01000545.1:89516-116390 GCA_008508345.1 Paragonimus westermani | reverse complement strand
AAACTGTCAACAGTCTCAAGCGGATTACCTGCAATAAAGAAAGTAGGGATGGAAATGCCCCAGTCTTGAAGCAGCACTTTGCACTCTGAAGGTGCGAAGCGCATTCCATACAAACCAGCCCGGTCACTCACCTTGTTCAGCATGGTTTGCATGTCTTCGGCAGAGAGGTTAAGTAGGACAATGTCGTCCGTCTGATGAGCCTTAATTAAGACTAAACTGGAGTCCAATGACTGGCCTTTTTTGAAGAGTCCGATCGGAAGGTCTATGGAAAAGTGACAGCTGTGATCAATCGTTGGCGATGTTCAACTGATGTGAAACACCAAAATCTGCTGCTACTACTCGGTGAACAAAATTAACAAACCGGCGTGCCAAATTATACCGACAAGGACGAATAAACCAAAGTGATATTGGTGTAAATTCAGGACCGAACAATAGCTTGCGTGCGTAAGGGGTCAGTAATATCCTTCAAGCGACCGTATAGAAAAACACGGTTGATCGGGTTATACAATTTCAGACACTCGTGGCCTCAGGAGGAAGGTTCTGTCATAAAATTGACTAATTTTTTTGAATGAAATACCAAACCTTGAAATATTCGCTTGAAATGACTGTAGTCAAGAAGAATCATTCAACCAGGACATAAACGACTTAGGAATGGTCGTTCATTGTCTGGCCGTTAAGTATCGATTAGATGCAATATACATAAACGCAGTTACTCTTGATCAAATCTGTTGATTCACGTGTGTGGTTGACCAGTAAATCGTTCTGGTCACACCAGTTATTGGCCGAACAACATGTCGATCGCAATCCTGTATGAGACCTGTGGACGGTAGAAACTGAGGACAGAATCACCATGTGAGTATGAGTCGTAATCGTAAGAAATGATATCGACTTCTGGAACTTAATATGGCGAAATCCACGGATTGCACAGTATCGTTCACATGATTAGACTGTAAGATATCTCTTGTGATTATTAAAACCATGGAAAAATAAGGATGAACAAGTACACATAAGCGTTATCAGAACGACGGTTCCGAGCAAAGACACTTTTACATAAATTTCTTTACAGAACTCCACAGGTATAAAATGGGTCTTCACAGGGTAAATAATATATGCATGAAATGTGTTATTCCAAGTGACAATTGACATCCAACTGGGGCGGTAAGGGGACTAAGAGAATAAATCACACAGAGCAACTGGTGCGTTCACCAATTGTGGAGAACACTGACAAAGATCATGCTCAAAGGACAGAAGACGCCTAGGGTTCGGAGGAAAATGGAGGAAAGGAGAGGGAGAGGAGAATGAGGGGTGTAGAAACATGGTTTGTTTGCGCTGGACTGTGGTTTGATTGATCGCAATCTGATCAGGGATGTTGGAACGTAAGTATGAATTTCTTTTGTACACACAGTAACGGTTGCAGCATACGAATAACGATAGTTTTAAGTGTGCAAAGCAGGTGCGGACAAACTCCTGAGGAAATTACCATGTATGTGAAGATTTCAGATGCTTGATTGACCACAATATGGTGGCCCGAGTCGACGAGATGTACCAGGCTGGAGCCGCTGATGTCTCTGATTGTACCCAAAGCTAAGCTTGTAAGACCGATAGAATCAGCCTCACTGTAGCCGTTCAAATAATATGAACGGTTTGTTCAAATGTTCCGTTTAATTTTAGGGGCGAGGAGCTAACTTGCAAAGCTACTCTCTTGAACGGTAGGTGAAAGAAGAGCCTTACCTCCGTGCTTTTTATAGAACAGGACACCAAGGTTACAAAGAGTGGAAAAGACCGTAGATGCCATCGAGCCGTTTATGCGGTCAGCACCAAGTATACTTAGAAGGCTAGTTCCTGTAGATAACGTTTGCTGGACATTTCTTCTTATCTATTTTGACCATGATGCCATTTTAAACAGGAACATTCCGAATCGAAATTATAAGAGGCTAAAGTTCTCAGTCAGAAGTTAGGTAACTGTTTAACCAACAATCTGACAGTAGCAACACTAGAGTGGGTCATGATACTCAACGTTTCTGCCACGTCAATTGCTTTTCGACGATTGTCGTAATATAATTCGAATGTTATTCGTCACAAATTTTTACCTTACGCCAACCATTTGTTGCCGAGTCCCCGAAATATAACTTCTCGCTTTCGAAAGCTTACACATTTTCATTGTGATTATACTCTGTATAAAGGAGTTAAGCCTGAACTTCGTGATATAGTGATATAATAAAACGAGTTGGAGAAAAAGGATACATGTATTGGAAGATAAAATTACTATTCGGTCAAAAATGTGCATCAAGTGTACTACTTTTGGCTAGACTATACCTTTCACCTATACACTGTTAATACTTATGTTGGTTTTTCGAACAGAAACCTTGCCCAGATCATTGAGGATAATATTATATATATATATATATCTACTACAACTTTCTGCAGAACACTAAGGTCTTGTTCGTACGCTGTTCCAGCAATACATCCAGTCGGTAGCAATCCCCAAATAACGACCTCATAGTATCGTCCAAATATATGTGGTTCAGCTAGTAAGCGTGTTGGCAATAGCTTCCAATAATCAATGTAGGATACATGATTGAGTGACGGACAGACTCTGTATACGTGCATCTTACTTTAATCTATCTAAGCAAATGTTTCTGTCGAAAAATACTATTTGGGGTGTATCAATACAGTGTTTAAAACTGTTACAAATGTGTTCATTCGCATACCATCCCCTCTTCCACTCAATCCAGTACCTCTTTTTACTACTGCTCCGTGATGTTTTCCAACTAATTAGTTCCATTCATCCAATTAGCAGCGGAAAATCCCGTGATCAACAGTGATCACCGTCCTCACCTACCCCACTGAGCTGAAGGATGAGGCAACGGAGTGTCAAAGATTCGGTAGACATCGTGAGCACCCACAATTGTCATTTTTTTGCGTTTTACTGACTACCGTTGTTTTACTGTTAAATATAAAGTATACACATGCCATGCACCCTTTTTGATTCCGTGTTCCTTCAGAAAATATTGTTTAGACACCAAATATTGACGGGTATTGCAGAAATACGATTAAGCATAATTAGTCTACGCACCGCACCGCAACTACATGTAGTTAGTCTTCATTACGTCTAATAATTCGCACGTGTGGTTGACTAGTATAACATCCTAACCGAACCAGTTTTATCCATCGAACATGTGGCTACTGAGCCCAGTAGCGATGTGGTGACCGTGCTGTATGTAATACGACGTCAGGTGTTCTCCATAAGAACCCTGGATGGTAGTGACCCCTTGTAGTGTAACAATTACGACGTGAATATGGGTCTTAATGGAAAGCAATTAAATAAACTGTTTGATTTCTAGTTGTTGGACCATGCATGTATTGTTTCGGGTCAACGCAATCGTGCACGTCTAGAGAGCTCATAAAACAACCTTGGTGATTAGTGGAATTAAAGACCGGGCAGTTAAAACCGAAAGTTGTCACCGAATTAGGTGAGCAGCCAGGACTATACCTACATATACTTAGATAGTACTATCCACCAGTTCACTAAGAGCCTTGGTTAGTTTGTCATTATGTACAAACTTCTGATTAATGGTTTGGTGACCATTTCCGTTTTTCCCATACATTCAGAATTAGTCTGCTTACCACAGCACTGTTGACACGCTTCCTTTTTTTATGGTTGTAGAAAACTAAACAAGTCAGCATCTTACTTCTCCATATGCGCCATGTCAATTTCGCCAATCTACCAAATTGTCTGAACTGCAAACTCCCTGTAACCGTAAACGTATCCAAAGTGAATGCTCTGCATTGTGTGAAATAACTATGAGACGATCGGTTGTTGAGTGTATTGTTTTGGTTAATTTCTAAGTTGCAAGGTGTATTTTGTGTAGAAATGTGTGAACATACGACGCTTAGTATGCATTATTAGAAGTAAAGTAAACAGGAACTGAAGACAGCAAAAAATCGCAAAACACGGCTGCAAAAAATTGCAAGGCAACGTTGGAAAGCCGTATTCACAACCGAAATCCGTGGGAGATAGAGAAATATGTCTTTTGTTTCAACTGTAGTATTTAAAAAATATCCCCTCTGTGTTGAGTTCAATATTCCACTCTCAATGGTACATGATGTCTATATAGGTTTGCTTGCGGACTCCTAGTCTACGACATGAACCTTGTACAGCTAGGCATAATTCTCCCATGATGCCCCATGGAGGATTCCGGTGACGCATTCGTGTTACCCGAATGAGACACACAACATTTTTACATAAAATCCATTAACCACCCACATGGTACACACCACTGAAGGCATCATCTACAATTTATGTGGAACAACGTCATCGTGTGAGAAACTAATGTACAAAGTTTATGAAATATCACTAACTTTTATATCCGTCCTGAGGAAGTCTCTCCAAACTACTAACGACTGTGTGTCACATTTCTTGTGAGTTATATATGTCAACCATGTCCGTAAAACGAGTAACCTTACAAAGTGAACTTGTGTACACCACTGAAGAGGACATCGTTCCAAAGATCACTTCAGATGATGCCGTGTTCCACCCGATTTGGTTGATGTCGTACATGTGCATCAGTACGTATGAATATATATACTCATATACGTATCAGCTTGTAATAAAGTATGTCTGATTCACAAGTCGGTGGTTGCCACACCCGCTGTACAGACGTGTTTAGCTCCGATGAGCAACAATTAACAACGTCCTTGAATGGTAGAAGGAACGTTTGACTGTACATCGTAAAATTCTAATCAACATTGATCTGGAAGATACTTTCAGTCGTTTCAGATGTCCAGAAGGACTTCTGCTTAATTTTCCTTGGATCTTCCTACGTCAATTTCCCTCTTTATCCTGCTCTTAAACCTCCCGGCGAGTCGACTGACTAGAGGAAGATTTGCTGCTTGAGTTCCAGTAGCACGAAAAGTTATCTATCCTATGGTTAATTTCCTTCTCTTTTCATGACTACTGCCGGTCCAGTTTTCTTTTGTTTAACAAAAGTACTCTCACAAAAGATTATTTGTGTTGGTAGACATTTTTGTACGAATTCAAGATTGTAAGATAAAAAGTGACCAGGGTAACGAACACATCAACGTTTATTTCGCACATTGCAGATATGACCTACTTCCCTACTTCCTTTTAGAGTGAGACCATTTTCTGTGGCCGTCTCAGAGTTAGAGAGGACGCGGTCGACATGTAGATTATCCGTATATTATTTCCGTGTTTGGATCGCGTCCAATGATACCCGCGTCTACCAGATGCCGCCACATGGGGCTACATTTCAAGTGAACTCCATTCGATACAAACTACATTCAAAGTACGGCCACTCGATGTTTGTTTAAACCATTCCTCCAAACTCCACTACTGACGGGAGCTACCTCATTGGTGGAAAGGCTCCACCGACACCTACGAAAGCACGAAATTTAGCGTTTCTGATGCTATATGAGTTTGTAAGATGATCTGGAATAAGGTGGACCCACTGACAATGATTAACTGGTGGAATCGCACTATGGTCTTTGTGGCACCAACTACAAGAGGATTCAACTAACTACCTTATCTTATGAGTTCAGCGAAACCCATTGAGTAGTTGGCGATGTACTCAACAATGATGATTCGTAGACTATAAAGTAAGCTGAATTTATTGAAGTGAATGTTCAGAGTGGAGCGAATTACGATAAGAATGAAAGGAACCCTATAGACCTAAGAACAGCTGACGATGAGTCGTGGTCAACGTACGCATATGGAATCTTTCCCAACTCTAAAAACACGGCCTCCATAGGTATCGATTACATCATCATAATTCCCGTAAGAAGTCACTGCACTTCTCAATCGAAACAAAATAAGCGTACAAGACTGAACTTTTGTAAGCAATTACTAAAAGCTGATTGTAACTGAAACTGTCTCTCCCTTCACTAAGTTAAAAGTTATTAAAAAGAGAGGAATAGTAAGGGATTTTAGGTTTCATACGGATTGAGCACCACTCACAACTAAGCACAGTTGTCGCATTACCATAGAATTCAGAATCGACCCCTTTCGAAAAAAACAACACTAAATTCGATTCTCCCTCTCAATTCGTATAAAAACCAAAATCTCCTACTACGCACAACCAATCAAAATACCGCTCAACATGTTCATAAGTTCTGTGATCTCAACTTGGAGACAACCCTTCTTCAGGAGGTCATCAACTGGAGCTAACAGGACAGTTACTGTATCCGCTTTCAAGGCGATCGGGCAGTCGGAATATCACTCACTAGCGAAGGTGGTTGAACACTCACATATGATGATTCAGTCGTGCCTAATGTGGGGTCACTGGCACAGTGATCAACAAGGTTGCCTCATCAAGGCGTGGCCAGAGTTCTAGTCCCGGCCATGGCAAGGAGGATATGCATTACTGATCAGCCCTAATTAGGATGAATGGAGTCTAGTGATTAGTTTTTTTTGAAGAGGGCGATTGGAAAGTCTATGGAAAAGTGACAGCTGTGATCAATCGTTGGCAATGTTTAATTTGTTTGCAGTAAATATACTTGAACCTGCCTGTCACGAAGTCGTCAAATCCAACAAAAAAACGTTACAGCCAGAATATTTTCCGTGAAATACGTATGATCAGTATAGTTGAAGTTATCGCCTAACAAAGAGTTTCACAGCAACCAATTTCTCATTAGAAACAGAGTAGATTGTGTTGTTACACATGGGCTATGTGAACAGTTCACGCGAGCCGATTACCATTGTTTGAGTCCGTCACATCATCCACACCGACACTTTTGTTAAACAGACTGGCGTTCTAATGTGGGTGTACCATACATCAGGTACTTGAAATTCTCAGCTTCGTCTATCTAGTCAGGAAACTCCTTATACGACTCAACGTTAATTCGTAAAAGAAACATATCCTGCTTTGAAATAGCATGGTGGGTGATGACATTGATTTCTCTATCAACGGTACAATACCGTATTTACACGAACGCGAATCATAGATGGGTAGAGTAGGTGGCCTGTGCTTAATAATCAGAATTCGACAGATTGCTGTTACTTGTCATGTGTGTGTATGGCCGGTGAACTTCGAATACACATCCTGTTATAGGAGACTCATTTGAGAGCCAGCTGTGCTGCTTATCTCAGACTAACTAGAGTCTGTACATCAGCTTCGATAATAAGATCACCAACTGAATCTACGCAGACACTCAGCCTACGTCATACACCTGAATAACACTAATATTATACGGTATGGTGACACAAGTAATACATGTTTGACGGTTAAAATTCGTCACAAACTGTACGTCAAAGTGTTCTTGACATTTTATGTACCGTTACATGTTTCCCTGACATGTGTATCGAATGCATAAACGGAAAATGTTTGTACCGAAATGTAGCTGACTGCCCGATAGAACGCCGTAAACAAATAAGTTGGCTGCTATTAAAACAGAGTTGCGAAACCCACCACACACACTTAGTTCTCAAAGTAAGTAGGGATACGCTCCGTTCATCTAACTGTACACACTTAGGGACAAAAAATAGACAGAATGGTGTATCGCACACAAACGCTCCGAGACAAATAATTAGAGAGAGTTGATAATAACTATCTGATTCGGACTGAACAAAAGCACGATTCTCACTTCGGATCTGGTACATTTTTGTGTATGCAATACATCCTCGCTAGCGATCGCCTACATGATTCCTGCTGAAAACAACTCATTTCCCGATTAGTTGATTTTCGGAAGAACTCGCTAAATTTGTTGCCAATTCATCTGAGCTTCGTAGAAAGTTGGACAAAACATGAACAACGAACGCAGTATGGATCCCTTCTGTATTATGACTTAAACCACTACACAGAACGATCCGAACACTGTCGAGCAATTCCGGACGGTTAGAATAAAAATGGCCTTTATAGTAGGTACTCGTATGTACATGCATACATTGATTCTTCTTGACACCTCTTGAAAGGCGTGAACCAGACGGTTCATAAAAATATGATCCGGAAGGGCTTCGCAAGTTCAATGAAGAATTATTGCACAGCCGTGAACGGAAGCTGGCAACACGCAGGAGAACAATCGGTGCCATAGATCGTAGTGACAGGACTACATGGCGTTGCTGTATGTGCAGCCGCGAATGCGCTGGCCGACTCGGATTAGTAGGTCACCAACGTACTCACAATACCCCGAGTACGGTAAGCTCAAATAGGTTTGATCGACTGCATCCATTTTGTTCACATCAACCTCCTTTCAGAAACACGGGTCTCTGTGGCCTTCCACCTTTCTTTCTCTTCAGCTTTGTTGGTGTACTATGTGGTGAATATTTTGTCTGCTTTTCTGCCTAACTTTGGATTTTATCCGTCCTCCTATTCACTCTAGAGTGTTTCTGATGGTTGGGAACAGTGGTGGTGTTGTTTGTAGCTCGAGTTGATGGTTTTGGTATTGATATGTTCGCCGAGCTTGGCATTTAGGTNGTCACCAACGTACTCACAATACCCCGAGTACGGTAAGCTCAAATAGGTTGGATCGACTGCATCCATTTTTTGTTCACATCAACCTCCTTTCAGAAACATGGGTCTCTGTGGCCTTCCATCTTTCTTTCTCTTCAGCTTTGTTGGTGTACTGTGTGGTGAATGTTTTGTCTGCTTTTCAGTCTAACCTTGGATTTTATCCCTCCTCCTATTCACTCCACAGTGTTCTAACATATACTCTTTTATCGAACCACTTCTTGCATTATACTTTCAACCGTTTCTTCTCAGCTTAGGTCTTACCATTAGAGCCTCCCTCTGTTCATTTGCAGAAAGATAGGGGTTTCAATTTCGAGCTGGCTTATAAATTGGATTACCAGTATTGGCCGGCTGAGAACAAGGGCCTTACTCACACGCTTCATTCGGGTTTACACTGAATACGTCATGTGTGAGTGGAGCCACAAGTGGTGCGGCGCAATCCATTTGTTGTGATGATTAAGCGCAATCATCTTTTGGCTTTGGTCACTGTGACAGGCTAATCTGGAACTGATGTCGCCAACCATGTGTGAATATATTGATCATCATCTTGCACTGGAACAAGTCCATGCAACCGTTGGATAACTCATCCTTGAGTCTCTATGAGCACATCCTTCCGTTGAGGAAATCCCAACCCACCATTCCGTGCCCTCAATTCAATCCATCGCCAGCTCATGTTTTTCAACAGTCAACATACCAAGCTCAATCTGACTGAGCAGTCTCCAGTATGAGTCACGCGATCGATCAGTGCCGAGACATCAGTAACCGCTAAAGAGTTGCCTCATTCGTTCTAGGGCAGTGGATATTCAGTTCACAGTGAGATGCAGTGAGTTGTGGCCACTAGCCGTCCTCTTCTGGTGTCAGGTCTGAGTCAATCAAATGACACAACGTGTTCCCATTTTTTTCTTCAAAATGGTTTTAGTCCACTAGCATAGGAGACCAACACTTGGGATCCAAACGCCTCGTTAGGTGGATTACAAAAGACTTGTTAGTGTGTAAAGTGTGGGCTTCATTATTGGTTAGAGCCAATGTCTGTTTAAGTGTTTTACATGCTGACATTAAAAATATCTGGACTGAAATGCTCACTGTTCCTTTGTGCTATTCGAAGTTACTCCGTCATACATATGCACCACCAGTTCTCCTAATGAAGCTGTCGGGTTTATTAAAGCTCGTTTGATAAGTTTGTCGTCCTACGTTTGGTATGATGAGAAACGCCGGACATGTTGAGGCGTTCTTGGTTTGTTTGTAAAAATATGATCCTCAATTTGCTTTTATTTGTCTTTTGTGTGTGTAGTAGACAATCATCAAGAACTTTGTACTATGACTGTACGTATAAAACGTTTCCCTTCCTCTTTATAACTAACATTGCTTACCTATTAAAATCTTTCTTGGTATTGTTTGAAACGCTCTCACATTCATCTGCATCCGATTGTTTTACTGAGTTAATTTCTCGTCAAGTATCGACAGGGTTGTTATAGAAAAAAGGAGGACTCAAATACTTTCAGTCCAACAAGTTGCTTTAAATGCCGTTACGAGGAAGTGGTGTGTTGAATCCCACTCGAAAAAGAACCCCAAGCCAATCCAATTATCAAAATTGTCGCGCTCAGTGTATTCAGATCCCACACTCGAAAGCGCCTTCCAGCTACATCAGAAAACCAAATGGATTCTGATATGGAAAAGTTGCCACTAACATCCCACCAAACGTGACTTTTCTTGATAGGCTATCTGATGGAGAAGACCCACAAACTTCATATTCTCACCTTTCTGCTCGTACGGTAACCAACTTCTTGCTAATTAGTTTAGTAGACCACATTTTCATCGATTGTGTTTATTCAATGCGTGTGTACGCAAGACCGTAAACTGACCGCACTTTTTCGGAAGTCTCCATCCTCACGAGCAAAAGTAGCAAAATACTGTTTAAAAACTTAATAATGTGTTCTTTCCCTACTTTAGCGAGTATGACAAGAAAATCCCTCAAATGGATTAATCGTGTCTTCAACCGAGCCGTACTAAAAAAGAGCCGTCTTTTCCCGACAGACTTGATTTCATTACAGTTCGTACTGTTGGTTCAGCCACCAGCTACGAAGTTATCAGTCGGAATGCAGTGGAACTGATGAGTGCCTCCACGGTTAACAAAATATCTCTGCTTATAGCTGGATGAACACATCGGGGCTGCCAGCGACGTGTTTTCTTATCATGGTAAAAGCAGTCGGGCGGAAGTATTATGCTGTTCTTTTACTTCTAACCCCATCATGTTACACATCCCATTTACCCCAGATCAACTGTCCCCATCTGTGCTACTTAAAAAGGTCGATGAGACACAGATATCTTACGGATGAATAAACTTCAGAGTTAAGCAATAATTTCTACATTCTTACAGAAGTGTATCTGAATTGACATCTAATGCAGCCTATCTGTCTTGCTTGTCCCTCGATTTATTGTCAATCCAATTTGTCCTAAAAATAAATTGTCGTTTCAAAGTGAGGACGTTTTGGGTCACGACAACTAGAGCGCTACATATCTTTTAGGCGCACTCTAATAAAACTGATGAAAACTCTAAGTAGTAAATATCTCACCATCTCACCATCGGGAAGACAACAAGCTACTTAGTAGCTACAGAGTAAGTGAAAAAGTCGAACAAAGTTATCCCTATTTACGTTTCTTTCATTAGCGATGTGTCTCAAAAAACTCGTTTTCTCCGTCAACACATCCAAGACCGTCGATGGAGTCCGGCATTTAGCCTTATAAACTGAGGTGACTGGAAACCGGTCGCTCGAAATCGTGTGTTCGATCACAGTTCCTATGGGTAGTAACATCCTCTCGAAACACAAGGTGAATTTTGGTGTGTCCTAGGGTTCTAGTTCCTTTTCAGCTCAGTTTCTGTTGTTTACTTGTTGAAGCTTTGTCCTCCCTACGTGTTCCCTGATGGCGATGAGGTCGTTTATTGTTTTGACACAAACACTAGTCAGCGGCTAGAATTTGAACACACCCTTCATCAGTTGTAAGATATCCGCACCAAATGTAGTACGAATGAAGTTGAATAGTTTGGGCGTCGTGTTCAACATGTTATTGATAAACAGATTGGGAATAACACAACGTTTCGAGCAAGTTGTAATACTCTACGTTTCAACCACCTCGGATGGCCTTCCTCAGGAGTGTTGTGGTTGAAACGTAAAGTATTACTCGAAACGCCGTGTTATTCCCAATCTTTTTATCAATAACACCCTTCATCAATTTATGCACTGACGAACCCGCACATTTGGTGTTCAGAGGCAAACCATATAAAATGCAACTTCCAATACAATAAATTCCACCACTTACACAGATGAATTCATGTCACTCGCTTTGTTGACTTTCATACCGTATGCACTACGAAATGATTACCTTAATTTTATGCCCTACACCCCAAACACAACTCTAGTGGGCTTAGCCCTTTTTCATCCGCTGTGATGCGACAACCGAATCAAACCTATTGCTGCTCGAGCTAAAGAAAAAGTTCTTATTTCGAGGCCTTAGATTTTATACCTTCCCTCATCTACTTCCGAGTCATAGATAGCAAATTGGTTCTACCTCGGAGTATTGTTCATATACTTCTATGGGAGAAACCTCATCAAACCTTTCTCCTTTGGAAGCTGTGTGCTTCACTGCCGATCCACTAACAGCTTCTGACACTCGAGCTCAGTTCCACCGCAG
This sequence comes from Paragonimus westermani, assembly GCA_008508345.1. Classification (NCBI taxonomy): domain Eukaryota; kingdom Metazoa; phylum Platyhelminthes; class Trematoda; order Plagiorchiida; family Troglotrematidae; genus Paragonimus; species Paragonimus westermani. The sequence continues at coordinate 104,238 of QNGE01000545.1, read as the reverse complement.
ATAATTACACGTTCTGTTGTTTTCTGGTGATATAACTGGAACAAGTACATTCATGAACCAGTTCAGTGATATCATCGACTCATCTTGTAATACCTCACTGTGTCAAAGTAAGTTCAGTTACTCTCATCAGGTAGCATCACCGCAATGTCGTAATGGGTCCCAGCTTTTCCGTTTGAGGTTCTCGAGGTGAAAGTAAAATTCCTCCCAATCTGTTCCCTGACTTGAATCCATCCATCGTTCAAGCCAAAGTCGACTGTTGTGTTGAGATAACGCCTGTCCAAGTCTGCAGATTTGTCGAACGTGTGTATCAGTGTGCGGATGTACTATTTGTGGGACGCATCCACCACACCATTCTATCAGTCGTCAGTGACAGAGTACATTTCGCTGATTTGAAAACTCTTATCATGTCATCAGAAAACGAGCGGTAATAATCAAGTATTGAGATGAGCAGGCAGATCACTAGAAAAAGGATATATGACAAACCAGCTTGAACATAACAGTATACAGGGTTCAATAGTATTGCCCCAATGGAACATAAAAGATGTTAAGTGAGAGGGCACTTTAGTAGGGCATATGACCCACTATAGATATGGCTTGTAACAATCACTAGACACGATTGAAAAATGAACATTGTGGACGATTCAATGGGGAACCCTAATGCCAAGAATCGTGCACGGTGCTGAGCCCACAGTGGAGAGAAGAGTTACCTGCATATATCGTGTGCTTAAAGTTGTTCAAATAACGGACCTGCTCAATCACCCCCCCCACAGAACCAGATGATGAACACAAGTTCTCCTGGGGGCAGCTGCGTCCACTTGTTTTACGTACTCTCGAATGGTCGCCTCTCAGCCAAAACAGTCTAGATCGACACTAAGTATGCCTGCTTACTTGTTCTTGTGCTATTGCACGGTACAATATCATTAACGCACAGGTGAACCTGTCTAAGTGAATGGAAGAAAGTTACTCAGCACGGCCGAGAAACGGGTCAATAAAATCGGTAACCAGTTCGATCACCACTTAGCTTATCAACAGAAACCATCACGTTGGCTTAATCCGGCCTGTCAGTGTCATCAACCGTTCATCAAGGAACCCGTCAAACGCGGTCCAACAGAGGCACCCAGCAAAAGCTTGGGCGATCTCAGTCGTATGCTGTCTGACTTCTGTTGGATATTGAGCCCATGACTGAGACTTAATGGATCGACTCGCTTTGGTGCTCTTGGTGAAACGAATGCGTTCGTTTGCCCCTTTTAATCATGACAGTGAGTTGTTCGTGTCGCCGCGTCATCGTTCTTTACCAAGGACTGGAAACAAATAGAAGGCATTACTTACTTTTACAACAACAATATGTCATCTAATTCTGAAACCAAGTTTCGTTCACATTACGTTCCGACGGTAGCCTGCATTTCTTGCCGACCTGCTGGTCAGCAGGTACTTGAAACTCGTATGCGTTCTTGAACAAAATTGGGACCGCGTCACTGTGTGAGTCCATACTCACATACTTCAAGCATGGATGGCCATCTTACTGTGATCCGGATCTCGGGCGGACTGGACTGAGGCATTCTGCAATGCCACGGGTGACCAGACGGTCAATTTGACAGATTAAAAACGCAATCCGACGCAGCAGGCCGTATTTATTCGGCAAACCTTAGGCATATTCTTTAACGGAGTGGCCATCCCGTGAAACCTCTTCCCTATCCGATTAAATTGGAACTGTAGAGATGAGACATCGGATGGCTGTTCACTTTTCGGTATTGCAGTGAAAACTCGCTCAATAAAACAATAACTTGGCTGTTCAATTTGTGCACTTTTTGGTCGTTGAGCGTACGCGCGTTTTAACAGAGACTTTAGCCCGAAACGCGACAACCCATCTGGAGCACTTCCATCAGGCTGGTGTTTTCTGTCGCGGCTCTCGCTTGTCATTTCTCATCCCGCGGTGGCTCGTTTGATCTTTTATGTTGACTGGGTTCCTCTCGTTGTAGGCCTTGTTCGTATCTGACGGCCGCGTTGAGATATTCTATCAAGTGTTATAAAAACCATGCCTCCAACATACTAGCCAGTCGACATGTCTCACTTTTAATTTATACGCGACGTCTTCGGAATAGTATTTTGTGCTTTCTTTTCGGCTTTACGTGCTGAGTAATAAATCCAGCGCTGGCGGAGGGTGAGGCTTTTGTAGGCTATAATTAAGCAAACTAGCTGATTTCCTACATGATCCAACTATGCAGAAAGGAACATCAACTTTAAGTCGTTAAGCCACGCCAATATCTTGATATCTATCCGAGATAATGTGAGCCAACAAAACTGACTTGGTCTTGCATTCACATAACGAATTTGGTGTACTAAACTGAGGCATTCACCAACTATGAACGGATTGAAAGCCATAAATCATAATCATGAAGTACCACCGACCCGCCAGCCTTTCGACGACTTTGTTGTCATCAGCACGCAACAGGACAATGTTCACGATTCGTTGCTTTCATTTAAGCCAACTTTGTGCATTACGATGTGAACGTTGCAATGCTAACCCGATGCATGCACATACATTGACTTGATAACGGTAAACTGAACGAGACCGAAGACAGCTGAGAAGTAACTTGTTCACAACTAGGACGTGATCAAAGAGGAGCGGTGTGAGACATTATGCGCTCCAAAACGATTAACAAATTCTTCGAGCTATGTGACACGACGACACAGTTAACCAAGAAGCTTAACTCAACAACGTTTGACATGCACATTGAAACTAAGGACAAGACAAAATCAAACTCTAAGCAGAATAGCACGGAGGATCCGCAAAGGATCGGGTGCTGCTTTACAACAAAATAAGTAGGCCACAGGACTACATGTTTGTTTCACACGAAGCAAGAGGCAGCATCATATACGATCGGAAAATAAAGCAAATATTAGTGCCCACCGGTACTATAATTAGATTGCTCACTAACTGCTTTGATGAATGTCAATCCCAAATTACCTTACTATAGTAGTCCACCTTATGGATGACTCGGTGAACATCGAACACACAGTGGGCTGGAGGTGCACTAGAGTCCTGATGTGAAATATCCAGATCCTGACACGCCTTTGTAGCTCAGCTATCGAGTAAGGACATCTGGTTCTTGTTGTTGGCTCGAATCCAGCCGAAGCCCGAGATTTTCACAAATGAGTCGCCTCACACTTGATAAATTTGTCATTATGCTTACTGGTATTTTTATAATTGCGATGGTCTCATCTCTAATGGAACCAGATTACCATGTCACCAATAACAGTGCTATTTCTGTGGTAAGAAAGGTTTCCTTGTGATGATTGGGAACAGTGGTGGTGTTGTTTGTAGCTCGGGTTGATGGTTTTGGTATTGATATGTTCGCCGAGCTTGGCATTTAGGTTGCAAACGTTTCATCACCAGGCGAGGTGACATCATCAGTGCGTATATTTTGAATATATATATATATATATATATTCAAAATATACGCTGAAACACTTACGCACTGATGATGTTACCTCGCCTGGTGATGAAACGTTTGCAACCTAAATGCCAAGCTCGGCGAACATATCAATACCAAAAGGTTTCCTTGTGTTAGTTCAAATTAGCCCAACCACGCGTGTGAATCACAGCCGCGAATCGATCGCTATTCGGCTACAGAGTCCCATCTTTTTGATGTGAGGTCGGTCATGGAACTAAGGCGGTTTATAACGGATCATCAGTACTTGACAGAAGTATGAAAACCAGATTCAATGGGAATTTAAACTAGAATAAAGACAGGAAGGATCAATACTGGTTAAGGCACACATAAAAATACACCATCGCTGAGGTTGAAATGGACCACCGACAAACTGGAAAAATGATCGAAACCCCAAAGAGGCTGAATACTAGCAGTGTACAATAGTGTGATGTCGTGAAAGAGCTTCATTTAGTACAAATTAGTAGTGTTATTTGGTTATTTAAACCCGTATTTAGTGTTTGCACTATGAGGCCCATTTGCGACGTTTGTTGAAAGGAAAATGATGCAGCGAGTTAGTTACTCGAACTGATGTTTAGTTCAATTTTGTGAAAAACATAAGGAAAATGAAAAACTATAGATTCAGTTAATACTTCCGAGTCGTGACCGGGAGGGATGTGAGAGAATATAGTGTGGGCTGTGCCAATGATCATTATTCAGTTAGTCTTTGGTCAATTATTTTGGTTTTAACTCGTTGTCACTTAACCAAACATAGTGGTTCAAGTCAGTAGTGAAGTCCTGTGCAAAAGTATTCCTGGATTAGCAAGAAGTCATATTATAAATAGAGAAAATGGAGGAGTCGTGAGGCACGTAAACGGGCACGTACAGATCTGTAATTAGAACAACTGTAATAAAAAGGGTGAGCAGAATGGAACCATTTGAGATAAACGATTTAAAGTGTTGAAGTAAGATCAAGTTATTGAGACAGAAACGGGAATCACCACTGTTGTCAGACAAACACATTACGGACCAACGGAATTGTCTTCAGTTAGAACACTAGGAAACAACAGGAGGATGATAAACCCAATACGCGAGCACGCATGCTATGCGGGGCAGGGGATAAGACTTTAGACGAAGATAATAAATCACGAGTTTCTCGCCTGAGTATAAAGTGTGTTATTCTGAACACATCAAAGTGTGGCGTACTGGGCTATATCAGTGTTCAACATACTGGGACGTAGAAAGAAGCATGTTTTTAACCTGTAGCTGTAGACAACCATCACAAAGTTGTTAACAGGGCGTTCCGTTAAGTGAAATTGTGGCATCAGTAGATTTAGACGCATTGGGCGTCCAACAAACTAGCCAGTTGTACGACGCCATTCCCCAAAGTGATTAAGGATTGTCAAGCTCTGGAAACTACGACATTTGCATAGGTCACCATAAACTAGTCCCCCTAAATGGACAGGGAACTCACACAAATGGAAACGAGAAAAATGGAAGGGGGATAACACTTCCTAACGAATGATGCATACGCTTTATCGGAAACGATTCGAACAGTTGACGCCTGACAAGGTTTCGTGACAGAAAACCCACACAAAAATCGTATGATGCACAGTACGAACGCCCCTCTCACAGTTATGCTACACACAAGGCGTATCGGTCCACAACACTGGGGTGACAGCATTATGCGTTTTTTGATGCTAAGCCGTCACAACAAGACAGTGACTAGTGTCCTATACATCACACAGTCGCGTGGCATTGTGCCAGTGCCGACATACACATTATAGAGTCGGCGAACCAAGGTGATATTGGGCAAATCCGCATTGATATATAGCCTTTCCGCGAGTGTACAGTCAGTCGAAAAGTAGGGCATAATAAATGACTTGCTTTAAATGTGTTGTGAAAAGTAATTAGTATAGATGAAGTAGTCCCTCACTGCAACAAAACAATGTAACTTTAGCAGACAATGATTGCGGTTGAAGACGCGCATAATATAGCTACACTCAAACCTTCGGGGCGTGTTAAAGTTGCAAGAAAAGGGTTTGTCAGTAGAAGCTTGAAGTGACTGAATCAAACTTATCCGCGTGGGTACTCAAAGGTTCCTATCAGTGTTGAAATCAAAGAGAGCACAGAAGCTGGAAGATACACTTCTATAGAGCAATATCCCTCGGAAACCTCCACACTAAATCCACTTCCATTCGGTTCGATAATTGTGGCTCCAGGCCAACTCGGCGACAGACACAAACTGATTGTAACCAGATCAGCGTGGAGCAAGTGGATAGAATATCTTCTGTAATACAACAGTGCACTAAGCACCACCGTGAATGAAGTTTGTGTCATTTAACGGGTGATATCTTTTCAGGTATATGCCGCCAAGACCCGTAAACAACAGGTGAGAGATTTAGACTGATTGTGATGGTCTTTCATCATATATATGAAACCTGGACGCGTACACGGGGAAACTAGATGGATGAGTCTCTGAGAAAGATCAAGAAGCGCAGAATTTCGTGATTATGGTACATGGAAATTACATGAAAGACGTTTATGGAAGGTAGAAGGTACTATGTCAATATCAAACGAAAGAAATGCAGTGATAACATACATAAAGTAAAACTCTGTCCTCATGCGATGTGTAGATTGTACCTGAGTTGTGTTCAAGAAAGTTCACGTCACTTCAAAAACTATGTGGAGAGCGTCATACAAACAGTAACTGCACCTATGTTATACTACGGTAGCTACAGGCAAACGATGTATTATACGAACGTTCCGAGAGGTGTATTTGTTCATAAATGTTATCCATCACAATTGGCTGAAGATATGTATCGGCCATGTGTATTGACCATATTACTCGCAAGCGCCATAAGTTAACCTCTAAGTAGCACGCATTGTGTTTCAACCAAAATACTCGTGACAACAATAAATTATGGACTATCGGACCCAAAAACGTTGAAATTGCAATAATCTAGTAAACGACATTTAAGTATTGAAAAGATTGTGGAAGTAACTGTGAAGTCCGGACCACGTTGTGTGTATTGCCGTCCTCTGGAGAGATAAATATTTTCGCACACCCTAATGTAGTGGTTTGCTAATAGTTTAGTAAAAGGGGCTGATATGCAGTGAGAAACTGTAGCCTTTCTCTTTGTAATTCAGCTTCGTTGTGCGACGTTTCAGCCGTGTCACGTAATTGTTCAATGTGGTTAAACTTTGCAGGAGTGACTGATACTTTTCTGTTTATGTAGTTTAGTTTTTTATCCTTGTCGTTCTATTCTAGAGTTCAAGTAGCTACCAGTCAACTGCAATGATCACAGATACTCCAGTTATATTTCTATACCAAATGAAAACGTAAAGTGCTGTCGGATTGAACGTGATCATGAACGGACAAAATCAAAAGCATGCCAATTCATTTTTTTCTCAGCACAAGATCCATTACTGCATCGCTCAACGGCAGAGTTGTCTCGGAAAGTTTTCCGGCTACACTTGTCTGACTGAACTCCATATGACTGACAGACAGTATACCCACATCAGATCACTCAAGGACTTGGTGTTTAACAAACAACGGATGAAGGTAATAGTTGTATATTTCGGACTCCACCCCATTCGACGGATGAAGCGTTACGCATCCAAAATCACGAAATTGCTTTATCTAGTGTAGAGGTAAACACAAAATTCGCATGGTGTACAGTAATCTACACAAATTAAGTCCCTTCAGTGAAACGGAAGTTGGGCATTAAGCAGGATAAACTGCTCACAGTCAGGAAAGACATAGCAATACTTTTTGAGCGATAAAGGTAAAATCATGTTGCTTATAAAAACAACTGATTTTCTATCCATAGAGAAGACGAATCCACTGTAAATGTTAGTTTGCGGCATCTGAGTGTATGCGACAAGAAACTGCTCGGCGATATGTTCCAAGTACCCTCATACTGGAATGTTCGGCAATCACTTTCACCCTCAACCAGTCTCATTCAGTCACAATTGGAGTTGAATACCAGAAGCATATAGGCCGGGAAGTAGTAACCCCTCGAGGATGTGCGTTCAGAAATTGGTAAAAATTGGGATGCATATCCAATCAGATTACTCCAAGAAATAACATTCTCATGATGGCTCACAACACATCCAACAGCGAATACTGCTGTCTACAAATTTACACAGTGAAACCGTCTCTTGAAATGGCCCCTGATAGCATAAATCATTTATTATTGCTTTGAATGATGAGAATCATTCATGCTGGTCAATACTCTTCAGCATTTTGTTTCCCACACGTATTCAACAGCATTATTTGCAACCACAGTGTGGAGATTCACTGGTCTTAACTAACAGACTACACCATTCTATCGGTCGATCACTAGGACATTGCCAACTGTAGCATTCCTTTTAACTCTGTTCGCCTGCTAGAGGAACAACATAGGGGTATAAATGTTATGACCGCACAAAACATTAAAAAGCATTTGAAAAATACACAAAGATACAAACACAATGACAGTAGTGTATCACGAGCCTCTTTGTTGACGTGTCTCACATATTGCATAAACGCATTCCGAGTATTCGTCCTTTTGGAGTTGACAACCGCCCACTGGTTTCTGCATGTCTGGATAATGTAATATCAATGATTAGCGACGTACTACATCATACAATACCTTCTCTCTTTCAGAGATTAATTGACTTCTTGCAACCTAGCGACACGTCCTCACCCATCAACACAGCACTGGCACTGACTCAGTGCCCCTCTTTTGGTTTGCTTTTTCGATTGTGCTACTTTCCCAATTCACTGTCATCTAATTGTTTCGTCCCACCGTTCCGCCCGACCGTGTATAACTGGCCTCGTCTGGAGAGTACCAACTACGGACCATTCCATTTGGGTAGAAATTTCCTTGATCCCTGGTAGCTAACATCTGTGTTCCAATGAGTCTGCTACTTCATCACTTCTCCTGGACTGAATATCCTGGCCTCGCGAAGCCAGTGGGCTGCTGATTGCTCTTTCGCGTGTATCTTCGAAGCTTCCAAGTTTCACTCCGCTCTTCTTTTCATGAGTGATTCTCTGGTGGAATTACTGTGAAGATATTTTATATCTCTCACCATCCCTCGAAATCAAACGGTTCTCCTGTGCATTAACTGTTAAGGAGGTTACTTCACTTTCTTCTAATAAGACCAGAGACATTCAAAATATATTCGATGAATGCCTAAGACAGCCGATTATATTACCAGGAAAAGGGAAAATTTCAGTTATAATTTATAATACCCTAACTGGAAGCGTCAGATAGCCAGGCCGAGTTGTTGTCGATACGAGAGTAGAGTTGACTGGATGGTAGATGTCAGTCAGAATGAAGATTCGTGGAGTAGAACGTAAACGCAAAAAATGAGGTCCCTTCAAGTCGCAGTAACGAGCAGTAATCAGCCAATTGTTTGCATTTTAATCGCCCCAGCAAGCCAAGCAAAACAGTGTCATCAAATAATCCTTTTAGTACTTGAAAAATGAAATTCCTTTCAAAGTGTTTCATACTGAAAGAAAAAAGTTCCTAACTAGAATTGGAAAAAAGAAATTACCAGTGTGAGAAAACACTTCAGTAAATACCTTGGTTTTATAAGATATCACCCAAGGCGATTGAAGCTTCGTACTGTAACGTAGTGTGGTACCGAAAAGTTGATATATGTTGCGGTCATGTCCCTACTGATGCAGATAGCTAATGTATCCTTATTCTACCACCTACCTGTTGGTCATACCACCTGTCGGTAGTTCGAATAAATTGGATCAATGGGTTTCTGCGTTCCGATTGGTTGATTGTTAAACTGGTCACATTTACGGTAAAATGAGGACACTGGTTTGGGTCCCGCACTTAGTGACAAAATTCGCTTCCTGACGGAAATCTAGTGTACGGTCTCACACTTCATTCTGTAAGGTTGGTAGGGTTGTAAGAGTTAGTGCCGATCAGTGGCAGATCAAATATCATTTCATTATGGCTTGAAGAAGTTCAGTCACTTTTTAAGCAGCAGCACGAACAGTATGAAGCCACTCAGTTGAAGCTGATTGAAGCCATAACACAGAAAATTGCAGTTCAGCAGCGCTCAAGCAACAACCGCAGTGTCCACAGCGGAATCAGTGGCCAACAGCATAATGGAATTTAACTATCAACCGGGCAGTGGGGTCACGATTGGGCTTAATTCATGCGTAGTGAGAACCTATTTAATGAGGACGTAGAAAAATTAGGTGACTGTGCCCAAGTCCGACTGCTTTTACAAAAGCCTGGCCTAACGAAACACGCCCACAGTTGTAACTACATTCTGTCAAAGAACCCACGTGATTTTTCGCTCAAAGGCACTGTAGAGTGTTTAACTCGCATTTCTGGCAAGCGCACGTCATTTTTCAACACTCCATTTAATTGTTTGAAACTTACTCAGCAATGGTCGGCGGATGTTTTAACATTCGCCGATGCGGCCACTCGTGAGTATGAGGAATTCAGGCTGTCAAATCTCACCGGTAATCAGTTTTGTATGTGGACTTAAACGAGCACCCGATGCGGATAACCGTACAAGTGTCTTGTCGTAGCTAGCAAATAATCCAGACAGGACATTACAGACTGTGACAGATGAGTGTCAACGATTTATAATTTTCAACGATATCAGAGTGACTGAAAACAAACACAATGGCGAAGAAAACGTCGACGCGTGTAGCGTCAATAAAGCAGGAAGCATCCAGATAACAGAGTTCTCAAAAAGGCCACCGAGTGTGCACTGATGTTGTGGAAAATAACATTTTGTGCGAGTTTGCAAACTTCGAAATCACATGTGCGAAGGATGCGGAAAAAATGGACATAGGAATATTCATTGTCGGATAGCACATTCAAAGTGGCCAGATGTATTCCTCATACGAATAGAGACAACACCAATAACAATTTCTCATCTTCGACAATCATTCGTTCAATTTGGTGTTCCGGAAGTTTTTGTGACGTATAATGGACCATAGTTCAGTTCACTAGAATTCCGAGTATGCTATGTCAGCAGCGGCATCTACCGCGTACTCACACCCATCTATCATTCAGTCTAATGGTCAATTGGAAAGATATGTGAACACGTTTAACACGTTTAACACAGTTTTATGGCAATAAGAGGGAAAAGGTAAAGTAGAGGAAATGATTGATGTCCTCCCGAGGACCTACCGTTGAACAGCTAACTCAGTGACATCTAAGCAACAGTCGCCTGCTGAAGCATTTCTGAGACGATAGTTGAGAATTCCACCGGATGCCATACGGCCAACGATCCTTCCAGCAGAGAGAAATAAGCCGATGCAATTACAACTCACCAAGCAACATGGGGCACGCCCCGGGCATTTCTGACCTGCAGATGTAGTCTATGTGCGGAATATGCGCCACATCGGGGGCGTTCGGCTATCATGGATAATTGTCCATCGCCAAGGTAATGCTATTCACCGAGTTAGAGTTGAAAGTTTCATCTGGAGACGTCACGTTAATCATTTAGAGCAACGGGCTGTTGATTGACACAAGTACAAACGACCCAACAATTAGCTGCGGATTGACATGTTGTTTGATGTATTCCCGTTAACGTCAACATACCAGACATCCACAGCCATCTCAAACAGTGTTGATCTTCACAGGCATTCACATATTCTGCATGACCTCCTGTAGAAAGTCTGACTCGGCTTGTAAAGTCTCAAGATCTTTAACACCCTATCCGTCAGGCATCGTACGAGGTTTTGCTTTTGATTTAGCGGAGCGAAACTGTCAAAAAGAATGTACTCACCACTCCAAGCCTGTTTCTGTACACATCTCGTCGGATTGAACCATCTTCTCTTCTTACTACGCCAACGTCCAAAAATGCATTTGACCATTGCTGTCTGATGTCTTGGTGAATTTAATACTGCTATGGGCTGAGTTAAAAGCTGTCATAACTCTGTTCACGTTAGCATTCGTGTTGAAGACAAAAAATGTCATCAATATAGCGTTTGTAAAATGTAAGTTGTTCAATGACCGCACTCACTGGTTAGTCTCCGGTTTGCTCATGAAAACGACAGATAACAGGGGACCTAGAGACAAACCCATTGCCACTCCATTTATTTTTCGGTAGATCGCATTGTTGAGCAAAAACTGAACGTTACTTGTACAAAGTACTAGCAGTTCTGTCAGTTCATCTTCTAGGATGCCCACATGTTCGTTATTACGCTCGATGTAATCGCATAAGTGGTCTAACACTTTACAAGAGGAGCAAGACGTTCTACGAGAAGTGCTCATGCAGAATGGCTATCCAATGCGTTTCATTCAGAAGACGATGCAGGCGGTAGAGTTGAAACTTAAGGCACACTCTGTGAAAAAGAAACCTGCGTTTACTAGTCTTCCTTTGAAGGGGGATCCCGTGGCCGGAAGTATTTCCAAAAAGCTCAGAAAGTCAGTCGAAACAACCTACCTTACCGCTCAATTGTGTATCAGTTTCCGTTCAACACCCGTTATCATGTCACAACTCAAAGACAAACCCCCATGTTCTACAACCAGCTATTGTGTGCACTCATTGGTTTGCTCGTGTCGAGCGTCATACATTGGTCGTACTACAAGGCGCCTGTCTGACAGAGTGTGTGAACATCATCCTGTGTGGTTGAACAGTGGTATGAGCAAAACGGTTTCAAGTGCGATTGTTACTCATTTGACCGACTCTAATCACTCTGTCGGTATAGAAAAACGCTTTTCAGATTGTCTACCGAGTTCCAAGGAATCGATCAAAAATGGTGAGATTCCCAATGTTGACCATTGCCGAGGCCATTAGTATCCGATTACACAACCCTGACTTCCACACTCAAAAGAAGTTCGTGTGGACACCTAATGTTCCCCGGCCCACAATCAATCGAGCCCACGATTTGGAACAGTGACTGCGCGACTGCTAAAAAACGCTGTTTATAACCTCTATTGATCGCTTTTCTGACTCAATCTAGTTACTGTTCTCATATTTATTGTGTTGTAATCAGCTTCATGATCAAACACAGAAAGTCTTGCTCGTTACTGTGTCGTTCCCCTAACTGGTTTTTGTTGAAAAGATGTTGAGGCCTCGTTTCCAATTTTATCCTACCACCTGCCTATAAATCTTATCAGGTGTTGGTAACCTGAACAAATTGGATCAATATGTTTCCGTTTGTTGATTGGTTGATTGTCAGACTGTTCATATTTACTTCTAAAATGAGGTGAGTGGCAGAAATCCAGCATACGCACTAACGCCTCGTGTTCTGATTTTGAATGCTCGTTAAGGTTATGACAATACCACTCTCCCTTTTTATGGTGTACTTCCTGCGCATGTCTCACTGGGCCTTTGGTTCATGTTTGTTTCTGTTTCCCCCTTCTGCAGAACTATCGCACTTCGTGGGAACGCTATTCCCACAGAGTACATAGTTAATACGTTAACATAGCGAGCAACTGGAGCCAGGACTTCAAGCCAGCTTCTGGCAGTGCGCAAACATTCCACAGTGGTGCTGCTTAGACATACGTCTTTTGGTAGAATTAAACACAAGCAGAATTAGTGTAGCAGATTAAATGCATTGAGAATACTTTATAGATTCTTCGCAAGTAAGTTTGTACTTCTAAAAAATATAACACTAAGATGTACAGATAACGCCGCTAACTTTAAAGAAGAAAGAGAACTCGGACAGAATCCACAAAACTAAGAGATGGACGTTGTATCCGATGAAGCAGAGTGCATGCGAATATAAAACCAACAGCCAGCGTTATTGGAACTGGTCAGATATCCGAATCAACTCAGCAGCAAAGGTCTATTTCTGATAGATACGGAAATCACGTGCATAGAATACTTTATACTGGAAGTTTCCAAGATGCAATTATTTAACTTCAACACAACAAGGTAGTTGATCACCAGTCATTTAGAGTTTGGAGACAGTAACCAAATCGACGATTCGGTGACTCCTGGAAAAAGCACAAGTCTTAAGTTTAATCATTCCAGTAAGTTTTCAATAAACGGTGATCTTATCTAGTGTTTTTGATTCCGATGGTTAAGCAGTAAATCACGTTGAACGGTTGACGAGGGCGAAAACAGAACGGCCGTGAGTAAAAAAAGTGTATAGGAAAGACTGTTATCATGAAACGGTATGAGCATCGAGCACTGAAACAATCTGAAGCAACATTTGGGCCGTTGGACCCAGGTGGTGATCTGTGTGAGTGGATTAAACAGATAATCAAGGGAATTACAGTGGAGGCTCCTTTCAAAATTTTGATCAAGTAGGGTTTAAAAATGTCTAACTGACTCAGTCTTCACCTCAGAACGTGGTATTACTCTTCAATACGAACATACCCAAACTGAAACGACGTTTGCCTACATATTAGCCTGTTTATTCAATATGTTAGACTCAGTAACTGCTTACTAAATCTTCAAACAAGTTTACTGGGATAAGTGTGCTAGTGCGCGACAAGGCGTAGTGATACCTTTTTATGGCGCCTATAGAGTAATGAGAATCAACTTAATGTTACTCAATAAGTGAGCTATTTGCAGGAGCCCTACGGCGATTCGGATAAATCGTCTTTGAACACTCAGTGAGTATCCAAACGCTCCTGAGATAAGGAGGGTCAGACATTTATCCTACGAAGACAGCGGATTGTGGGGAAGAAAAAGTGGAAGAACTCCAGGGTAGACGGTTCAGTAGCTACCTCCTAAAGGATTCTGTATGACTTGTTTTTTTGGCAGTGACTACACAATTTGTAGATGAGTCGTTTGAGTTTATAGGGCACCCACGTCTAACTCGCACATGGACAGGACTAACTTGTCGTCGCTAAGACAGCACCCGACACAGTTTTGATGGTAAATGTGTGCGATTTTATAGCTTTAAATGTTAAACGGCAAGCTTTTATCCATACATGATTGATTGAAACAGTCCAGGTCATTGTCGAGTTGAAGAAATAAATCGTGATGTGAAGACGTACCACAAATTCAACGCAACTCGATTAAGAAGCTGGGATCGGTTTTTGCACCAGTTGATGTGTCTTATACCCGACCTATACTGCTACCTTGGCAAGGTGGTCGGGCTTGTGTACTCTTTTAATCCAGCGGGCTATGCTGACTAGGACTCCGGTCCTTCCAGGTGCAACCTTGTCAGATAGGCCAAAGGGGAACGGTCAGACGAAAAGCAGTTACACTCATAGGATTGTATGTCGCACTGCTGACCGCGTAGGAGTGCTTAGGTAGTGAGCCACGATCCTATGGGCATACAGCAGAACTATTTTTATAGTTGCGGCACTGCTGTCTTCCGTATCAGGAAGAAGAGGGTTAGAAAAGGTATCCTCAAACAA
>QNGE01000545.1:19618-86568 GCA_008508345.1 Paragonimus westermani | reverse complement strand
TGATGATGATGATGATGATGATGATGATGATGATGATGATGATGATGATGATGATGATGATGATGATGATGATGATGATGATGATGATGATGATGATAATGATGATGATGATGATGGTGTGCCTTATAAGGAAAAATTGGACATGCTTTTATAAACAGAGGCCTATCAATTGAGGCAAGCTAGTGCATCACAAAAGATCAGCTTTATGGTAGCTGACTGACGGTTAGAGTACGGAAACGGAAGATAATTCTTAGGGCAACCATAAAACGAAGCAGTGAGTGAGATAAAAATCACACGAACGCCGAGATAAGACTATCTCAAGAAACAACACAACAGTTCATTGTAGTGTTTGGTTTCAGTATCTAGTCTACGGGTACCAAAACCCGTCACCAAAAGAATTCATTGGAAACCCTTGGTTTATTTCGGAACAAGCAAAAACGCTCCGAAACTGCCTGCGTTCAAAACTAAATTCATGTAGATATACGAAGAAGGTGGAGTAAACACGACGCGTGCTGAACTTGGATCAGGCTAGACTTGTAAAAAGGTAATCATATGCTGTTAGCAAGTGTCATCCGGCAAATGTGTGTGAGGGCACTTTGGGTATGCTTCGGAAAATGAATCTACTGGTCATTATGGCTTCAAAACTACGCGATCGGTCAAATAAGGTCAGCTGTAGGCCCACTGCGACAGAGGCTCAACGATGAGTTCCAAAATGGTCATATTTCGCTTTGCACGGCAGTGAACGCAGACTAAACAGGCAGAAGCTGTACGACTCACACGTGAACAAATTTTGACATACTGTAACAGGTGCTTAACGTGAACGGTTCAAACATGCAAATTTTTAAATAGGAAAGAAACGAAAGCACAAAGACCACAGTTCATCCGGTACCAGCACAAACAATTCGTGTTCACACAAGACGAGAGATGGCTTCCGTTTGTTAACGCTTCTGCTTCACAGTGCTGTACGTAAGAACATGCGCACAGTCCGATCGTTTTTTGAAAAAACCGACAAAGATTTTCCATCTGATTACTCTAAACGTTATACGACGTGGGTTTGCGTGTGTATTGGGCGAACAGCCATTCATCTAGGGTGAATGAAGCAGTTTTTGAATCGAAACGAAGACAAAATTTCGACATGCAACGATTTGTACCCGAGAAATTTTCGTTACACTTCTTCAGGTGCTTACAGCGGAAGGTTTGAAAATACAGGGTCTCAAGTGTAACTAGGACGGAATAAAGATCACTCACAAACCTGGGTATCGAAACTGGATGGCAACAGCCTCTGAGTGGCGCAATCAACATTTGTTTCGCGATGTGAACAGAACCATCAATTGCGTGCTGTGCCATCGGCTGACACTTCGTGATCGATGCCGCTGTTCACCATCATGTTGCATGACGGCCGTGAATACATGGTTCAAAAGATAAACGGAAGCTGATCATCAAAGTGATCAATTGTCAAAAACGAAAGTCGGTCCTGCGGTCAGCTGATGTCTTGCAAATCCGCAAGCATGAACACAGTGTTGATGGCGGTGGTAATAATGCAAATGTGAGATGTTAAATCGACAAATGTCTACGCCTGGCGTTCTGCCTGATTGACTCAGTCGTGAGTCAGTTACTTGAGATTACCTGTGACAGCGACGTCTGGCAAGTTAGTCGATCAGTCGTTCCGCAATAGATAGTCGTAAACTAAGGTGAGAGAGAAAATGGAGTATATACTGATATACCAATCTCCACAGTTACGTCTTTAGTAGTTTAGATGGACAACTTAAAGACGTCTGCATAGATAAACGTTGCACAGAGTAGAGTACAAACTTCATCAAACTATTGTGCTCGCAGGAGAACAACAGAATAAAATACGTAGGTTCCCGTTCACCGCTTGGTGATATCGGCTCCATATGAGCATTTGCCGTGTAGGAATGAATTACGTTTGTGTAAGCAGTCAGCGGGGTATTTTCTACAAGCTCCCAATATGATACGCCCCAGGTAGGTATAACCATAGCAATCAAATGTTAACTTGTATAAAGGATAAGTTTGTACTTCTAAGCTAAAAAGGTCGATCAATAATTCTGCAGCATAGAACATTACTTAACAATTAAATTGAGCACAGTAGCACAAAGGATCGCGTGTCAAAATCAGAAAACATTATTGTTTGATATTTCGGAAGAAACCGCTTCAAAAAGCAAACGTTTCCAGGCCACTAGCGATGTGGTTGGATGGAAGTTGTTCGTAAACTGGACCACCACTATGACTTGTTACTCCGACCTGCTTCTGAATCCTAATACCAACATCATTAACGAGAATAGACCAATGGCTTAAACATAAACCAAACTGTTACTGAAAACGAATATTCGTGGTTTAGAGAGGACAGATGAGATGATAACCACAGTTTCAGCGAATAAACTGTTTCCGATAAATTCTAGTTTTTGGCTGGTATAAATATATAAAGAAATAAGTGGAAAGCTAAAATGTTATTGCTTAACAAGATAATGAATGAAGGGGCAATGTGATGGGACAAATGAAGTGCAACTACTCTGCCATGCAGTTGCACAATGGCTAGTAGAAATTCTGAAAACAATGAAGTAAGAGATAAAAACAGTTTAAAAGGTGCTCTCGAATTCATGGACATATCTGCAATCCTTATCGTAAATGGCAAGAAAATGATCTTTTGATGTGCTGTCGTTATTTACTAACGTACCGTTGACAAAGATCATTAATTCTGCATGTGACTGCATCGAAAACCACCAAATTTACGTTGGACTGCCAGTAGATCTTAAAGAATTATTGTTTTCCACAACAAATATCCAACTCCAGTTTAACGGAGGACTATGTCGTAAGATTGCTGGGTTCTCCGCTCGGCGGAGTTCTTGCTGAAATCTTCACGAGTATGCTCGAAGACAGCTAAGTGAATGTGATTAGTGAAGAACAAACTATTATCGAAGATATGTAGACGATATCTTTCGCATAGTAGACAGTTTAGGAGACACTCAGAAACTACTAACAATAGTACATTCACTTTGGAAGAGGAAACTAACGGGCGAACGCTCTTTCTTGACGTGACATTGACAGGCAGACCAAATTGTTCATTACAGAAGAGCGCATTTGGGAGGAAAACATGGATTGATCAATACCTGAACTTCCTTAGGTAGGTACCGATCAGTCCTTCGCAGAACAAACTAACTGATGCATACCTGAAGACCTAGCTTGGAGATAGCATTGCTGAACATGTCCTTCGAGAAAATAGGTGCAAGGTGCCTTCAAATTATTGTGCGAGCGCATAGTTAGATTTATTAATAAATATTTGACACAAGACATAACGAACATTCTGCCCGTTGCGATGATCTCTCAAGCTAGACTAGGGCTGATGGACTGAGTTTTGACAAACAAAAGTTCGAAAAAAGCTAACCTCTAACTCCGGAATTAGCCAACCTTTTTCTTACTTAATGCCATTCAGCCACCGTCGTAAGATGAAAAGCTTTTGATCCAAAGGCTATTGGTTGAGACCCCTAGTCATTTTCCCGTTTAGAAGTGGAAGTATCCATGCAACAAAGCTGTTTCAGTAGATCTCGCAACGCACTGTATACACATATCCAACGAACCAACTGACGGCAAATGTGTGCCGACAAAATTACTATTTTTCTGCACGCAAAATTATGTGCCAATTTCTAAATTGAATTGATACGAACATGTTAAATGCACAACAATTCGGGAAACAAAAATCTCTGAGAAACAGAATGGAATGAAAAGAATAGCAGAAAACAATCGCGGAAAAAACTGTTTTATAAGAACATTTCGATTTTTTGAATTTCTGAGAAAGAACGGTAGTAGGGTTTTTCGGGGTGAATCTGAAAGACGTTCCAGCAACTCCGCTAAATCTCAATGAACGTAATATTGTGTAACGAATTAACAGAGTACTGCAGTATCCACTTACTGATCACCAAACTAAAACTTCGTCAACTGTACGAAACACCACAAGGTAAATTGAGTAAAACACAGACCTTCTCACACCTCATACTCATACAGAGGTCGTAAAAATCACCCGAGTTGTGAAGTGAGACTGAAACCAAGTCAGGAGACTGCTTCGTCCACTTTAAAACGTCGATACTCAATGCTCGCATATTCACACTTTCATCAGATGGAAGAAGCCAACTAGTTATTTGTGCCGCTAATTCATACAAACGAAATAGAGGCCAGGTAAAGGAGGACAAGCAGATTGTAGACAGATATAAGCACACAAGCTTGTGACTAAACCTAATCGAAAATATGAACAAATTTACCAAGATGGTTATAGGAAGAATGATTGAAATGTTGAAAGTAAACAACCTANATGCCGTGGTGTCACATCGCAGAACAAACTAACCGATACATGCCTGAAGATCAAGCTTGGAGATAGCATTGCTGAACATGTCCTTCGAGAAAATAGGTGCAAGGTGCCTTCAAATTATTGTGCGAGCGCATAGTTAGATTTATTAATAAATATTTGACATAAGACATAACGAACATTCTGCCCGTTGCGATGATCTCTCAAGCTAGACTAGGGCTGATGGACTGAGTTTTGACAAACAACAGTTCGAAAAAAGCTAACCTCTAACTCCGGAATTAGCCAACCTTTTTCTTACTTAATGCCATTCAGCCACCGTCGTAAGATGAAAAGCTTTTGATCCAAAGGCTATTGGTTGAGACTCCTAGTCATTTTCCCGTTTAGAAGTGGAAGTATCCATGCAACAAAGCTGTTTCAGTAGATCTCCCAACGCACTGTATACACATATCCAACGAACCAACTGACGGCAAATGTGTGCCGACAAAATTACTATTTTTCTGCACGCAAAATTATGTGCCAATTTCTAAATTGAATTGATACGAACATGTTAAATGCACAACAATTCGGGAAACAAAAATCTCTGAGAAACAGAATGGAATGAAAAGAATAGCAGAAAACAATCGCGGAAAAAACTGTTTTATAAGAACATTTCGATTTTTTGAATTTCTGAGAAAGAACGGTAGTAGGGTTTTTCGGGGTGAATCTGAAAGACGTTCCAGCAACTCCGCTAAATCTCAATGAACGTAATATTGTGTAACGAATTGACAGAGTACTGCAGTATCCACTTACTGATCACCAAACTAAAACTTCGTCAACTGTACGAAACACCACAAGGTAAATTGAGTAAAACACAGACCTTCTCACACCTCATACTCATACAGAGGTCGTAAAAATCACCCGAGTTGTGAAGTGAGACTGAAACCAAGTCAGGAGACTGCTTCGTCCACTTTAAAACGTCGATACTCAATGCTCGCATATTCACACTTTCATCAGATGGAAGAAGCCAACTAGTTATTTGTGCCGCTAATTCATACAAACGAAATAGAGGCCAGGTAAAGGAGGACAAGCAGATTGTAGACAGATATAAGCACACAAGCTTGTGACTAAACCTAATCGAAAATATGAACAAATTTACCAAGATGGTTATAGGAAGAATGATTGAAATGTTGAAAGTAAACAACCTATAGGTATTGAACGTGAAACCAAACAAAAAATTATGTGATTTAAAAAGTACATACCATTATCAGAGTTAGAAATTTTGTAAAAAGATCAAGAACGCTTACTGAAATGTAAAACATTCAAGAGGTGGATGAGTACGGTTTTACGAAACAGACTAGATCATAGCTGAGATTGAAAAGAATGTCAGACACAAAATATAAGACGTGCAATATCTAACCTCAGTAAAAGGCCCCTCACATGAAGCGGTTAAATCACATTTTGGTTTAACGTTACACTTAGCAATTTCACAAAATCCTCATGCCAGCACGTATTTGAGAACGGTCAACCGAAAAAGTTGCTAGCATTGCATTTCTTCATGACAATAAAAAAGACACAAGGTTTGAAATTAATGCACACTACGGATAGTGGATATCTGAATGTTGAACTGTGACGACAAAATCAGCTGCAAAGTTAGGCAGAAATGGTGTCTTTGGAATGAGTACCAGACTCGAATAGTGATGAAAATGGAGGAAAAAATTACCTCCTGAAGGATATATTCATTTGTTTTGAGAAGAGGGCGTGGACGCTTTGGAATTAGAAACAACATCCAGGCAGTTACTAGCATTGCTTCAGAAAAGGTTTGTTATGTATTCACCAGTCGGGAACAACAAAAGTGAGTGGGAGAAATTGGTCAGTTCGGCAAAACTGGACCAGAACTGACAGTACACAATTTCACGTGGGTCTGTACATAACTGTAGGGAAATTTGTTCAAAAAACGCTCAATGCCACCAATGTAGATGCAACCGATAAGGTTTAGGACGTGCATGTTTTCAGTGTTAGTGTGATGCTGGCAATTCCGCAACAAAAATCTCTTGCAATTTTATACAATACGTTAGTGTATCAGCGAAAGAATCAGGCAAGATATTATTTATAAGGCTAGCCCATGAGGACAGAATTTTGACACTGTTCATCGTACAACGATGGTTTTTGGAATAACCTGGTTCAAGGACATCGACTCCCAAAGCATGTATGGAGTTTCAGGAGATAGAAAATGATATATGAAACCACCGTTGAGAAACTGCAATCATTTCACAAAACAACTGCACTTTTCGCTGTTCGTACGTCTGGATGATAGCAAAGTGTTTATCTACCAGGACAGTACTTGAGGAAACGACTAAAAATTGGAATTTGCATCACCACACTGGAGTTATCGATTATTAAAACCTTAAAACGAAACCGTAGGTACCAGCGCATAAGAAGTCCTCCGAGCTGAATAGTTCTAGGATGCCAGAGCAAAAAACAATACCCATTTAAAGTCCAACAGCTTTTTAACAACCAGTTCAGTATGTGTTCACCAATGTAGCTATGTCATGATTAAGATTGGATGCTGAAGTGGTTATCACCTGAAAGCTTTGTTCAACTTCAATGGAAAAGACCATCCAGGTTTTCTCATCTTCAGACTCAACACACGCATGTTTACCATTCAGCAACGCCCAAGGGTAACAAAGTTCGGGCTACAGCTGAACCTGACAGTGACCTATTAGATGAGAGAATAAATAAGCACTGATATATGAACTGAATTACACATTAGAAAGAAGGTTGGAAATACATAAGGAGAAAACACTTTCTCAATACAAGTCACGTTGGTTAATCGATCAAGCACGATTTGTTTGCTTACCTACGAGAAACTGAGTACAGCAATGTCATCTGTATATTCAAATACAGTCCGTTCAACACCCGAAAATAGGAAAGCTACTGACCGTTATAAAATGAAGATCCTGTCGACAAACTCGCGACCAGAGTCAGAAACCTGTATTCCGTTCTGACCGAGGTTTGAAAATCACCGCATTACAACATTCGTGGATGTCGTTGACGCGATGGAAACAGTTAACACTTCTGTGGTTTAACAGAGGCTTGTAGGGTGAAAAGTTAGGAATCGGCTGGATTCGAACCACCAACAGAAACGCCAAACCCAAACACGACAAGCGCTCTATCAGTTGGGCTAAGAAGCCACAATGGGAGCTTAGAAGATTCTGCGGTTGTCAAGCGAAATTCTCGGCAATATTCTATCGCAGGCCGAAGTGACTATGTTTCCAAAATAGTGGTATCTAGCAAAGTTCCAGGTATGCAACCTCACCTTCTCAGAGAAATTGAAAACAGACGGTCGTCTGAGTGAACCGCAATCCTGCGTTTCGTGATGAAGACCGAAGAGATCATTCGTGATTGTTGTTTGTTAACAGACACTCCAGATCTCAAAAAGTTGCCAGATCACTGATGTGGAAAAATTAACGCATTTTCAACTAGCTCCTTAAATCTTCTGTTAGTTCCATTAAAAAAGCTTAAACCAGTAACGATTAACCTAGAACTGAAGATGAAAACCGATTACTTTTCCGAAAGTTTCAATTCCAGTTTGCTACAGAAACTGAACTGAACTGATAATTCCGTCGTGCTTAATGTAAGGTCAATGGCGCAGTGATCAACACGGTTGCCTCATGATTGGAATGGCCGGAGTTCAAATCCCGGCCGTGGCAAGGATATGCACTACTGATGAGCTCTAATTGTAGCGAGAAGGCGTCCAATAAAGCACAATCTTTATTGTCCAAATCGCTAGTCACATGCAACGCGCGCTCTCTCGTTTATGAGTCGTAATTCCAACCCGCAGCACCCCCCGGTTTCCGTTCACACGTCGTGTGCACTTCTAACCGGTTTACGTGTGTGACCGGTGCCTTCTATCGGAGGGTTTTCCGCTTGCCATTCCTCGTCTGTTTGTCCGATTTCGTTGCGCGATGGCTCGTCCGGCTGCTCGTGCTGTCCGCCATCCACCCAGTGTTGGCCTTGACCGTATTCCAACATCGTGTCGAGATGTTCCTCTGAATGTTGGAAAAACCACGCCTCCGATCTGGCCGTCTGTCGTATTTCGCCTGCCCTGCCTCGCCCGTTGGTCCGATCTAGTCGAGCGATGACTCATCCGGTCGCGCCCGTTGTTCTGGATCCGATCGCGGCAGGTTTTCGAACGTACCTCCCCCACGTTGAGGTATTCGGCCGAGCGTTCGAAAACTTGCGCCCCCGACCTGACAATCCACCACATAATGAGAGCGAAACTCGAGTCTAGTGCTTCTTTTCGAAAGAGGCTGGCTGCAAAGTCTATCTGAATGCGAAGGCTGCGATCAAATGTGAGTGATGGTCAACTTGAAAACTGAACAATCCCAAAAAGCACCAGTTCCCATCGTATATGTGAAATAATGAACCAGCTGACTACAAACAAGACAGCTTCTTGGGGATAAAAGAAACGTGAGTCTCTAATAGTAGCTTCGCTCGACACAAGTTTTCTGTTAACTATTTTATCTTACAGTCAACGTTTTAACCCGTAGTTACCGGTGTTTACTGCTTTCCCATGTTTAATTTCTCTACCTCAGCTATTTTTGGGGGTATTTCCGGCCAAAACACCAGAAAAGATAGGTTAAAAACATTGAAACATAGCAGGGAAATATCAGGGAGAGTGGTAGCTAAATACTCAAACATCTTTGGATTGCATTCCCCCGGCGAGCTCCATGTTTAAATTGCTAGGTACCTTCCATTCTCCCAATAATTCTCCCTCACAGACGTGCTGTCTTCCATTTTTCGTTTATTTCATTGATTACTCGCTAGACCGCTAGGGAATGGCTATAGGATACTGACATCCTGACTGCATTAACGCCTCTGGGGTACCACAGTGCAGCAGTAACGAAACCTGTAGAAAAACATCAACCTATTTCAAAATTGTAAGACTGTTTATCAGGACGTTTTCACAAGAATAGGTTAAAGGATTGTGGCAAATAAAGACGCCCAAATAACAGAAGTCTTCACGAGGTGATTGTCTCCCACCTCTTACCTATTTTAAATGTGCAGAATCATTCAATATATACCCGCTCCTGTATGCAGGTACATTGAATCTGTTGGCATGCCCGGAAACCTTACAATGGGGGATTATGCATAAGAGGAATGAAAGGGGAGAATTATCCGATAGTCTTCAGTAAACTGTAAACCCACCAAAATGTCTAGATGTGTTTTCCTCGTTGTGGCAGTGAATTATTAAAAAGTAATTACATTCATTCACCTTGTATACCCATTGGATGGAGTATAAAACCCTAATCTGCCACATATCCGCATCTGGATAGCTAATGGCCACTTTCGGTTACATGTTATTAATGTCTTATATCTGACATTTACGTTTTTGTCATTCGCCACAAATTCCTAATCTATCCTTTCCGTCGTGCGTAACTATTTTTTGTGGACCATGTGTTATCACACTGGCCTCACCGCTCCCTAGTTGTTTTCGCTAGGATTTTAGCGGGCAAATCGTCTATCTTCATTTACTCAGGCTGCTCAACCGCTCTCATTTGATTTGTTTTGTTTATTCATCGTGCTATTTCCAATCATTCAAATGTCTCTAAGAAATGTGACAGAACGCTTCGCCCTGTCCCAGTCCAAAAAAGCAATGCGAAGTTGGTGGTAAACGTTCACAAGTGAGTAATGCCAAGCAAACCGTTAAAACTCTCAACGCAATTCATGTGACGGAATAACGGTGTGTTTCTACTTAGTAATTAAGTTCGGAAATAAACGTACATATTGATCATAAAAATGACTGGCGGGGAACTCAGTATTTCAGTTACTGGGGTTAAAACACGTAAACGTACTATTCTCCCCCTACAACGATTTGCTTTTTCGCTCTAGCTCCGTTCTTTTGAAACATACTGATGTCGTTGCAAGATTTCCTCAGCAAATTTTAATACAAATGATGTGAGTGCAATTAAAAATCTACACTCAAAAGATACATTTTCTCCAGGTGTAAAGAAGAACCTTACATAGTTGACCATTTGGTTTGTCTATCCGCAATATTTAAAAATGAAAAGATGTTTTGTTTTCTCTCCTCAAGAAAAACCTCTGTCACATACAACAACGTGGTTTTCACCACGTTTAGTTATTTGCGTTCTCATCTCGTAAGATTACCCAATCACTTCGAGTGACAGTAGTTCCCAGGTGAATGAAGAAGCTAATTCAGTATGTACTGTGCCTTAGAGCCTTATCAAAACATTGCCTCGTACTCGCTACTTCAACATTCAATGCTCGCTTTCACACTGAGTGTAGCTATTCGGTAATTTTACCATAAAATCTTGATTCCTAGTATGGTGGAGTTTGCCACTTCCAAACGCTCTACTGCTCACGACAAATTCGTTGGAAGAAAATCTCCAGATTGCACACATCTGATCTACGAATTGTTGGTGGGTAACCGCGGAGTCCATTAACTTCAAGTTCAACAACGCACATTCAACAACAGGTATTGCATTCGGATAAACTTTCTAACCAATTTCTAGATATTATAAATTGCTCGTTCCTAATATGAGGTCAATGGTGCAGTGGTCAGTACGATTGTCTCATGAAAACCCGCATCGAAGTTCAAAACCCTGGCAGGGCATAGATATGCACTACTGGTGAGCTATAACATGCAAAAGTCGTGCACTTTTCGAAAGGGGTTGGTCGAATTGTCTTCCTATGAATTGTCACAATCCAATTCTACTTCTCCAACGGTTATCCACTGTTAGATGCACATGGTACAGCAACTCAGCTTTTCTCTATCTTGTAAAATCACCAGGTTATCGCGATTCGTTTCTGAATCGCTCGGCTGTTATACTAGTGCCAAATTGCGATAGCTGTGCATACGCGTTTACCGCTGTGGTCGGGCATTCATGCTGAGTATTCATCTTCCGGATGTCTAGATTTTGTTGATTTAGTTTGGCATTTGAAACAAATAAGAAATATAATCGCCTTGTAGTATGACTATGTTGAATTCCGAAATAACAATCAGAGAAATGCTCACCTGCTTCTTTGTTTAAAGCCTAACAAAACCGTGCGCTCTTCCGTATTTACTCTACCTTCAGTCTGCAATTTTCCTAGGCGCCTTGAGGGCACTATTACATTCCCCAAAAAAACACTAAAAACAATAGTAGATCTAACGATGTTTTCCGTACAAAGTTGACTGAACATATCTTTTCAGATATTTTTATTCTATGCAATAAATCTACTGAGAGACAACTCATTCATCCTCTATTTTCGGAATCTTATAAATATACTTCAACCTATAGAACTTGACAAAAGTACAAATTGTGATTTGCACACATGATCTCGCAGACCAATTCGATCATCTTTTCTATCCTGCACTTGGACGATAGAGACGTTTTCGCTAGTTTACTAAACAGCAGTTGCACAAACAATTTACTACTGTACCGCAACATCGAGGCCAAATGTTCAACATTCCAATCCGCATTTGATTTGGTTTAGAGTGCGTTGTAGTCAAAACATTCGCACAACCATCATACTTATCGCTTAAAAAAACACATTCCTAAATATTATCTTTAATTCTGAACAAAGCTTACTGTTGTTACCTTCAGTGTCAGGCTGGTAAACGTTTACCCACGTTCACAAAATGTGTTTGAGCATTGAGAATCTGTTTTTCATTTCAAAATATTAACCCAGTCTGAAGCTCATTGTGGCAACAACCATATATGAAAGTAAGTCTACTAACACAGCAACCTACGTTGTTTTCTAGCTATCTTGGTGGTATAGCCAGTTTGTTGACATCGTTTGCCACCCAACGTTCCTTTCTCCACTTCAGTTGTATGTATGATTTTTAGACAGGTATACCCAATCAACGGATCTTTGTTTTTCCCATTTCATCAATATCGGTTGTTTGATCCGTTCCACAGACCACCATTATTTACACATCTTAATCTTAATAATGAACAGTGGGCCGATTTTTACAGTCAAAACGTCTCGAACCTGATCAACATTCTCTTCAGGGTGTAAAATAGTGCAGCGACCGGTGTGAAAAGTTTACAAGCTTCATACCGTCGGCCGAACCGTACGAACCGCACAGACTGAACACTTATCATCTACACCGCTCCTTCGGTATGCGATTTCATCTCATAGTTTCCAAAATTTGAAGTAGATTTACTCACGCTGAAATCGCTATATATACAACAGAAGAACTGTTCGAACTGTTCACCCTTCATTAACCAGCAAATTACAAGAAACGTGCTTACCACAGTCTTGACTAAATCATTCAACAATTGAAGTCACTTGCAAAAGTATGTAACTCTGAAGCTGTTGCCGCTTAGCAGAATGGAGATGATTCCATTCAGATGATTTTGTCATTCGTCGGAAGCCTCTCAAACATGAGATACATCCCCGAACGCCTTTCTTACAGGCAAGACTACACGAACTGGCACAGCATCAATCTCAGCCACGCCAAAGTCCAACTTCAGGCATGCTATGTGATGTTTAACTAGAGTCTTAGACAATGCGACCGATTGGACCACAAAACCACAAACATCGGAGAATACCATTGCGGTCTACACGAGGTGTATGTTCTCTTTGAGGGTATAGTCATCCTCCTAAAGATGCAATGTGAACAAACTGCGGGAAGGAAGAGTACTTCCGAAGAGTCTGCATAGAGGAAGTCATACCTCAACAACATATCACTTCCGCTTTTGTCTTGACTTTCTTCAACTAGTGCCGTTCCACCTTCTCATTTTTTTAACGCTATCACAAAATTGAGAGTCATCATCATCATCATAGACAGGAATACATCAGTGGTTCACACTAATGCTTAACTGCCACACAACCATGAAGGAACAGCAAACCCTATATAGAAAGAGAGAAGAAAAAAGAGGGGGACGGGAAGGGACCTAACTACTGAAAATGACTACGTCCATATTCAAACATTCAGCATCAAGGTGCTTTCACCTTACAAACAACCGAGCTGCAACGACAAAAAATTGACAGTAATTGACGTATGAACGCTATCACAGATAATGGTGGTCCAGATAACTACACCTCTGCGTTAATTGTTCGACGATGAAGGTGGTATGTCAAGTATACGCAGGATAAAGCGTCAATGGCGTCTACATATCTTAATAATACCACATTCAGGCATTACTTACTTATCTAAGTTCGTAACTCTCCGCTGCGCCAGATTCTTACGTAGATGTTTAGCTTGATCACAATTTCTTAAGTGAGCATTAACGAATGGAGATTCCTTTCAACAGGCGCAGATTGTACATCTCACTTTGTGGACTGGTTGAAACTCGTGTGAAGGCTCCCAAACATCTAACCTCAAACAGAGCACCTACCTCAACCAAATCAAGATGAAACGCAAATTTGTGAGTTTGTGTAAAGTGAGGCATAGAAAATGATAGAAGCTCACATCACTGGATTATTGATATCTCCACGGAAGTCAAAGGTTTGCGTTACATTAAACCAGAGCCATAAATAAGGGAATGGTTGTAGACTACGGTCGGGCAATCAGAGGCTACACTTATTTTGATGCATGTCCTCATTCGAGGATGGGCCACTTGGCTAAAGACTTACACAGTTCAAATTCTAGAGCGCATTGGATTTGAAGAGTGTGTATCACTATGTACCCTTCGAAGAAGAGAAGAAATACACTGCATTTGAGGCGACCAACTTACACAGACCACATAACCTGTTGAGTGGTGTATAGTTCAAAGGACTGATACCGTCAACCTCTAATAACAAATACTTCTTAGTTGTCATAAAGGAATATTCGGGTTTCCCGTGTGCTTGTGTACAGAAAGGTGACTGCTGCTATGACTGTAATGTTTGTGCCAACCATTTTTAGCATTTTTTTAGCATGCCGTCGTACATAAAATTTGACCGTGATTCATCTTTCATATCCCATGAACAAAGAAAGTCTCCCAGCAGCAAAGGA
Source organism: Paragonimus westermani (assembly GCA_008508345.1). Taxonomy (NCBI): domain Eukaryota; kingdom Metazoa; phylum Platyhelminthes; class Trematoda; order Plagiorchiida; family Troglotrematidae; genus Paragonimus; species Paragonimus westermani. Next base: position 72,325 of record QNGE01000545.1, on the reverse strand, counting down.
ATGACAACTAACCGAACCACATCCTCCGGTTCACAGGCCGATGACCAGGTACAATGTTCGAATCCTAATGTCCAGAAAGCGAGAATACTAATACCAAAACCCTAAGGTTGACATCCCTCAATGGTAGCCTATACATCTCGACTCTCTGAGCTCGATAAGATCGTTACTACGCACAACAAATAACAATGCACCCCACGAAAGACTGTTCAAATGCTACCGAAAACACATCACCTGGTCCGGTCCTCAAAAGAGCAGATGTCCGGTCTTTGAAATAGGGCCCATTAGTGGAAGAGGTTGAGTTAATCGAGTGCAACTAAAAATCCACATTCATACATTTCTTCAGTGGGAAGGTAAAGGTCGTTTCCGCTGTTAATTCAACGTCCGATGGTAAAAGCAGTGATCACTGAACTACAGGACCTGTGAGTACTACACCAGTTTCGGATAGTTCACTTCATGAGAACTACTAAAGTTAAAACGTGGCTGCCAAACGTCACACAGCTCAGAGCACGAGTCTGACGCAAATGATTCGGACTACCAACTGCATGTGAATGTAAGCAGATGTGATTTCTTCAAAGAAATTCAAGGATTGCAGAAGCTTGAGAACAGTTTGTGGGGAAACCTCAATCTCCCATTCCCACCACTTATGTTCGACCAGTTCCTTCATCCCATCAATTACCTGACATTTCTACACACCGGTTTCAAACGACTCATTACATCACGTTTAGGTATTACTCTGACATTCACACGTGCACAGGGTTTGCTGTATTTTCTCCAAGGTTGTGTAGCAGTTAAGCACCACTGAGAACCACTGATGTATTGTTGTCTGTTATGATAATGCTGCTGATGATGATAAACAACTTACAAGGTCTAAACGGTGTTTTCAAAGCACCCAAATATCATGTTCTCTTTAACCATGACTGTATCGGAATTGCAGGGGGACGTCATTTGTTGACATCGTTTCTCTCCTTACATTCTTTTTTCCATTTCAGTTGCATATCTAGTCTTAATGACGAGGAGATCCTACACAATTTCGTCTGTTGGCTGCATGATCCGCTTCTACAGATCGCCATACTAAGTATTTCAGCAACAGTGTGTACGTGCTAAAGACATCGGAAGTGATGGCCCTGGGCCATTTTCTAACAACGGATAATGTGCACGTTCTTAAGCTTAACAGCCGACTGCTTCAATACGCTTGCGACCATACTGAGAATCTCAAATCCATTGTATTTTGAGAAGTAAAGTTGGGCTGTTGGTACACCTCACACATACGCGTACATACCCATATATTTCCATGGTATGGCACACACTGCACCGCGAAATACGACATAATGATCGTAGCAATTTGCACATAGAACATACTTACACCTGTACTCAGCTGGTTGAATTGTTGTAAAAACCTTTTGGAGTTGCACTGTGGTGTGTATGTATGCCTGAACCTAAAAAAACGTATACTCATTCAGTGTGAATGTGGTTACGTGGTACACACATGAGCTCGTTTTGTACGTAAGAATAGAACGTGGAAGGCTTACTGGGTGAAAACAGTTAAAATCCAAGATCGTAACGAACAAAATGTCATCCGAAAAGGACTGAGATTCTGTGAACGCATAACAATTCACCATTCTCAGCTGCTTCACAGCTATCTATACAGACGCGTGCGCACATTGGTGTCCGTAAATAAGCGACAACAGGTGATCGATGGTCGGACAGGCATTAGGTAAACGGTCGATCCATTCGATGAAGAAAACCCGTTACCTTTGTTTTCACTTCCGTGGCTAAAGAAGGCAAAATAAGTGGACGGAAGCATGCGAAGACTGAAACGACAAACTGGACAAACGTCAAAAACAACCAGTTTGGTTTTAGTTGAGTTATAAGGTAAAACCGGAGGGGTTGTGAAGAGCACAATTCGCGTGACTAGTGAAACATCTGTTCATACTGCCATACACATGTGTTCTTAAACTTGACCCCCAACCAAGCCCAGTTTGTGCTTATGACGCCAAGTCAATTCGAGTCAGATGGGTGAATTATCTGGCATATTGATTCAGGTTCTCGCGCGTTTAAAGTTTTCAGGTTTCCAAGGGAAATTAAAGACGCAATTAAAACAATACTCATAGTTATTGTAAACAATAAGACCATCCAGCCAGTTGATATTTTTTCCCTCTTGAACCCATGGTACCCATTTTTCATTTAAAGTGCTGGCATTTCATATGCACAAAAATGTCATGACTAGAACCGTATAGATCACTTCGAAACTATCGATAAAAATCGAACAAGTAGCTTGTGATAAAACTGTTATTCTACCGTGAACGCTTCCCCTCAGAATTAGTCAGTAGGGAATGTTCCTATAAGTTTTTGAAAACCTCTATGTAACATTTCGGCTTGCCCTTTTCAATACACTAGTGAATAATTACGTTCTGATCACATAATTATCGCTTCAGGACAGCATTCGCACAGAAAGAATCATACTGCAGTGAAAAAGCATCTAACCAAGCCGGATCTTCAGTGACCAGTTTGCACATTTCGCGCCATTCGGGTGCTCGCATTTATGGATCGGAATTCCAGTCCACAGCGCAGAGAGGTTTCCAATCAAACATCATCGACACCTATGCATTCTCCTGTGCGTTTAGTTAACGTTATCCATCTTGCAGTTTTATCTGTTATTTCTCGTTCATTGGTCCGATTTATTATGTGACGATTCGTTCAATCTCTCACTCACTCCTTACTGCACAAAACACCATGACCGCCTGCTCTCGGGTTTCGTAATGAGGTGAACTGATTTATTTGTAAGGACTTGTAGATATCACCGTCAGGCATCGCGACATTACAAAATGAACTTTTATTCATTGCTAACGATCTCAAATAAGCACTGGGGTGTCCACGAAACTCGAGATTCCGTAAATATAAAACGTAAATATAAAACGGCCCTGTATTCGTTCATTCGCGACGAACAGCCATTAGATTATTTTGCGGTAATCGAATTGCGGAGACCGGCGCAAAATTGTGTAGGTCGCTCTTGTTAGAATGTCCATAGTTTCTGACACCTAAAAACTGAATGGACTATTAGACAGTAGTTAGTGGATTCTGTGTCAGTTTCTTTCAAATAAATGACATTTTTCTGTCATTCGTCGTGGGGATAAACCTCGTGGGAAATGATGACTAGCGCACGTCAGCTCCCGAAGGCGTTCATCCGTAAACTCAAAATCGTTTGCCTGAGGTACGAAAGCTGGCTTTCCTTAAATTTCTCCAGTCCGAGATCCTCGGAACACCTGAATGCTCCTCTCGTTATATCGTTCACGCACAAGATTGAAAAAGGAGGAGATCAGACACCTTGTGGAACGCCAGTTGGCGTGAAGAACGCTTGAGACAGTCGCCCATAAATGCATACTCCACAATCAGAGTGCACATACAACGACTTCAACAAATTGCCACAGTTCACCAGGACTCCTCTGAAACAAAGACAGACCCAGGGAGCGTGGCTGGGAGCCAAATCAAACACGAACTTTAGTTCCCAAAATGGCACGACTGGGACCCAGTCTAATAAATCCTGCTCTGCCTTAGAGCTCAGTGCATTTCCCAGCCTAGTTAGACCGTGATATTCGGCTTCATTGTCAACAGAGATCCTGAGAAAGAACCGCTGACCCCTAAAATCACCTAAAGGGGAATTCAACTGAAGGACAATGTTTGGACCGTAAATTTGAGTTTTGGAGACAACACATCGGTGCTCACCAGAACACCCTGCTGACCTATTTGTCTTAGAGTGCGGACGTTAAAAGTGTTGATGTTTACCGGCCGCCTTGGATTGATGAGATGGTAGTTAGTCGCAGTGGAAAAAAGAGGTGAAAGTAAGTAGACTCGTCAACTAGGGAAACAGTAATTTCTGATACTTGCCGGTCGCTTACGCCGCCAAAGAGGAATGTTTTGAGGGACTCCACTCTCAGTCTTCGACTCGCAATTCTGAGACGCGAGGCAACAGTAGATGGTTTTGTCTCCTTATGATTGTGGATAATGCCAAGATCATTACGTAAGATGTATGTGCGAGCAACATTTCGTGCGCTCTCGTCAGTTGCACACACGAAATGACAACCGAACGAATAGATTGATGGGTGCGTGCAGGCGAAATAGTAGTTTATCTAGCTAGCAAACACAGCATGACGTATAACATGTACGATTATGTAAGCTGATGAGTAGTTGGGGATTTCGTTAATTTCAATTTGAACATCTTTCACATTTGATCGCAGCTTTCGCATTCAAACAGACTTTCCAGCCGGCCTCTTTCGACAAGCACTAGACTGGAGCTCCGCTCTCACTAGGGCTCGTCAGTAGTATCTATCCCAGCCGTGGCAAGGATAGGCACTAATAGCGAGCTATAATGAGAGTAAAACTCGAGTCTAGTGCTTCTTCTCGAAAGAGGCTGGCTAAAAAGTCTGTCTGAATGAGAGGGCTGCGATCAAATATGAGTGATGTTCAACTTGGAATAGTCGAACGTTTAGTCAATGTACGAAGAATCAATATGAGCAATGAAACAGAGTTAATGGTCGTAGTCGGAAACTGTGTGGGAGACAAGAGGGGACGAGACATTAAGATAAAACATCTAATTGCTGAACAGCACCAAGGTGGTGCTAAGCTCATTACCATCTGCTTCTAGACACGCAAGGATTGTTTTTAACTTGATAATGATAAGGGCTGAACGCTGGAGGTGAGGATTTTGTCACTCTTATTGTGAAGACAACGTAGAAACGATTACCGAATGCCTCAGAACAAAATAAGCACCCCCACCCAAATCATGTCAAATCTACCACCATGGCTTATTCACACCACCACATCTCATTTCTCCTCAATTCAAATTTTCGGTCACACATCTTAGATTGAACGTGACCTAAAATAAAATGGACACCGCCCTAGACCGAAAATGAGTCATTCGTGCACAGCTAGCCTTCGATAACGCATGTCAGCAGCTAATGGTTGTAACGTTTAACGTTTCGCCTAGTTTAAAAGGCTACCGGAAAGTAACTGGGTTGAGAATGATACCATTGGATTGGATATCGCAATCCAACTAACGTTCTAGATGAGGACATACATTACTGGTAGGAAAAACTTGAAAGTGGTAGTTGTTCTGTGTTACGGTATTTTATGTGGCCGATGTAAGGCAGTGATCAGAGCCATAGTTTTCAACCAGTTCCTGTCATTTGCAGCCCATTGACATTCCTGTGCGCTGAGGTTTTGTCACTATTCAGTAGGCGATGATTAGGATAGACGGAGCAAACAGACTTGTGGGGCCACTAGTCAATCGGTTGCCCAAACATGGACGGAACGTTGTAAACGAACGACGTTGCAGACACCGTAAATCGTCATTCAGTGACAACCTAGACTAGCTGTAGGTGCTATCAAACGACGACGTCGGAATTTAACCATTCTCAACATCACACAGTCAGATATGAACTAATAAACGAGGTGTCTGGTACAATTAAGGCAGTGACAAAAATCATCTGCAGGAGAAACAGATATTGAGTTGAAGCATGCATGAAAGTTTCACAGTTAAAGCTCACTGCTAACTATTGCAATAGTTGTGACAACACATATTAGCAGATAGCCTGTTTTTGGTTTCAGTGGTATTCCTCCATGCTCTCTGATTCTGTGTCGAATCATACAGAATTGAAGAAACGGCTAGCACATCATTTTATAGGCGATTGTTAAAGACTGTATTCGAGCGACTTGATTGTCAATCGCCAATCGAAATGGACTCCAGCTTGGCTCAACAGTGGTATAACGAAGTCTGTCTGTAGCACCATACTATCACACCTGGTGGATTCAAATCACACTGTCAACGTGAAGGACGCATTTCGTCCAATCTACCGAGTTAAGGCCAACCGGTCAAGAGCGGTGAGGAGTAGGATTTTGTCTACAGCTGAGGCTATTGGGATCCGAATGTATAGCACACCCCTGTGCGCCCAGAAACGTTTTGTTCAGGCTCTGGATTAGCCCTGGCCAACCCCCAACCCGGTTAACCTGTCAAGATCCATTGTTCAAGTGGGTACTTGATTGCATTGTGACATTGAACTGATTGACCTCATTAATCACACGTCCCCCGTTTACCCCCTAACGTTTTCTCTGTGAAATGGAGTTAACAGAGAGTAACTGTGTCTCCTCTCGAGACGATCGGGTAACCTGATCATTGCTCACAAGCGAGAGTGGTTGATCGATCAGATGTGATAATTCGGTCGTGCCTAATGTGAGATCAATGGCGCAGTGATCAACATGGTTGCCTCATGATTGGAATGGCTGCAGTTCAAATCCCGGCCGTGGCAAGGATATGCACTACTGATGAGCTATAATGAGAGCGAAATTCGAGTCTAGTGCTTCTTTTCGAAAGGGACTGGCTGCAAAGTCTATCTGAATGCGAGGGCTGCGATCAAATGTGAGTGATGGTCAACTTGAAAATAAATGTGATGTATTTAGCCTGATGATGAATCATTGAAAACGAGCTTGTTCGCTACACATTCATGACTACGCTGGGAATTTTTACGGGATTCCATTCAGTTTGCAAGTTTGCTGCATTGAATCTTAAAAACCGGATAAAACCGATAAGCTTTAGCTAAAGTGATGGAAAATGGCTGAGGAACGATGACCACAGACCAAAAACAGTGCCCGTAAATTCAAAACCGAGCAACAGGCACTATATTGCGACTAGAAAACCTGTGGAGCAGGGACTTTGAAGCAACCGGGTACTGAATCCTAATGTCTGGGTCATCAAGTTGAGATCGTGACAAAACGCAAAAATCCACTAGTACTTCATTCAGAGGAAAAGTAGTTAGAAAGCAATGGCACAACAATTCAGTCAATACTAAGCGTGTGCCTATGCGTAGTATGGGGTGGCTTTTATTTGTTTAGGTTCATCTGGCTGGTTTCAACGTGTGTTCATCTACTGTGGATGTTTCTAGGCACGAGATGAACAGATTATGGCATGGTATCGATATATTAAAATGGTCACCAGTGGGTTAAAATTTACAGACTGTCCTCTCAGACTGTAATGTAAGGACGGCAATTTGAAATTATCGGTTGATCTGTTTGATACAACTCAAAAATACATCGGATGGCTGAACATTTAATTAATGAAGGTATGGTGGTCAAACAACTAACTCAGTAGTCTAAGTAAGACACTGAAGAACCCCGATTAGCGGAAAACGCGAGTCTAGTGCTTCCTTCGCGAGGTTGATTCACCAATTATCAGTATCCATGAGTTTAACCAGAAGGTACCATGATCAGAATGACCGATGGCACCAATAGCTACGTAGAATACCTTGAAAGAAAAGGTTTATTTAGAAAAAGGGCTGGATAAAAAATAAGGTTAGACAGAAGAGCTGAAAGTGTAAAGGGGTAAACAGCCCATTGACGGTGGCACATAGTCGTGTTGGACTGCGTTCTTAACTAGCTACTTCAGTGAACATGAGGACCTTAACCAGGCAGGCGATATCTATCCAATTCAATCAGAGTCTTCACGTCTCCGGACCACATCTCTGCTTGGCCACTCCACAGTTTTGTCTAATTCTTGATGGGGTAGACGCTTAGTCGGCACTCAACTCAGCGACCTAATCATCGCACACTGTGAAATATGAATCGTTGACCGATTTATGACATATTTCAAGCGTTCTGAAATATGCGCAGGAGAACGGCGGCGTTGCAGAGGCGACGGTGGTTAAACATTAAAAGTCTGTTTACGTCTTCACTACGAACTGGTTGTTTTCTAGTCGTAGAGCAAAATGATTTACACACACACACACACGTCGTTAGTGGTGCGGCATACAATCTTATGCGTGTAACTGCCTTTCGTCTGACTGTTTCCCTTTGGCCTACCCAACATGATTGTCTTATAGATAGAATATGGATCTTAGTCAGCCTGGCCCTCTGGATCGTGCGCAAGCCTGACCACCTCGTAGAGATGAACGCAAAAGCTGTGACCAACCGGAATTGCTAATTCATATACAGGTACTTATAGTGGTAAGCCCGAAATTTATGCTCAAAAAGGTCAATCATGCAGTCGTTAAATCTGCCTACCAACCTATTCACAATATCTCTTTAGCCTCTGCAAGGGCGAACTAGCTCCAACCTTTTATCGACCAAATCACAGTATAATTGATTCGCTTTATGGCGTGCCTGTCTGTCCTCTCTGCACGTGATTCGCCATTTGTTACGTTTACTGGCTGATGGCACTCGTTTGGTGCGTCCATGGTTTGATGTGTTGGTCTGAAAACCAGTTCAGCCGACGAACAAGATCATGACGAAGGAACCAGTACTTGACCATCCATAAGAAGTGGCGGCCACCACCCAATGACGATCACTCAGTTTGTCCTAGTGTCGATTAATCTTCGCGTGATTAAAGGCTAGTCATTGTGTCAGGTGAGATTTCGCTTCCCCCCATCACTTGCACACAACAGTCAGTGCTAAGTTTCAAACACTCCTGAATCAGCAGACAAATGAATAGGCGACAAATGGATAAACTTTTTATTAAGGAAATGACCATTTTCCAACCCACAACCTACATCATAAGCAGTTACACTCACTTGCAACATCTACACACAGGGCGCCGTGTATTCGGTCCTCGCGGTATTTAGACGAGCACTCACTGGTGGTGTCACAGCAATCAGGCCGATGTGATGAAGCTGTTGACGGTAATTACTTTGTGTGAACATCTCACTACTATACAAGTCAAGAACTCCGTTAGGACTCCATTAGAGGTTATCACAACCCGTCTTTGTATTTGTTTGACTGGTCTCTCCATTTCTTTGGTGTATTTGTCCAGCATCTCCTCTGTAGATTCAAGCAACACTCGTGCATGATGCAAATGTCCCCAAGATATCAGATGGTACGGTGTGTATTGGACCGGGACAGATGTAACGCAAAACACTAAGCAATGTCTGAAACATAGGATTGTTGTCCATAGTTTGGACTTTGTCGCAATTATGTGCTTTCCACTGACCGTCCCAAACCAGGTGGGGTTTACACGGTTCAACTGCCGGTGATATTTTAATTAACGATTTTTACAATGGCTCACCCAGATCGTTCTTGAAAGATCGCCACTGATCTGTTGATAGTAGAGTCAATCTGTCCGAATTTCACAATAAACCATCATACGATGTGCCAATCTGCTGGTCTCCGGTTAAAATATCCTTGAAAAGAGTAACTAGCAGTCATCAGGGTGCTTAGTTGACCATCAAAGAAACTTAGCACCATTTTAGGTTCTTCTGGCTGGATAACGATGTTAAAATCAAGGTGCCGCTGACTAACACCGATATGAGGACTACTACTCGCATTTGATGGTAACTTTCGCACTCACATTGACTTCCCAACCCGACCCTGTGGAAAAGGGGCACTAGACTCAGATCATGACGTTGTTAGAGCCAATCATTTGCGTACATCTTTGGTGCGGCTGAGATTTGAATTCCTGCCAAGCTTTCATGGGACAGACGCGTTGAACATGGAGCCATTGACCTCAGATTAAGCAAAGGCCGGATTACAGTGGTCAAACGCCCAGCCACATTCGTAAGTACAGATCAAACCACCTATACACTTCAAGAGGAGGCACAATAATTGCCTTGTTAACTCCAATCGACTTCCGTCATCAAGTCCATTGAATTCAATAGACCTTTTAATTACTGAAGAGTAATCGGGGATTTGACGTATATAAATCTGTGTGCTATATTTGATCGTTTCATACTCATTGTTCGGCTTTAAACAAACTACCGTCATCTTCATCCTTGTTCAGGTTGTGGATGGTCAGGCCGCATGATTGTATCGTTAACCATTTGTGCTACAATTTAGGTGTTATGAGCTCCACTACAACTGGTGATGTACCCAGTGAACATCAGCTGCGACAAAAACCATCCTCCAACAACACTTCTGGTTAAAAACGTTTATCAAACACAGCACGATTGATAATATTGCCAAGCAAAATTGTGAAATTTCTGTGGTGTGCAGTAGGAATCATTTAAAATGCGGTCTGTGTATAAAGACCATAAAACCGAACAGGAAAAGATGGCAGTCGACGAGGAATGACGGTGTCTAAGCAATAGCATTTGCAAGCATTGTGACTGAAGTTCGCATTATTAAAAAAAACTTACGGAAGGAGTATGAAGCATTGGATGGATGATGAAGGATTAAGATTAAGGAAAATACTCGACATGATGTAGAAATCTACCACCTCGAAGTATGACGTGAAAATGTTGGCGAGTGGTATTACGTCAACCACACATGGGTGATTAATCATAACACGAATCTTTCTTATCAAATAGCAGATGACTAGTCCGGCTCAGTTCGATTCTGATGTGAAGCCCCAATGTTCAGATTTAAATCAGTGAAACACTTTGCTCAATGAAGTGATACATTTGTCAACAGAACCTTGTGGAAGCCCCTAATCTGACGTGGAAGAGGATCGACGTTACAAAATGTGAGCAGCGAGACACCACGAAAGAGTAAGAAGCAGTAGGTAAACAAGTAGCAGCATTCACTTCTTTTTAGTAAGAGTTCAAAGCCTAGCTAAGTACAGTAAAACTGAACTTTGAGACTATGTAAAAAAAGTGTTTTTTCGCTGGTGACACGCTTCAAAAGACAAACTCATGATACGTGAATTAAAAAGCTGATATGTATCGTATAACACAAAACTACCTTATCTGACACCTATCAAATTGTTTTTTAAACGGTTATCTGAATAGTACCTTCAGATTGTCAAAATACTCGAGGGGTGAATGTTATTTACGCGTAACTTGAAGAGCCTGATGAAGACAGTTGCTTTTAGATCAGGAAAAAATAAAACAAACATTATTCTGAACCTCAGGTGTGTCAGAAATGTTCAGGTTGATAGCAGAACAATATCCTCAACACCCACACTTTTAGCTCATGAAGTCAGCCAAAAGTTCGCACGTGCAGTACGGGCGAGAAAGAACGTAAATAGCGCACCGCAGATCACTAATATAAACCAAGGCAAATAAAGGTTCTCCATCAAATAGGGTGAGCTGAATTGTGTATTGTATGAAGACCAACCACTCTCGTATGCAGCATGAAACGCTGGAAATCACTGTTTACAATACGAGATTACATATATCCACGCATTGACCGTTGCGGGTCAGTTGGGATAAAACAAATCAAAGCAGACAGGAGACAACGACAAAGGAGAACATGGAGTAGTTATGAGAAAAGTAGCCAACCCCAAAGATGCCAGTTGCTGGACGGACGCCGAATAGCGAAATTGGCTTGACGTGGAACTTGGTTAAACGGAGATGTTGCACAGTAAAATGGTTGCATTGTTAACCAAGAACTTTTGTCGGACGATTCTATGCAAATACTGGCATACCACCAGGTTGACAAAGGATGTAATGCAATTGAGGTTTCATCCCAGTGGCGAGGAAAACAAGTTAACTTTCGGTTTCAGTCTGTACGCTGATATTACGAATATATGCATGTTGACTGCCAACTAGCTTTCCAACTCAAACCACGTGGAGCTAAAGGTTTTACGAATGAGGTCAAACACTTTAGGCGTCGTGTTCAACACGTTATTGATAAGTTGAATGATAATCATCATTATCATCATAACAGCCATGAACCTGATCAAAGGTACTGTGGCTCGGGCCGCCGCTCACCTCAACTGTGACATGGAATGTCCTAGAAGGAAACGTTACTAAGAGGGTCAAAGACTGAGCGGAAGAACTAGATGGCGCATCCCGAGCGTTCCGGAATACGAGCCGGCGAACTGCCACATTGCTCACGCGATCAGTCCATTCAATGTGGGCCAATTGACGAAGACAACGATGGCCAAACACAACAAGCCTGTTGATATCTTTCTTGTGAACAAGCCACGTTTCCGAACCATACAGCAAAATGGAATGCACACAGGCATTATATACCCTTCCTTTCAGCGACAACTGAACGTCTTTTCGACGCCACAGATGACGCAGTTTGGCAAACGCAACTCGTGTCTTTGCTATCCTCGCTGATATCTCATCAGCAATATTACAGGGTGACGAGATAGTACTACCTAGGAGTGCTGTAATCGAATGATGATCACAAACCGAACTGTTGTTGTCACATACTAGAAGAATGCTTGGGATGAAGTTTACTTTATGCTAAATTTAAACTTCTATTTGGCGTCAGTCAACGGAACTCCAAATCAACTTGTCTAAAATCACCGTTGTCTCCACCAATGATGGGAAGTGATTTTAGATATGTTTAGTTGTCCGCCATAGCAACGTCAAAAAAATTGCAAACGTACCATAGGTCTTCCTCAGGAAAATTGTTTTCTTGCGGTGATTGGTCTTATGAAGATTGTTAAGAAGGTTATCCCAGTAGTTCACAACGTTTACTCAATTAAGATGGATATTGCCCGCTAAGTAGGTCCCTACTGAGATACGCCAGACGGCCACTAATCGTGCCACTCACTGAGCATCTGGCGGACAGCTGTTTCGTTGACTACTCTGTGTCCATAAAGGTGAGAACCTGCAGGGATACAATCAGAAGACCCTTACGCTAAGAACAGGAATACTAGACATGTAAAAAAGCATGCTTTCATTCTGAGTGAAACTGTTACTCGCTTATGAAACAGCCTGGCAGAAAATTATAAGAGAACTGTTTTCTACTGTAGTCACTGAAAAAATATAAAAGCGCATTTCACTTGACAGTGCCAAAGATGACTCAGCCCTACACAGTTTTACCGCGAACACTGATTGTGGAGATGAAGTAAAAACAACATTGAAGGTAGCAAAACAAGTAACTGAGGCGGATATGAAAGGTTTAAGTAGAAACAAACTAAAAGGGATCATTCGAAGAGGCAGAGAAATCGTGCTAGAAGGTCGAGAGGGGATTTTTAACAGGTTGAGTGGAACGGAACCACATGCGACATACAGAAAGTTTATGGGTAAGGACAATAAACAACGCACGGTACGAACCCGTCCGTGTTGACTTGTAGGAAACTTGTCCCGGTCGGAGTTATTTGACGTCATTACGTCTCAACCTGTTCACCAAAAATTTTGAGTGTGGAGGTGCGTAAGAATATTGCCTACGTCAAAATTATTTCCAAAGGCCACAGTCCGATTAGCACACTTAGAAGGAACATTAAAATCGCACAGAGACTCGCTTATGATTTAGCACAGCTCGTTTTGTTCCTAGAAGCCACAAAACTGTATCCACCCTAGGTCAAACTCTGAACCCATAAGAACTCTGCGCCACCAAGCTCTCTTGTACCCACAGGAACATCGGCATCAGTGGGTGAGAAGAACACACTGAATCAGCCGGAGAATGCATTCACACGCCTGTTGGTGAGTGACGATCAGAAAGAACAAAAAGTCGCGTCGTTCATCGCAAGCCGCCTATCGAACACATCGCATGTACAGTACGGCACTACCGTTTAGAGATCTGACGAATATTCTTTGGTAGAATGTTTTATGCCCATTAAAACAGTTGGCTGTCATTCCTTGTACACAGTACGTTCACCTGCAAGTAGCGCTTACGGTTAACTTTGATATATATATATACCTTTCATTTAAGAAATGCCTTGATTCTAAGTGAATCACAAGGAATGAAGTTAAGTTATATAAGCCTATGGATGTTCAAACAAAACCTTGTTTAAAACACTAACCATATAAAAAATGAAAGGAAATTGAAGGCAAAACAGCATATTGTAACAATATTGGTGACTCACCTCGAACATTGTCAGGCAATCGTTTCAAATACTGATCCACCACGGAAGTGTAATCATCGGTCTCAATCTGAAACATCCTAAAACCGGCGTCCACAAAATATTTTGTTATGCTTTGCTTTTGAAAAACACCGACCATGCCTGTATGACCAATTCCTTCGCCCATTTGTTGCTGATTTCGTGCGGAGTAAACACCTACAGGAGTGGAGGCATTCATCGCCCAACCATACTCTCGCATTGTAGTGTCCATCAACCAAGTTAGATCGGAATAAGTGAAGAAAACCCTGGTTAATGTAGAGTACTCGATTTTGTCTTGAAGTTGTGTTGGAAACCCGGCTGGCGTAACCACAGGCACCTGATACATGGAGCTACTGAAGCGAACTGCGTTAGCGATGCTAAAGTCGTTCAAGGGTCCCAGCAGCACATTGATCTCATTGGTCTGCATTTTTTCTAGCACAGCCAAACTATCACAGGCAACTGATGCGATATGCAGTATGGGCACCGTTGTGAATGTAACACCGCTGTAGGATGAAGAATTTCGTACACTCTCCAAAGCAATATCGATTGCGGGCAGGACTTGTGCAAAATTCCCCTGACCAAACACTTCCAGCTGAACACCGAGCAGAATTTCTTGCGCGTAGTTATACATTTTTCCTTTTGGTTGGAATTTCGCCAAGTCTGATCTCCTCTGATTTACTTTCTGAGTAGCCTCCAAGATCTTTGAAAATGTACTGTGTATAAGTGGCAGTGGGAACGGTAACTTTGGTAATTTTGGGCTTTCTGACGGCCGGCACACACGATCAGAGGCGACATTATAGAAAAAGAGACAAGCCAAAAATAGTGTTCCCAGAGTAGTTCGGAGGAGCAAAGGAAATGTGGTTGAAACCATTGGCGCGTCGCTTCGATACTAATTGTACACGTGTAAGAAATCCACACAAAAAGGAGCCTTGCTCGATCGGTCAGTCGGTCGGTTACTTAATCCAACATTGAATTATGTCATCCTCAACAACAAGCCGCTGACTTACGAGCACGTACGAATTTGTACAGTGTCGCGACAATAGCCTTGACAATTCACCGATTTTATGCTATTTAACAAACTTAGGTCGCTGATTGGGTGTTTTCCAGGTGAAGGTTATTAACGTTGAATTTCGCATATCTTCATAGCGATCAATATCACAGATTAGACCAATAACCGACCGCGCAAACATCCCGGCGACCTGATTGGTGCATCATGTGAACTAGCCGTGTCTGCGGTTTGGGACGATGGCAGCAGAATACATTGGCGTGGTTTACGCAGGCGGTGTAAGTGGCTGATGCCCCGGTAGGATGACTATGTGTCAGATCCGTTCGGGGTTCGCAAGATCTCTTCAGAACGAAATCACATTCGGACTTAGGAATTCGTAAAATGTACCAAGAATGCAAATTGGCTGAATTCAGCTGTTGCTTCCATATGAAAATAAATGCATGGCAAAACTGTGTAAGATTTGTAAAAAGGGTGATTTTCTCTTAGAGATTGAATTATCAATAATACAGTACTGACCTTGCGTGTCATCGTACCCTTATGGTTTCATAGTATTTCTGGAAAGAATACGGTCGAGTTACATGGGTGAACGACCTTCTTCCATTGTACTCAGTTGCTCTAACGTTTTTGCAAATGTATTGTGAATATTTTGGCAATTCTCCAGTGTGGTGGTAAGATCAATTCATCTGGCCTGATAGAATCAATAAGCCAGTCACTGTCCCTCATGTCGATCTAAAAATACACAGTATACTACCTAGATTCCTCTGCCCAATGAACCGTTAATATAATCAGCATCGGACAACTGCCCATTTTCTATCACTAACAAATGTTCTCTGAATTCAACTTTCTGTCGAATATATGTGATTTTGTCTGACGGCATCATCCACTTATTCTGCACGAAATGTTTGAATATGGACTTGACTATTTTTAACAGTTTCCAACTCCTCCCTTTCTGTCTTCTCCTCCTATACAAGGTTTGCCTTTTTCTTCGTGGTTGTTTGACAGTTAGTAATCGCCGACAGCTACTGTTTTATTACTGTCTGTGATGATGATGTATGACAACTGCTGCACTAAAATGGAACATGTTTTGGAGTCCACTGGGTTTCTGAGTCTCATAAGTAACTTGCCAACACTCCCTCTATCGTTTCACTACTACATTTGTTCTCCAACGCTGGTGGTGCTGTCTATTCGTGATATTCCCAACTCCTCTTGAGGGCTGGATTACACATCCCCTAATGTTATGGTGTTTGCTCCCATAATATTGATTTTAGTTAGGTTTAGTGAACAACTTACTAATTGTGATAAATTTCCTATGAAAATACTGTCCAACTTTATATCGTGAATTTTCCAGTTCTGTTTATTCTTCCTCAATGTAACAAACAAAAAAGTTGCCATCCGCTTGTTTATCATCGCGCTAGGAATTTAGACGCTCGGTTTCACTCATCACGAAGAGAGGAAGGTTCGGTTCTTTGTTTATATTTTCCAACAAATGTACAGTGTAATCCCTAGAAAAGCGTTCGATTTTTTGCCGATATACGCGATCAACACCAAACGTGAATAAAATAATTCCCCAATCTACGACAAACAGAAACCATACAAACAATGTATTGGCGATTTGTTTCGGATGGTAGATATGAAAAAACACGTTAAACAAGTGAGTTTACTAATCGCTTCTGTTCATGCAAGCCTCTCAGGTGCTTTCTATGCTTTCTATGAGCAAAATTACTAGATGTCACTGTCTTAAAATCTATTGAAAATTCAGTCCATCGTGAGCTAGCGTAGACAGGATAGCATATGAGCTACATAAGTCTATCCATTGTAGAACAGGAATGGTCATAATTTCTTGACCTGTTTCGAGAGATATCTAAGGGAACTAGAATATATATATACATATATAATAAATAACAAACTAAATGTCTTCGCCTTAAAAAGCGCTGATTCTCCCTTTAAAACCGGAACAACTGCCCCTAGCAAAAGTACGATCTGTGACTAGAATTTCCATTTCATCTATTATGAAGAGATAAAGAAAGTAAGTGATGATTACCCAGAATGGCCTTCACACTCGTTCGACGTATGTGTTATCAGACTTTTTGCTCAAAAGATGCCGATAGCTCGTATCGATTTCGTATGGTAGTCGATATGACATATCGATGTACACAGAGAGTAACGGGCGTCGGTGGAGAATATATGCCTTAAGCTACCACTAGAAAGGAGGGTAGCTTGCTCTGAATCATAAAACGAGACGTCTAACAAGTATACGCAATCACGGTTCAACTAGAATCTCTGGTATTTACTGAACTCATCTGTTACCATCACTCCCGGATTAGGGAAGATCAACCCACGCCGGGGTATTCAAATAGACTGTGGATATATTGAAGATGACATCGAGAGATCTAACAAGTGAGTGAATTTCAGGATAAAGTATCCTTCACCAAAATGGACTTAGAAATGTTACACTGTAAAAGATTGTGGTCTATGTATTAGGAGTTCGTAGCAGTAGACATACCGAAGAACGTAGATAAACAGGCCTGTTAATTGCATCCATATGTCGTATGATTTTAATTTCCAAGTACGCTAATAACTGCGTTCAGTCAGGGTCTTACGTTATTCAGCACAAGATGTAAAACAGCTTACTACAAAACATCGAACTTTTTTATGTTTGGACTCTCACACCAATATGCCAATCAAAAATATGCTGACTAAAATAAATAGCCTTTCAACGAGTGACTGAACAGGAAGCAACGAGCAGTCAGCCATTTATTGCACCTCTCCTGCTTTTTGTTTCAACGTCAAGTAGGTTTTTTCGTTTGATGAAACATTGGTGAACACTACATCTTCCAAAGCACATAAGCAATAGATACATCAATGAACCCCTAATTAAACCTCAAAGCCCCGCGAACTAAATCCCAAATTAAAAAGTTTACCCGGTCGAAGTAATATGGTGGGTTAAACTGTATTGAAGTCATGAGGAAATTAGATTAGCCCTCGAATATAACGGAAAGAGCACGAAAAGTGATAGATGCAAGCGTTTTGTACAGATTCATCAGTGCCAAACATACAATAAAACGAATAGAATTTATAAAAAGTAGTTGGGGGCTGAATAAGCACTCATCGGGTTAAGATAAGTCAATAAGTTCACGGAATTATCATGTTCACGCGCAGTAGTTTTGGAACGCACAGAGTTGGTATGAGTTGATTGGTTGTGACCACTTCAGCAAACCGCAAGAATCTTGAGTTGGAATAATCTAACAGGATTCCGAATGCGCAGGCTGGGTCGATAACGACCATGGGTCAGGACGCGTTTAGAGATTGGGGAAACTGTCGAATTACGTGAACAGCAACATGGCCGTGCTCGGGTAAAACGGAATTCCTCACCCACTTAGGCAAATGTTCCTTCGCTTTGGTAGTAAAGCATCTCTCGATTCTGCCTACGTAACTTTCTGTACGGCTACTTATAAATTGGTTAAACACAACGGGAATTGGTACCAGCAGGCTGGAATCCTTCGTTTGAAAGCGTTGGCAGCTTCTGCGTCCGAAGGGTGAAACGGGTTTCAAGTGCGCCAACTGTTCGTTTAACTAAACTTCTCAGTCTTTGTGTGGCTTGTTGCATAATGTGTTCACCTTCAAAAGACAGTTCTATATAGACTCATTTTTTCTGCAGTGCTCTCCTGTTCGGGTAGCGCTTTTTGTCTACTGCACCTTCTCCTGAAAATTTCGGGGGTAACCATTTGATTGATCAAGTCTAGTTCCACTGCAAGACCGTCTCAAGTACAGATTCATCCCACGACTATGTTGGGCCAGTGTGAAGCTGCTGAAGTTTAATTATTGGCCAGGTCACACGAATTTCATGTGAGCAGCTCTTCTATTCCAGCCATTTCTCGGCGACTTATGAACATGTTTGAAAACGACAGTCAGATGTAGGTCTAAAATTCATGCGTGGACTTCATATTAGGATGACAACTACTTAGGTGCTGTATCAAGACATTCATTACCTGTTTAGATAGGTTGAACTATGATGTGTCAACAACGTAACGCTTGTACAGTGATGAGCTCGCCCGATTCTTAGTGTGAAAAAGACTATGATGGGGCATGGTGGACTCCTTATGGCTATCTCCATTAGTTGATGACGGAAATACGCGAGAAAGCAAAAACTGACATTATTAGTGTTGAACACCAGAGGTTATTTCAGTGTTCCTGTCGGGAATTGCAACGTAGTGTAGTTCATATTAACAAGCTCACGATTATTTAAAAGATCGATTCGTGTAGCAGTCATATACAGTGGCTTAACATCTACTGAGTATATCAGTTTGTTAAGAAAAATAATACTGTCAAAGATAACGACAAATTCTAGAGAATCTCTATTGAAATGTGTCAGAAGTTTTCATTTCGGTGGAGTTAGAACAGATAGAGTTAGTTCAAGCGAAAATTGGCGTGAGCACGCCCTCATACTTGTGAGTCTTCGGCTGAAAATAACGTCAGGATGACGACAAACCACAAAGTCTAAGAGAAGTATAAGTTACCCGCAACTGTGATACCAGATCCAAATGTCCTTTCGGATCTTCCACTTCGGTGATACCGTCCATTCACACTCTTCATAGAAAATTTCATTCGCCATCTAATAGTGAGAAAAACTAATGCGTACGTGTGCTTTTAAGTAAACCGACAAGGCAAAAATCCTTATCTAGCTTCTGCATTACTACTGTTGACAACCCAGAAGGCAGGTGACACGGAAGTTTATTTGGGGAAACCAACTCACGAGTTATGCGTCTCAACGGGACTACGAACAGAAACACTCATTTGCACGCCATACTCGTCCGAAAATGCTCCAGTCGATTTGGACACCATGTCTCAGTTCCGTCATGTGGCGAAAGCCATTCTGCGTGATGCTGCCCACTAATGATCCTTCCCGTATCTCTCCCGTATTTATCCCGCGATCAATTCGATCCACGCTGCTACTGAACAGTGGTGTAAGTAGTATGGTGCGACCATCTCTCCTCACTACACTACATTATCTGACGAAAGTTTTGCAGGTTCTCCAGTACCGTTGCAGGAGAATATCATCAGCAGACATATTAGAGAAGTCATTTTGCGTGTGCACTGAATGGTAGCAGTCCTAGGCAACTCACAACCTGAATGTGGACGCGAGAGCCAACCGAACAGCACTAGAACGTAGCCAGATTAATATGCAATCGTATTCCCATCACGTTCATTATTATTTTACAAAATGTACGTTACCTAGGCTCGCGTAATTCAGTCAGGATGAACGATCACAGTAACCGTGAGTGGCCAGGCGGAGGTACAGATTTAAGTGTCACAGTAACCAGAAGGAAATACATGAAGGAATATTGATGTGGATTCTGACATGAAGTTTTTCTGTAAATGAACTTGCCATTGGCAAGCGTGGTGTCCCCGAGATCAGTGCTATGTGTAAATGGGTGTTCCTCCTTGTAGTTGTTTTGGAACATACACATCACGCGTTAATTTTCTGAGCAACTAATCCCTTCGCCATCCGCCATCACGGTTTACGATAATTAGTGCCGTGATCCAAATGCAGTGAGGACAGACGGTCGCACTATACTACTTACACCACTGTTCAGTAGCAGCGTGGATCGAATTGATCGCGGGATAAATACGGGAGAGATACGGGAAGGATCATTAGTGGGCAGCATCACGCAGAATGGCTTTCGCCACATGACGGAACTGAGACATGGTGTCCAAAACAAATGGAGCATGCTCGGACGAGTGTGGTGTGCAACTGAGTGTTTGTTCGTGATCCCGTGAAGACGCACAAGTTGTTTGTTGATTTCCCCCAAATAAACTTCCGTGCCACCCGCCTTCTGGGTTCACAATGAAAATACAGGGTGTAGATCCTGTGGCTGCCGCCGTTCTAGGAGAAGGAAGTCCGGGGTTTGCTGAAGGAATTCGAGGGCATGGTAGAGATGTTCGGAGTTAAGAACAATAGGGAAAATGTGTCTACTTTGAGGATGCTCCTCACGAGCAGGATGAAGGCGGAGCAGAACGCTGTTCACAGGGCTTGGGGCTGACCGACGTGAAGGAGGTGGGATATTCAGAATGGTGGTTCTGCCGATTAGCAGGTGTCAACGCGGCGGTTCAACAGCGCTCGTCTTGTCTTTACAGGAACTGATCTAGCTTACGTCGTGTCAATGTAGAAAGTGTGATCAGCAGCCTTTTGGACGTGGACCCGGATTCGGAACGATACAAGCTGACAGTTTAGTTCAGGGAAGCTATACTACCTGCAGTCCGAAAACAGTATAAGATTAATCACATCGCAAATCGGTGGTTCGTAAATCTTATACAGTCATCCAGTTGATAATGAAAGAACCGAATGTACCGAGTGATCTCAGAATCTCACTGGAACTAGTGCAGTGAGGATAGACGGTCGCACCATACTACTCAGACCACTATTCAGTAGCTGCATGGATAGAAATGATCGCGGGATAAATACGGGAGAGATATGGGAAGGATCGTTGGAAGGCAAAATGACATTCAATGGCTGTCGCCACATGACTGAACGGAGACATGGTGTCCAAAGTGACTGGAGCGTCCTCAGAAGAGTGCGGTGTGCAAATGAGTGTTTTTATTCCTAGTCCCGTTGAGAGGCTTAAGTAGTGTATTGGTTTCTCCAATAAAACAACCTTTGTGTCGTCCGCCGTCTGGATTCACAACAATTGGTGCCGTGACCAGGATACGAGGATGAAGATCCCGTGACCACTGCCGTTTGAATATGGGGATGTTCGGAGTTTCCTGGAGGACTTCGAGGATGTGGCGGAAGCGCTCGGAGTGAAGGCGGACCGGGCGAAGCTGGCGGCCCTGCGGATGCTGCTCAAGGGCAGGGCGAAGGCGGTGCTGGATGCGGCGCGAAGGGGCCCTGCGAAGCTGGAGTGGGCCGCCGCGAATGAGGCGCTGATCGCCGGGTTCGACAGCCCCGCCGACTGCCGGGAGGCGATGAGGCGGTTCAAGGGCGCCCGGCTTGGACCAGGAGGCGATGCTCTGGTCTACGCCATGTCCCTGCGGGCAGCGTTGTCAAGAGCCCTGCCGCATTTGGACCAGGACTCAGAACAACGACTGCTGATGGCACAGTTCTTGGACGGAATGCCACCAACAGTCCGGGATCAACTCAGGGTCGCTGTCATCACACAGCCCATGACGCTGGAACAGTTGGCCGATGCAGCTCGACAATTGCTAGCAGAAAATGCTGCGACAGTCAACGAGGTGGAGGCAAACGGACCGAGTGAACTGAATGACCTTCGAAGCGCGGTGGAAAAGTTGACTGAGGAAGTGGCGGCTTTGAAAGTGAAAAAGGAGGAGAGCCGTCGCGACGTTTGTTACGGATGTGGAAGACGTGGACACTGGCGAAGGTTTTGCCCACTCGGCAAGAAAAGGTCGTACGCTAATAAACGATTTGTCGATTGTTTTTTGTTTGGGAATGGGGATCCGGTGATAGGGGCGGTTGATAAGACAGCGGTTCAGGCTAGGTTAGAAGTCGATGGTAAATTGGAGTACTGTTTGATTGACACTGGGGCCGCGATTTCGTTGATTGGGCCGAGGCCGGGAAAGACTGTGCGGCCGTGTGCGATGGTTGTCCGAACGGTCGGTGGGTTTGCCCTCAAAGTTGATGGCCTGGCAGAATATGGTGTTCGAATCGATGGTCAGGTAGTCAACCAACCGTTCGTCATTGCCCCCGACGCACGTCAGACTATCTTGGGGGCGGATTTCCTTGACCACGTTGAGGCCGTGATTGATTTGAAGCATGATAAACTGGTAACGAAGTATGGGGTGGTTCCACTGGTGGGAAAGCGCAAAACCCAGTTTGGACAAATTGAAGTGAACGTACTCGGGGCAATGCCAACTTGTGACAATCAGTTGCTGAACGAAGTGATACGCAAGTTTCAGGGATTGTTCACTACGAATCAGGACCCGTATGGCTATTGTGACTGGGTTGAACACGAAATCCCCATCGAATCGAAGCGGTTTCGGCCATTCGGACCCCGAAGAATTCCAGTGCACTTGCAACCGGAAGTTGAACGACAAGTGAAACTCATGTTGACGGAAGAAATCAACGAGGAGGCGGGTAACCCGTTCAATTTCACCGTCTTGTTGGCGAAAAATCCCAACGGCAAATTTCTGTTGTGTGTCGAATTCAGGTGCCCCAATGAGATCACTGTCAATAAAGTCGTAGCAGTCGCAGCAGTGACAGAGAATTTCAATAGGCTACAGAACGCCACCATATTCTCATTGTTGCACTTACGGTCCGGATTTTGACAGGTTCCAATCAAACAAACGGACCGAGATAAAACAGCATTCTCAGTGGGAGTAAAGCAATACCGTTTCAAACGTATGCCGTTCGGGCCGTCAGGCACCCCTTCCACGTTCACATGACTGATGCTCATGGAGGTGGACGAATTGCATAACACTGTTATCCATGAAGCCAGCGTTGTCATTTACAGCACGAGTGAGACAGAACATACGGTACATGTTTCAGCTGTGTTGAAAAAGACTGACAAGGCCGACCTACGGATCAACAGTCCAAGGCCTCAACTGGCGACACGAACGTTGGAAGTACTCGGTCAGAAGGTTGGCCAGAGTGAGGTGCAGCCAGTGCCTTAAAGTCTGATGACGATCGAGGCTTACCGATTGCCAATTTCGAAGAGGACGCTGCGACGGTTTCTCGGTCGCGTTGGGTTCTACAGCCGTTTCATCGAAAACCTCAATGAACTCGCCAGCCCATTATACGAAATTCTGAAGAAGAAGAAGAAGAAGAAGAAGACGAAGAAGAAGAAGAATTGTCGATCTCACTGGACAGAGATAGCCCATCAAGTGTTTGTCGAAATCCAACAATTGATGAATAAGGGACAGCTGACCCTAAAATTGCCGGTGACTGGACAGAGCTTCATTGTCGCAACGGATGCGAGTGATATAGGGATTGGAGCTGGACAGAAGCAGGAAAGCCGTGTGGTGGAATACATCTGTCGGGTACTGAGTCCTGCTAAACGAAACTATTCAACGACAGAGAAGGAGTGTTTGACAATTGTATGGGCCATGGAAAATTGGAGGCCGTACTTGCTCGGCCGACGTTTCCATGTGGAGACCGACCAAAAACCGTTGGAGTGGATAAACCCGGTGAAGGACCCCCGAGAAAGGCTGACTTGTTGGGCGTTACGACTACAGGAGTACGACTTCACAACTCGCCATGTGGGTGGAAAAGAGAACCGTGTGGCAGATTTGCTTTCCCGAACGCAACACGTGAATGAGGTCCACATGGACGTGACCGGAGTTAACAGTATCGAACTGGAGAACTATACCTGGAAGTTACAAGCAACACATAGGAGGGATACGGCGATCCGGCTGGTGATTGGCCGACTCTTGTCGGGAGGACAACCGCCAGAGGACGAAGTGAATCCGGAATTGAAAGCATTCAGAATGCACTGGTCCGATTTGCGGCTGAATAGTGTCGGAATTTCGATGCGCCAATTGTGGGAGGGAATAAACGTCCCGGTCATACCAACGGAGTTGAGAGCGACAGCTGTGATGGGACGTCATCAGCCGGCTCATATGCGGTGTCATCGAACCTACGAAGTGCTGAATCAAAAAGCATATTGGCCGGGAATGAAGAATGCTGTTGACAATCATGTGCGGGCGTGCCAGCAATGTCACTTACTGAAGAGCACTAAGCGCCCTAGTCAGAATGTCACACAACCAACCCCGGACAGTGAAATTGGAGACTAATGACCGGTGGGCATAATGGGCTTCTTTCCGACAACCATTCACTGAAACCATCCATGCAAATGTTATGGAAGTCCGGTAACAGGGGAACACGCACCTAGTGCATCATCATCATCATCATCATCATCAACAACAACAACAACGACATGAGCTCCTGTATTCAGACCAACGAGAGAACGAAGATAACCACGGAGACTTTTTTTGCAACTGGAACAACCTTCTCTGAGGGGATTGTAGTGAGAATTAACGTTCACACTACTTATGAGTAAGAGGAGATAAACGCTTATCTGTGTGTTGCTGTAACCATGGCAGCAAGTAAGAAAGTACATTGAATTCCATTCTAGCAAAAAATCGGGTTGTCCATGCACGGACGTGACAGTGGTAATTGTAGCCTATCGAGTTTAGTGTTATATCATTTGTGTATATCATTTGTATATCATTTGTGTATAATGCGGTGCTAGATCATGTTCCTCCTGTGTCGCCTGTCTGAGTAAACATACATTGTACCACCCGCGTTCTTGGCTCATAACTCAAATACGACTACTTTGAGCAATCTACCTTTGACCGGTAGGTTAAATAGTAACGGGGTCGTGTTGAACGAAATATACCATTCAGGTTGTATAAACTGGCGATGAACGCATTGGGATATGTAAATGTTGATGCGTTCTGAGAACTGCAAGTTTCGTATAATTTGATTTATGTCTACCTATTGTGACCGAGCTTATGTTGGCGAGTTATCCTCTTCAATTTGTCTGATCACCCACCGCATATAGAAAAGGTCGTTTACTTTCCATCCGTGAAGCCGAGGGGTTGCTTGCACAATCACTACGTCAGACAGAAGAAAGAATCTTTATGCGCACCTCGATTGATGTTAGCCTCCTCATAACATACTCCACACGTTCGAGATTGTGATCTGCAGTGTGTTTTCCCCTACAGCTATAGGCCATCACTTTGGAGCAGGGCGACTAGTGTATATTCTTACTGCAAGTTTGAAAATGTCAACCCATACAAGTGCTTTTGTTAGAAAATATCAAAAAAGCCGGTCTGAATGCCGGAGTCTGTTGCTGGTCACAGTGGACGTTTATTTGACAGTACGTTGCCAACTGTTGTTCTGATTAATTCCAGTACAAGTCATTAACATATTTATCAAGTGGCTTATCTTTCAGACCCAGTGTTGTACGCAAAACAATTGTTCCTTCTCCGCGCTATAATAGCCATAGATCCCGTCATGATCTGCCAATCCAGCACATTGGTGCTCGTGAAACCCTAGCATGCAGCAGCAAGCAAAGCGTGTGCGAGAAGTGACCGTTTATGGGCGGCAGCGCCCAGGCGTGTTGGGGCTATCAACCAGCGGGTGGCTGATACACATACGCGTGTGGTCACGTGGTTTCCCACGCTGTCAGCGCATCTAGGGCATGATTCATTCACATGGACACGGGGTCGCATGCCCGGAATGGGTGCACGTACGCGACACGTCTGAACCAACGCTGTGGCTGAGCTGGGCACAGGTATCCACTCTACTATGGAAAAATGGCAGTTTCGGACCAAACGAATAACAAGACGAATTAAAAACGAATAACCTCTGAGTAATTGATACGAAACTGTTTTGACTGTATCGCTCAGTAGCCACAGACTCGGAAATCGACAGAATTCATTTCTGGCCGCTTAAGAGGACTACAGGACGTACGCTATAAATTGTGACTTTATCAGGTTCGGACGATGCGTTACGCTGCTGTTGGGTACGTTCCGCCTGAGTTCAAGTCCATTTTGGGCTCACCTGTTTGTAAGCAGTAGTGCAAAGTCTACCAAACGGAAGGACGTACATATTTTACTACAGAGGCTGTTTCCCTTATTACCAGTAGCTATACAAACCTCGCAAAATATTTCCTATGTTCATAATTATTTTCAGGTCTGAACTGCCTCCGCTTTAGCAGTGTACTCAGAGGATCGTTCATGAAGTATCATGAAGACCTATAGTGCGTGATACCTACATTTCGCTTAATTTCAACAGTTGCCTTATACTACCGTGCTCCTCGAATGCAGTGAATAGGCTCATATTTGGTTATTCCCCACTGAGACCAAATTGAACGCGATAAGTTATAAGGTATAAATTTTGTCACTAATATGGTGCGCTACATTTTCTGGTGCCACTCGGTCATGCCAGCCTGTGGGCTTGGACATAGGTCGTTTGAGAGCACATGTTAGGACTGCACAATCAGGATATGACAGCCTCTACATTTATTAAAGTTCGATAGTTCAAACCTCTGGCTGTAATCACTTGGAGATCGCTTTAAGAGAACGTGCTTAATTATACACTGATGCTAACTGTACGCTTTATGTCTGTGGCGTCCTGTGCTTATAACCCACTAGATGTCCAACCTCACTTCTACTCCGGGCCTCATTCGGAAAAACGGTTTGTTAAAGTCATCTGTCTGGATCTCTTAACTTAAGTTTCATAAAAGTCATCCATAGTTTCCAGGTTTTTACCCATTTGAGTGAGTATCGCATGCCTGACTGGTAATGTCCAACTCAGGGATATTTACTGCAAGTGAATTTAGGCTTAAGTTTTCACCAGTGTTATTATTAGTATTTATGAAGATCATCAGCAGTCTGTGAGCCACGCCTATAATACAGTAAGCTGACTGACTTTTTATTGACATATGCTTGCTTATACACCTTTTCATAATGTGAATTCCCATGCACTCTTCCCGTCACTGAATCTTCGGGTTCTGGGCAGTTGCTGAAACGTTTACATCGGATCCACAAAAGCACTGCTCGAGATCAGAGGCACAGAGTATGTGGTGAAGTGGCTGCCGTCATTAGTGATACAAATTCGGATATGTGGCAAGGTTGTCAGGATACGGCGACCCTGTTGGCAGTGTAGTTACTAGTTGCATATCAAAAAGCCAGTATGGTTCTTTACCCCATAGAACGTTCACGAGCGACAGCTTTCGGTGTGCACTAAAGAGCCACAGTGAAAAAGTAATCGATATGGGGAAAATGCATTGTGCTGATCTATCACATCATTGTAGTGAAACGGACTTGAGTGGTTACTATGGCGAATTTGTATGACCGAAATCTCATCATGATGACCAAGGTAGTTATCTTCGAACACGATCGAATTCACCATGACGCAATGCACAGGTTGAACCCCTCCTCCTGTCTCCCCAAACATTCTCCTGCTGGACTCACACTGGCTCGGAGAAACGATGTTCTTTATGACAATCTTCCTTTCCCACATCCTGACTTGCGCCAAACAGGCCAACAGCGATGCCTATGCACTACGGCTACCAGTCGCGTTTCCGATCGGGCTCAAATCAGCCGTGACCTTGGTTGCTGTTCTGCTCTTACAAGTGGGCGATTGATCAACAAGGCTTATTGTAACAGAGCATTTTCAAAAAGTTCTACTGAACGTTCGTGACTGACAACAGTGTAGTAAGCGAATTCTCATCATGGTTTGTGTTTTCTGCTTACCTTGACCAAGTACTGGAAAAATCAATACGTACTGTCTTTAATCTTGACTTAAGTTAACAGCAGCACATGCACGCGCGCGCATACTAAATTCGAGTAATATATTGACTCCGCTGGTGAATGAGTGTAGTAACTAGCCAAGCTTATTAAACCGTACGGCCAACCAATCAGCAAACTATCATTAAGTGCAGTAGTGTTGTGACTGCAAAATACACTTGGCCTACAAAGTTGTGTATTACACGAAATCCTTTACAGGTTATGTGGAGACGTGGCTGGCGTTTATCCGCACCCGTTAGATAGGAATGTCTCGTTGTTCGCCTTGGTGACGCGTCTCATATGCCGTATCTACACGGCTTCATCAGTCGCTCCTGGTCCTTCGTTTTTCTGGAGTTAAAGACTATTATTTAGCTCCCGAATGTGCAAACTATACTACGTACAAACAAAAGTGCATGCTATACAGCGATAGGGCCAGTGAACCACAGACCTAAGGGGGGCAGTTGGACAGTAGTGTAGTAAGAAGATTGGGCTTGAAAGATAGTTATTACTGTCCATAGGGGTACACACAAGCGATTGCAGACCGTGTCGTTTTTACTCACATTTATTTGTTATGTCGTGGGTTTAGATAATTTGATCAGAACTTTGATAGTTATTGTCGAAAACCGTGAAGAGTATGTGGAAGTAGTCTTTGAAATAGTTGTGAAAGTTGGCGTGTGTTACTGTTTCCTGTTTCAGATTACAAAACTCAGTCAGGCACATTTCTGGGTATTTTTTAGTTGTGATATTTTGTAGCACTTTTATGCTTAAAACGATGTGCGTAGCAGGATTGTGCGTTTTTTGACCGTAAAGTGAATTTGACAGTTAACATTAACGTTGATAATTTGTCTAGTTATTATAAAAGAGGCTTCATTGTGTCTACATGTTGTTCTTTATCATTCCTTGCTTAACATATATGTCATGTTAACTAGCTGGAGCAAATGTCATTGGAATGTCTTGCATCAGCTCCAACCCTTTGGGAGAGACTAAGAAAGACAACATCATTCATTCGAGCTAACAAAAATGTGGGCAAAGGCATCTTTTTATGAGGATAGATTTTGGGAGTTTTGATCGATACGACTTGAACATCACAGCACTCCCGTGCTACTCACCAGCAATCGAAATACAATTCAACCCATTCAATAACCCCTGCGAATTTAAGCTGGAAAGAGGTCCCAGAAATGGGGTCATCGATTAAGGTTACTACGACAGTTACCGTGTTCCCTCTGAAGGCGACCGGGTAATCTGAGCATCACTCGTGCGCCAAGCTGGATGCCTCAATCCTAGCCATTCATTCGCCCTTTGTCCGGCTCGCCGAATGCGCCTGCAATGTTTCAGACACGCGTCTCCTTGCGCTAATTCTCAAGCCAACAGACTGGCATCAAATGATGGCTTCACTTTCTCACTAGGTACTCATTTAGTCCAATCCTCGGTTAACTCTTGTTTCAGCGACCTGGATCGTTAGAAGTACATTTTGAATAGTGATCACAAATAACAGTGGTCCGATTTTATCAACTCATTTAGGTATACCGTGTCGTGAACACGGCGCAGGTAAACAGGACGAGCACAACCTATGTGCAGTTGTTTGTGCGTGTTGATTCTGAGGCCAAACAATACGGTTTTATCTCGGTGTCGAGCATGAGAAGTTCCGAATAGTATGTAAGTACATCTGTAAGCTTTGTTAGTTCCTCAGGCCAGGCGTACAATGGAAAACCAGAAAAGTTAAAGAAATGGATGCAACAAATGTTTGCTGGAGTGATTTGGGAACGGTTGTATGTTTTTTGCGAGACCCATTTGCGAAAAATTTGAACTTGAATGAGATTTGAAACGGCTATAGAGACAGCACACACCGACGCGGCTTGCATTCTGTCAGCTGAGTTGCAAAACCAGGCCGGGAGCTCAAAAGTTTCACATTTGAATCCAAGTACTCAACAGTTAACTAGCATCGTTCCATATTTTTTCTTCTCATGGTTGTATGAGAAGCAATCGTTGGTACGTGGATGACACTGATGACAATTTCGACGGGTTCCAACTTGATCGAGCTATATTTTGACCACAGTAGTGGAACGACATTATTTAACAACCTGTTCTAGGGCTACTTTTTGTTTTTATTTTAGTGTTAAGGGGAGAAAACCAAGGGATATGATGGGTCTACCATTGGACTAATTGAGAGACTGATGGAAATAATACGTCCATATGAGCAGAAAGGATCGATCGTGACTTTAAACAGTGTCAACTCGCTATGCCCTTTATTCGCAGTTCGAGTGGCATGCGGGGTTGTGCAGTTAGAAGTTGCCGATGCCGATTATTGTTTGACAATCGGCTAGTCTGTGAACTTGTCACTTTGCGAAAACCCGCAGTGGCTTGCTTCAAACAGGCTCTATCCCACTTATTGGTCTTTCAAGCACGTCCAACATGGAATAGAAACTGTACACTTAAATTGCTCTGTCACATAGTTTGGATGTTTGGAAATACAAAGTTCTTGGAACTCTAATGAATTATTTGGTGATAGTACAAAACGAACCTTTGGTAGTGTTTGTTACCTTACGCCGACTGTGGCATTGGCAAAGTCTCAGCCTTGCGAACGGCATTCTCTGCAACCGTACGGGCAACACCCTGTATGATTATCAAATATGGCCAACCCATATTCTAACATTCTTGCTTCACAGTAACTGGTTGCACATCGAGGAACAGCTCAACAGCAATTAAAGCATTCCCTGGTGTCTTCAGAAGGGATATACTCAGCCGAACACTGGATGAAACAATCTCGTTTCACAGATTCATCTGACATGAACACATCCTGCCTCACTTACCATATTATGCTCTGCTTGTTTGTCTTAGGCTTGATCGGGAATCAACGTTCCGACTGCTTCTGAGTGATCGTCCATGAAGTCAAACCCGAGACTGGGTTTCGATCAAAAAGTGTTAAGGAGCAAAACAGAATTGTCTGTGTAATGAACGTTTAAAGCAGCCTATTAACTCGTCCGCCTATCTTGCTTGGTCGATAGCTGTTTTAATCTCACCGGATGGCACCTTTATTGTCGTGTGCTCGTAATTTTGGGTTTTTATCCAATGGTGTTGCGGGGATTGTTTATCGATCCCCGCGTGCTAGTTGACCACGCCATGTAAGTCGCTGTGTTTGATCTTTTCGAACCAATAAGCAGCTTTGACCACTAGTACATATATCAGTGTATGACCTGGGTTCGCCCAGTAAGAATATTGAGGTCAAACTTTACTTCAGTAGGATACCCCAGCTTTTTGACTGGGGTCTCAAGTACAAGTAGCACAGCTGGTTAGCGAGCCAATGCGATATACAACTTGGTTCTCCTCAACAACTGACTGCCTTCACTCCTTCTTATCTTATATACACACATATGTCTTAACAATGGTAGCCGGTTAACTCACCATATGTGTGTAATCGTGTGAATCCACTTTTACCACTTTCTTTGACAGAACCCGGAAGTGACCGTTAAGGGATTGGATTGGACAAACCCATTGGTACCACGTCAACCAATGAGTTGAGAAAGACTGCATCCAATCAACGGATAGTCAACAGGATGACCAATCAGGATTGTAATGAGCAGCAGCACCGAACTTGCTATCTTGGGCACCCGAGTAAAATAAGCTAACTAACAGTGCCACGATGTGACGTCTGTTGTTACCCGTTAACCACTGAGTTGAGTTGTTCAATTTGTGGTTGCTGAGTCCTATGTTTAGTTGCCGTCGTTCTGTAATTTTCGAAACGAACATCCGTTGGCAACTGCCTCTTCGACGAGCACAGTACACGGCATTTGAGACTAGTCAGGTTTGTTTTCCTGAATGACATTTGCTTCGAAATGCCCAGTGTTTTCGCTGGGTACCGGAAGCTGTGGAGTTGTCTACAAGTTAGGATGAGCATCACTCATATTTGCTCACGGTTTTCGGACCAGACCTAATTTTCGAAGGGGAAAACTACGATCCATTTTGCTGACGTTGTTGCCAAGTTGCTTTAGGATAATGAGGAACTATGTTCCTCCACCACTAATCAAACGGGTTCATCAGACATTTCTGTCACACCTGACTTTTCTACCAGGAGGTCAACAAATGTACATCTGCTACAATTAGAAGGTGGGCTATCGGGCAGAAAATCACCCCCAGTTATGCCTTACTCTACACACAGGAAGCTTCTGCAGAGTAAAGGACAAGAAAATTATTCTGTTGTGGTTGATCCGTGGACATGTGACATTTCCCACCACGGTTTGTCACTGTTCCTTATGCCTTTGCAATTGGACAGGTTGATTCACCATTGGTCCTGTTTATTGACGCTCTTATTGGGTTCGGTGAAAGTTGTCTGGAAATTTTGATGGCCAGATAGGAGGAATTGGGATGGTCAGCGCCAGTCATCCACTGAATTGGCTGCGTGACGTTAACCGAACGCAGGCACTCTGTCAACTTTCTCAAACGTATACCGGGGCATTCATGTGGTCCTCGTTTAGTTTCGCTTCTGTTTATTTCAGGCTACCATAACTAGTTGACTTTGATCGAGTTGCCCGAAGTAGGCGATCCACGTGCTTGACACATGTTGCTGTTTCATATAAATGGCTTGCTGTACGCTGTGATTCTGGGTTGTCACTTTGGCAGGAACATAGTACACAGCTAGACGTACGGTTTTCAGCAACTACTGCAAACCTCTATTTGCAGTAGTTAATTTTACGCGAATAATTGGTAACAAGAATGTCTATAAGCTTGCTGTTTCCCCCAGAAGCCTCTTCCATCGATGGTGCCTCATTTTCCGGCAGAACGCGAATGTTTTGTTTCGCTCTCAAAATGCATGCCTCGAAAAGTCTACAATTTTCTGAGACACCCTCTGTTTCCCGCACTTCTATAACGAAACTTAGTTTCTTCCGATCAGTAGTTTTTTATATAGTATTATTATGAGTAAGCCAGAGGAACGCTATCAAACCCTTACGCAGTGTCAAAGTGAACGGCTACAATCCTACTGGCCTAATACTGGTCATGACACACCGGATTCATGCGCACTGGAGAACAAACAAACACTGGACTCAACAACACCTTTACCGAGTGAAACGACCAGATCTAGTGCTGGTCTTTGATTCGAACATCACTGAGACCGAGATGGTAATAGAAAAAACGTATAAGACTCGGTTTGCTGAGCAACCTCAGTGTAACAGGTTTTCGGGTTTCCTGTTGTAACCGAACACGTTAAACTTACGGTAACCAATGGACTAGTTCGAGTCGGATGTTAGCCTCTACGCGGTAGAAAAAGAAGGTCGGAAGCTGTGAATATAGTTGAAACGCCAAGTGCTCGGCGCCAGATTGGATAGGTCAATCCTAGTCATTCACTTGCTTCACACGTGGTCAGCAGACTTTACGGTTGCAATACCTCTATCAGGCACGTGTCTCTGTACCAACCATCAAGGCTGACATCACACGCTTCACAGACTGGTGCGCGATCCGACAAACCCGGTCCAAAGTGCACTCCCGAGTCTCCGCAAATTGCGTTTCCAACCTCCATTCACCCGAAAGGCTACGTGTCCTTATGTCACCATGGTGGTTATCAAGGTCACACATACGACGCAGACGCGCATCTACTAAGCCGTCTCCATGCCCGTTAAATTACAAGCGTGTGACGCCCAGCTAAGAATGTGACACAGATCAAGGAAGCATAACTCAACACTTCTGAAGCCGCTTCTCAGGCGCTGAACACTTCAGCAACGAAGGCGCTAAAACAGACATGTTGGTCAAAACTTTTAAGTAACGTACAGCCTTATTTTTGTGTAGTATTGCACGACTTGTACGCACTGAAACTAGAAGACAGTCCTCAACGTCTGGAAGACCACGGATCAGAAGCGACTGCTGGAAATGTGTACGTTCACTATGTTTACTGTGTCACCAAAGATAATGTGACGGCATTACTGCTAAGGGTATCAGAATAAGGGTAACCACACACATGATAGTGTTTGCGTTTGTTGTTCTGTTTTCACTTACCTATAATGGATACTTTGTGACAAACAAATTTCCAGATTGAGCTTCTTTTGCAGTCATGACAGACTGTCGTACTAGGCTAAACCATAGGATCATCTAATACTTCAAAACATGGTGGACGTCCAGAAGAAAATGAGATGAAACAGTACATTTAATGTGATATGAGTGGTTGGCAGAATTTCGAAAGTCTCAAAGTCACAGCTGAAAAGTGATTAATTTACGAATGATGTAGGTGTGGGACAATAAAGAATAACCCAATTTTAGGCCCTGAAATGTTCGGACAGCCAGTTAGCACTAGCACTAACTTGTAGTGCCACTGATGCTGACTGACTGTAGCCGTTTCGTTCCAGCCCATGGACGTGTGCCTATGAAGTGCTGTCGTCGGTGCACTGCCACCATGCAACCCATGACCATCACATAAAATCCACCTGTTGCTTGGTTCTTAGTTGAAACCGAGTAAAACTGGCTACGACCAAGTACTTGATTGAAGAATTGAAGAGATGGTTGCCAAAGTTCAGTGGAAACGAGACACAAGCTCTGAATGTACAGAGCATGCATAAACCATAAGAGACAATAATGAGAGCGGATTACTCAGATATATGAAACATACATGTGTTGTGAACCAAGAACGCGGATGGCACAAGGGTTGTTTATTCAGAAAACAAACGCATGCATTATGCGCTTCAATATGACTACGAACAAAAAGAAACATCTGCGTACCACAACGGTCTCAGAACGTCACGGTTTTCACAGTCATCAGGGTTCAGTTCCTGTATGCACTAAGAACCACTTTATGCCTCGCTGTACTCCAATACTTATTCTAGTATTTTTCCCGCGACTATTTCGATGTCAAAATCCATGCTCTCTCCCCAGTACAGAATAGTGGTGGTGGGAGTAGCATAGTGCAAAGGCTCGTTCTCACCACACTCCACTTCCCGCAAAGATTATCCCGCTGGCAACAAAAAACGTTCAGATTCTCTTCGTTCTCTCGATGATCTGCGTATCTGCCTCAGTGATGCTTATACACATGATGTGCATTCTCTTCCGATTGGAGTGTCATACCACTTACAAACCTGACTTCCGTGCACTCAATGTTGACTTTTCTCATTCTTCATCACATACACTGGGCCACAACGTTCCACCACTACTAGAATAACGTGTCTCGTGCAGCAAGCGTCCAACTCAACTGTGACAGAACGACAACGCTAGTGTGATTCACTGCAACAAACAATGTCGGCTACTGTCGTATTGTTTCGTGTGTTTGAGTTGATTGTACTCGTATTGTATGGTCTTGTTGTTGATGTACACGTGTGTGGTGTGTTTTTCTTGTTGGGTAGATCGGCTGTACCCGTTCTGATATAATGTTCACGTGAACGGGCAAATAGAGTGTGGTGATCTACGATCGACGTGGTGTGTAACACTCCACGCTGGTAACCGACTCACCGTACAGTTGTGTGATCTGTTTAGATTGGTATTTTCGGTGTGTGTTTGTGATTCTCCGAATTAGGGACTTCGAATAGCCCTAGAAATCGTACTTGGATTGAAACCTCCACGCAAGTAATAAGGAGAAGACCCGTTACTGGTGGCAGTGAGCAGATGTTATTCATGAGGTGAGACGCCGAATTTATGGATGTACAACAGTATTAAAGAAATCACGGTCTGTCATTGGCTGATCGTATTACCACATGCAAAGTCACAAACTGTACGTTAATTAGTGGAATACGGAAAATATGATTCGGCGAATAACGGAAGGCACAACACCGAGACAGTTCGCCCAATCCTGATGTTGTATCTTTAACGCGATATGTGGATTGACCCACTGTTAGATCTTCTGTTGTGTCGGGGTCCGGATAAGCAGTGAATCGAGTAGATTCCCACCACAACCATCCCCTCTTCTAGAAGCCTCCGCATTCATATTTTCCAATCGTTCTGATCTTCTCGGGGCATCGAACTCCTGCAGCACAGGGTCTTCTGCTTCCGCCACGACCACTTTTTCAGTGCTTCCAAACTGGAATTGGTCAGTGTGTCTCCGATGAGTCGAGGAATCGTGCAAGTCTGTGATTTCTACCATTGTGTTGCCTAGCCGGCTAGTGATCACTCATTTGACAGGTCGCAAATCGTTTCCACGAAAATATATCACACACTACAGTGATGCTCTTAGTCGCCTTGATTGAAATAGTACCACTGGGCTCCCCTTCGCTGTGCAATGAGCTGCGTTCCTGTACCGAAGCAGAAGGTTATCAAGAAACACAGGCAGTTCAGCAAATGTTTTAGGATTAATGGAATTCACGGCACTTTTGAGCGTTTTCACCCGAGTTTCTGCGGTCCGTTTGAACATGGATGTCGGGGCTCCATTCGCAAGTGACGACACCGGATGCTGTCAAGCCACTGTTTTATTTAAGCGGAACAAAAGTGTGACCCGTTGTCCGTCACCAAGACCTGCGGGCTGCATTCATGACTGAAACACTTAGGAAATGCTTGTATGGTGAATGACGTGGAAGGTGAGGTTGTGATAAATACTTCTGGTTATCGTGAGTACGAATCAATCAACACCGGAATGTGATAGTTAACAATAAGTGGTCCACGATAGTCTGCGTGCACCCATTGCCACGATAGGTAGTTGCCCGGCCAAGGTGTCCAATACTTCGGCCTTGTCTTTATTTTGTGGAGGCAGGAGTGGCAGTTCATTGCAATGCTCCTGATATCCGAGCATATCTCCGGCACCAACACATTTGTTGAGCGAGTGATTTCATTTTATCCGGGATCAGTTGACCTTTATGCAAATATTCTAATACCACCTTCCGTAGCAGTGGCGGATTACCAATCGCTCTCTCTCTCTCTCTCTGAAAGAGCACAATATCAGGTTTGGATAAGCGGTGAATCGAGTAGATTATCATCACAGCGTTAAGCGAATTTGTTCAGTGCTGGGTTTGTATGTGTGAGTATGCGTATTTGTTATGGTTGTCTACGTATGAGTTTGTTGTTGGTTGTTCCTACTGTGACTTAATCGTTTCTCCCAGTTTATCAAGGAGTATCGTATAACCGTGCATTTTCCCGAAAGACTGAGTATAAGCTTGTGGTTCTCTGTTGTTTGCGTAATTGTGTTACGTGCAAGCCGCTTACAACTAGGGCAAATGTAAAAGAACTACAGACACAAAAATCACTCCAATTCGCTCAGCTTCGAAGTGGGCGTAGATAAAACGGTCGACCGATTTCGGAGCCCACGGTGAGAGACG
Source organism: Paragonimus westermani (assembly GCA_008508345.1). Lineage (NCBI taxonomy): Eukaryota > Metazoa > Platyhelminthes > Trematoda > Plagiorchiida > Troglotrematidae > Paragonimus > Paragonimus westermani. The sequence continues at coordinate 35,157 of QNGE01000545.1, read as the reverse complement.
AGGATTCGAGGGATTTGCAACAGGTTGTTCTGTACGTGAAGGTAAACTGATTCCCTGAGTTAGTCTTCCAGTAAATAGTTGACGTTGATTGACTTTCTTGTTGTTATCCAAATCGTATGTACCGCCTCAGAGAGTACGCTTCATGGAGATTGCGGATGAATGGCCTGTTTGCCCTCTATTGTGCGAGTGATTCATCAAGCGGACAAATGTTCCGGTGCCAGAGTTCTGCTGACTTGGCATGGGTCTTCTGGTAAGTCTCCCTCCGACAGAGCTCGGTATGTTTGTCTCCATTTGCCCCTCCGGTGAGCTGTCATAAGTTTCGCATATAGAGCTCTCCCGAACATAAGTTCAACAGGCGTTTTTCCGGTCGCCCTATGGTGACTAGTACGATAGGTGAATAACGCTTGAAGTGCAGCATCCTCCTACGTTCCCCCTCGTAACTGGGATGCCCATATGCACTCCTTCAAAAAGCGATCCAAACGTCCCACCATACCACTACGCGGAAGATTGTAAGGAACAGTCCGCGGATGTTTTATTCCCTGCCGACATAGAAATTCTTCTTGAAACTCACAACTAACAAACTGAGATCCATTCTCTGTGGCAATCTTTTCAGGACTGCGCAAGCGGACAGCAAGGTGATTCACCCAGTCGATCACTGTGGTTCACGTGACAGTTCCACATATGTGCCTCGGGCCGTTTACTGTGGTAGCGATTGGCGAGCAGTATGTTACGATTGTTCCAACGAGATGTTGCAATACGTCCCATAATACCGATAACCAGCTTTGCACACGGGCGCATTAGCTATTCCACTGGTTGCACGGGGGCAACTACAGGCTTGATTGATTTATCAGCGGTTGACGAGGGACGCAATCATTGACAAGAGTCGCGAGTGACGAAAACACCCGTGATCACCAATCCCATTCGCTTGCACGACGAAGGGTCCGTGTGATTCCAGAATGTCCTTCATCAGCACACAGCATAATTTCACGTTTTAAATTATATGGTGGAATGAGCTGTGATCCACGCGGGATGATGTAGTCGTCTATCACAGAAACCTTCCCTCACAGCAGGTATTAGCATCTTAGCTCATCAGTGATATTTTTGACATTAGGCCATCCGGTAGAAATGTACCGTTTCAGTTGTTGGAGCTCATCGTCCATTTGTGTATGCTCTCACAGCCACTATTTGGTTACCGCATGAATTTCCAAATCATCAATGCCAGCCACCATTTCTTATTCGTTCATATCGTCTGTATCAGATTGTATAGGCAAAGGTGGGTGGGAAAGTGCATCAGCTATTTCACTTTCCAAACAATTTCTGTAGTTAATTTTGAAGTCGTAATTTAATAGTGTGGCATACCATCGCCTGATCCGTAATGGTCTATGGCTTTTAGTTCCTTGACTGAGAATTGTCATTAATGCTGCATGATAAGTTCCCAGAGTAAAGCGTCCACCACAAACGTATATATGCCATTTCTCACAGGCCCGGGCACAGGCTAAAGCTTCTTTTTCGTTGACTGAATATTTACGGTCCGTACCAGAACGTGTTAGGGATGCGCATGCGATAACCTCTTTCCGTCCCTGTTGAATTTGAGCAAGAACGACTCCTAGACCAACATCCGATGAATCTGTTGAAACGAACATACTACACGATTCGTCAAAGATGGTGACAACGGGAACGGAAACAATCATCTACTTTACGCGTGAAAAAGCTTCTCTCTGGGTGTCGGATCAGTCAGAGGGTATATTGGATCTTGTAAGTAATCGGAGTAGCTCGACCACGGTGACGAACTTCGGAAGATGACTCAAGTAGTATGATCAGAGTGTGAGGTAACGTTTGAGTTGAGGTGGATTTATGGGTTCTGGAGCATTTGCAAAAGCCTCAGTATTTTGCACGTTGGGACGAACTCCTTCATCAGATATAATATGGCCAAGGAATGATATTTCGGTCACACAGAATACACACTTGTTCATGTGCGAACGCAAGATCAGCAGAATAAGCAGATTAAGCGACTTAACACAGAGTGAAGATTAGAACCATGCTCTTCTTCCGATTTTCCAAAAACACATATATCATTCATGTACACAATAGAACCCCAACATGAAGATGAGGACTGAATCAAGAATCTTTGCCAAGCTGATGGAGCCGAACATAAACCCATCGGTAAAACTTTGTACTGGAATAGACCTTCTGTAATGAGAAAAGCAGTGGAAGATCTGCGATCGGCCGTAGGTGGCATGTGAAAGAAAGCACTTTTGATGTCTGATTTTGAGGAGAATTCTACCCCAGCATGTTTGTTTAACGATTCATCTTGATAAGACAAAATGAATTTTTCAACCACAATTTGTTCGTTCAGTGCTCGAAGATCTGTGCACAATCAAACGCTCTCATGAAATGAAACGTTTACCGACACTGTTGATTTGGGAATGTGAATAGCACGAATGTGCAAACGTCTTCGTGCGTTCGGTTCCGACTACCTCTATCTCGAGTAGTCTTTCTGCTACAGTCAGATTGGCATTAGTAAACCTGCTTCCTATCATTCTATTCTCTACAGCGTTTTTACTTTGATTATCACATGATCGTTTCCTCTCGCTGTCGATATCATTACTCTGTTGACTGCCCAGCTCTCTTTCGTTGATGGCACCTAAAACGGATGACACGTTGGTGTTTACACAAGTTGATACAAGCCCGGCTTGTTCTTCTTGTTTACTGGCGAGAATGAAGCCTATTTTCTTCCCCGGCGAATCGCGAAAACTCTCTTTTTTACTACTTGAAAGATTCAGTGACGCGATTCCTTCTGCTCATAAAGGTCAAACCGAGGTTTATAATGATCGCACGTGTCGGAATTCTGAAGATAGTACGGACAAGCTAGCACGGTGGTCTGAACTAAGTCGATCGCGCTTTTGTGGCCAAGACAGGTTATCTGACACTACGTAAGAGCTTACATTAGACAGCTGAGCACTCACTCTGATACCACTGGATAGTGGGGTCTATCAATAAAATGAAGATGTATGTTCGGCTCGGTTCACATTTTTCAACGTCATCAACCTGTGGAATACTGATGCGAACATTTGATTAATTTTTATTGGTAGCACAATCCGTTTTCGTGAGTGGCAAGTGTAGACTAACTTGGTTCACACTAACTCAGGCCCTAAGCCGGTAAGTCGCGATGTGGCACAAAGAGATCATACTTCCTGTGTTGGTCAAACAGCTTTTCTTTGAGTGGATTACAGTAAGTGTTCATCCAATCGACTCTGTAACACTTGCTTTGAAGGTTTATCTTGAAAAAACTACACAGTGTATGTGTGGCACGGACGCTACCAAAGTTAATTGTGCGCAGTACTATCCGAATGAACCCGAACTCAGTAGTCCGCTAAACTTGTCCAGTAACTGCACATATAGATGAGTACAAAACTCTGAAATATACTCCAGTTACTGAGAGGTTAGCAACACAGCCTTTACTTTATCTGACAGTGATCACAAGTGAAACCGTAAAGTGAACATTTACATTGATTCTCTTGGCCAGTAAGACAGCGGTTAATGAGCTGCGGACATGTTCATCATTCTTTTTGTTTGTCAGTGCAAATTTCACTTTACTGGGTAGTAGTAGGAGATTTTGGTTTTACATAAATTGATTACCACATACAAGCATTTGCAGCCGTCGCATTCTCACAGACGCTTCAGTCAGCCCTTCCACTTTACCGTCATGCGTGTGCAACCGTTAACGGATCAGCCAGGCGGAATCGAAAGTCATTTTACTGTCTGCATTCGTCAGTGCTGGATGGTGTATTTTCTGTCTTGCTATCCGTATCGCTGTAGTACCCCCTGTTGAAACTGACCAAATTGTCAAAAAATTGAGTAAGCTGTTTCCAGGTAATCATCACCATGGCAGAGAACAGCTGCTACCCTATTCACTGTCGAGTAACTAATCGGTTTTATGGGAGACTGGCCCTCATAACAGGATCGTTCTGTCTATTTCAGTAGAAAATGTTTTTGAAAATGACAATTCTCTGTTGTAATTCGCGAGATTTTGTAGGGGGAGAGAATTCTGTAACAGCAGTTTTGGCTGTATGTCATGAAAAATGAAGAGCATATCAACTTTATCCATTTACGTATGTACGACATGCTTTGCCTAGAGAAGTGGCTAACAGGATGTCTAGGCAAAAAGTGTCGGAACCTAACACCAGACCAATCGAATAGCCTTCTAATTCTCAAACTAGTCATAACTAAGTATCAAGTGTAGTGAGGACGGATGGTCGCACTATACTACTTGCACCACCACCATTCAGTAGCGAGGCGACAACATAGATCGAAATGGCCGCGGGACAAATACGGGGAGATACGAGAAGAATCATTGGGCAGCAGCATCACATGTAATGGCTTTTGACACAAGAGGGAACCGGAACTTGATGTCCATAGCGACCGGAACATCCTCAGATCAGTGTTGTGTGCAAATGAGTGTTTTTGTTCGTAGTCAGGTTGAGACGCATAACCCGTGTACTGGTTTCCCCAATGAATTACCTTTGTGCTGTCCGTGTTCTCGGTTCACAACAGTGGTTGGTCTGTACCATTTAGGTCGTCAAGGTCACACGTGTGTCCACAAGAATCTGACTCCGGATCCACGTTTTATTCTTATACCGCTTTGGTTGGCTGTGATTTATAGCTAGAGAATGTCGGTCCGTTTGTTGTGCTCAAAAAATTTCGACCAAATGGCTAGCTGATTTCGCGGCTTTAATCATACGATAACGCTTTATCTTGACATGCGTGTTGTTATTTCGCCGTCTGTGTAATTCTAAACAGGAAGTATGTAGCCCATATACTTTTTTACAAAGCCAAGCGTAACACTTATCCCCTTAACCAAGTAGAAAGGAGTAACCAGTGATATTTGGCTGTCTGTGGTTAGACACCAATCGATGCTGGCTTACAGACAAAAGCAGTACACAGGTGTAACAAAATTCGCCAGGTCAAACATGGACAGTATAAACGTTATTTATTTCTTAGGGGAGGGAGTTATTAACGGAGCCTTGTATTTTGCTCTGTCCAGTTAACTTTTGTGGTCGTACTTCAATTCCACCCGGTTACAACAAGCCAAACCAAACAAGCAGGTGACAGTAGTATGAGATTTCTTCCCCAGTATCACCTTGTAAACTTAGCAACCATGCATGGAAACACATGTACGGATGATAAATTTGACTGTTATAGTGAGACTTCTGTTGAAGACATTCCTTGATAAGGAACACTATGAATTAACGCAACGTTTCCGGACCAGATATTTCCTCTCGTTAAGATGACGCCCTATTGCATATCTAAATGGTTACTTCGTAGTCTTCCGAATCCACAGTTTCTGTAAACTCCGTGGTGGTAAAATACGTAGCTCTATATTTCATCGGAATGTAGGCGAACTTGGGTGTCTCATGTGTTGTTTTACCTTACATGAAGACCAGTTGCTGATGAGTAGTAGGGGATTTTGGTTTTTACACATATTGAACCGCGCTCAAAACTGACCGCAACTGGTCAACACGGTTGCCTCACGCAAGCGTGGCAACAGTTCCAGTTCAGACCGTGGCAAAAATATGAACTACTGGCGAGGTCTAACAAGTGCGACATTCCAGTCTAGTGGTTCTTTTCAAAAGAGGCTGGCTGAAAAGTTTGTGGGAATGCGAGGGCTGCGATCAATCTATATGAAAAACAGTTGATTCGCGCATTTCTTACAAATTTGAGATTCGAAATATGGCATGGGAGACTTCAAGCAATTTATAAAATTAAACTCGGAGAGCAACTTGGGGCTGCAGATAAAGAAACACCAATAACGTTTATCAAAAGTGTGCCAACCAACAGAAACACGTATACTAATGAATTGTGAAGTTCATGACTGGGGATGATTATGTAGTGGGCGGTTCTCAGTTAGATTAGATGATCGCCCGAAATAGCTGCTGAAATCAAACTTCAGAAGAACCTGTGTCGAGTTGGTGAAAGTGTTTGCCATTTATCCTAAACAGTTAGTTCCAATGACCACAGCAAAGCGGTGGACAGCTGTCTCATTTGCACAACGCACGTCGGAGAATCCAACCCGCAAGCCGTGGATAAGCGACAGCTTACAGTCCAAGCATCTATCTACTAGACCATGGGTTCGAGGTCACTGGGGTTCCGGGAAGGTATGTAGATTCGTTGTTGCGTTTCACTTCGTTCGTTACGTAAATACGTATGTGGTGCTGGTGAGAACCATCTAGGTGTAAACAGCTGTTCACCACTTCTCTAGTGGATACTGAAATCAAGCGTTTGCAAAACCACTCCTCAATCGCTTCTGGAGCTGTGGTGGATGCTGGTTCGCTTACAAGCTAACCACAAAGAGTCGACTGACCGATTCCAACCAATGAGTGAAGGAAAGTGCAACAGCCAAGAAAAATAAGTGTGAAGTCACTTAAGTGGAACGGGAAAAAATAGACACTGACCAGTTTGCCGTTATTGAGAAAATAGGAATGTAACGCTTTCCATCACATTTTATGATTTGTGAAAAAAACGGAATTTTCCGCAATATCTGAAATAGGTCTACATGGGTGCATGATAATAACGAGCACACTAAGTGATACCCTAAAAGGGTCGGGTACAACCATTATTACGATGTCACATAGTTATGAATTAAAAATGGTTCACTAACAACTGCTGATGCAATAATCAGCTCTGGCCAACAGTAAGGTCCAAGCAGTTTGCACTCAAAAGTTGCACTCGTCAATCAGTGGAACCCTATTCTGTCCACCGTTTTCGCATAATTTTTAACTAACGAGTTATTACCACAGTTGCTCACTGGACTATTTGCGTAAAACTGAAAAGTTTTCCAAAGTAAGATGACGTTGTAACTGACCTCAAAAGGTATTTGTTGCTACAAAGTACATTTTTTTACGTGCCGCAAAAATGTGCATGTTTCGTATCGTGTTCAGCACAATAGGGCCTAGTTTCTTCATGATAATTGTGAGTTACTACCGATTTGTACGCTACTAAGCTGAGCTTCGCAAAAGTGTGGGGGTTCTTTGGACGACGAAACACAAAATACACGAGCAATCCAACACACACGTTGGCATGCTTTGGCTGTTTAGTCGGTTGCAAAGTGTGCAGCGCTTGAATGAGCCAGTCATCAATTCGGATATAAACACGCACAGACAGAGTAGCGTTTTGATCACTAACTTTTGTGTGCAAGAGTGTTAATTATTATTAGTAACCACACAAAAATTATGCACTGTTCATCTATCATGTAAGTAGTCCTTTGCGATAAGGCAGCCAGCTGCTGAAATAAAAGCCTGACCAATGCACGGTCCGCATGCCCGATTATCGGCACGTCGTTCTGCCACTTGAGTTCCAAGAGCTGGTGAACTGGTTCCAACATAATAATTCGCTCAGAACAATCCGCGTGCGTCCACTGTCTGGCAAACTGAAATGTGAACGGTGTGATCCAACAGAACTCAAACTAAGAAGCGTCAATCGGGCAGACACGGAACAAAATAGTCAACCGAGGACACCGGAGGTCACGCGTGCATTCGATTAAATGAAAGTATCCATCCAAAAACCGATTTCGGAGTAACATGCACGTAAAGTTTTCGAATAATCATTCAATGAGTTGGTGGATGCAACCGTTTATCATCTATCGGTTCGTGGGAAAACCATCTTGATGCACAGTCCGTGAGGGGATTATATCACATTCTCACTCTGTCAATTTGCATCCACCGACTCGTGCTGGTTCCCAGTCCAACACTACATTTCAGGCGATGAAGCGATCACGGAGACTTGTGTGAAAAGTCAAGTGTCATCGGTAGTGGACCATACTGGTCAAACACAATGGGTCGATGGAGTCGAGCCACTGGATTCGAAACACATGCACACCACCAACCATGCACAATCTGTCTGTTATTTCTGCCGGGTGTTACGCTCGTTCGCCCACCCGACTCGATTAGACTGCCTACCCGTTGTGTGAACTCTTTGGTTTGGACTCCGGATTCTGTCACCGGGACTGAGGTCAGGGCCAATCGACAGTGGGACAATCGCGTTTTCTAATCTTAACCGCATTTAACCTGTCCGGTATTATCTTGCATCTGAGTTTTTCAAAACGATCTGACGATCGAAACTTCCGAAGTTTTTGATTCACACATCCTACATGATTGTTCCACTGCATTGTGGCATTGTTACGCAACTTCAGTCACACATGTTCGCTCGTTTGCTTGTTGCTACGCCTCGATCAACACATTCGCCGCAGATTGTGCAGGGTTGCATTCGAAGGTATAATTATGCTAACCTGGCCGTGGTATGCGCGGCGTGCTGCACCCGCTCGCTCACCCGACTCTGTTAGGAGGCGTACCCGTTAGGTAAACCCTTTGTTCTGGACTTTGGGTTTTGTCTCCCGGTTTGCAGCTCCGAGGCGTACTGTTACTGTATACATCGGAAGATCGGCATCTAAATCAAGATTAGACCTGGACAACATTTAGACGATAGGTCACTTCTACAAAATGAAAATATTGGAACGACTAGTTCGAATGAAGTGATGCAAGTGAACTGCCTGCAACAAAGATGGTGAGGTGAGGAAATGTTCCAGTCTTGAAGTAGAATTACATTTTGAAGGTGTGAAGCAGATTCCATAGAAACCAGCTCGATCACTCACCTTGCTCAGCATGGTCTGCATGTCTTCGACAGAGGGACTAAGTAAGGTAATGTCGTCCGCATACTGCATGTCGACCAATCTAGCGCCAGGAAGAACCTCAGCACCGAACTTACAGGATTTCTCCACTACATCTTCCGGACTATTGTCCATGATAAAATTGAACAGAAAGAAGAAGATCGGGCACCCTTGACGAACACCACTGAAAGTAATGAACGCTCGAGACAGTTGTCCATGAACGCTCACCCTGCTTGCAAAGCAAACAAACAGTGATCTTAATAGGTTAACCTATTTCCATGGTAATCCCTTGAAAATAAGGCAGTTCCAGCAAACGGTATGAGGAATGGAATCAAAATCAACCTTTAGGTCTACAAAGACCACGATAGTCGACTAAGTGTAAGAATGCCGACGCTCCAATATCCGTCGCCAGGTAAAACTGTTATCAACACAGCCTTCAACCGGACCAGAATTCTATCTGTTCTTTACGTGCCTGACTTTCTCTGGGCTTAGTGAACCGACGTACTATGGGACCAATGAGTAGCTTGAAAGCAACAGACACTTAACTGACGTCTCTGTGATTGTCACATAAAATTCGGGCGCCTCTTTTGAAAACTGTAATTAATGCTGTCAAGCCCTAATTACGAAGTACCTCCTCAGTTTCCCAAACTGTCTGGAGGAGTTTTGTGAGTTCTTACTCAAACCTTTCCTCACCATCCTAGAAAAGATGAGAGGCGAGATCTGGCCTATAAACCTTTTCAAATTTCAGTAACCTAAACCCTAGGGCCACTTCTGTTTCCGACGGAGGACTGTCTGGGACACAATGACTGATCTTTCGGGTCCTGCCGTTCTCATGGTCTGACTGAAATCACGTGAACCGTTCTTCAAAATAGTTAGCCCACTTGTCAAGTCGGCGCGGTTGACTGGCGCTAAATGAACCAGTTTTATCACACACGGCGAACACTTCCCACAATGTCCATATTAGTGGAAAAATTGTCCAGTTCAAGTCAAATGAGAGGACCCAACGAACATTTGGAACAAACCGCAGCAAGTGTAAAAGCTTGCTTTGAAGATGTGTGTTCCGGGAATGCTATACAGTTGAGACTGGAATGGATTACCGTCGGTTTGATATGTCTGATAAACAAGGCTTGCTCGACTGCACCTAGTTGTGAATGTGACGACAATCGTCAAGAAAATAAACGCTGGCCGATCAAACGCTTCTGCGCAAAACATGAGCACCACTTGAGCGAAGTATCAGAAGGATATATTCCTCGATCTGTGATTCTAGTGGCCGTCGGGTCGTTGTAAGTGAGGCCTTATGTGAAACCACTGTGGTCCAGTCTCATTGCATAAGGTACCACACCATCGTTAGACCTTTGGAGCATCAGCAGAATGCTGCCCGTTCGGCATCAAGACATCACTTATTTCGCATCCGAATGAACTCAATCCAACCGTCCTGCCAAGGTCTGTCGCAACCGCACCGCGTGTTAAAGATTTTGAGCTCATAGAAATGAGATAGAGGCTGACCCTCCAAACTGCTCGCGTATTAGAAGCGTTTGTGTACGGTGTGGCTATTCTCAACCTACCACAACGAACTCCATTCAGCGATTCTAGTTCTGAACGCACTTTCACAGTTGCACAGTATCCCCCCAGTCGGCTTTTGCGAAACCAGAATACACTCCGATTAGTGTTAACTGTGAACCACTGGACACGTGACCACATGCTCGTAGGCATTTTCAGCTATCATATAAATCCTCAAGAAGGTGCACTGAGCATGGAAAAGCCGTTTATTCCAATCATCTGATGTTCACTTTGATAATATGCTGGCTGTATGGAGAAAGTGGGTCCCACTGTGACAATGTGAGAGGTTATTGCGTCATATTTCCGAATGAAAGTCACTGGAGGGTCAGTATATAGCAACACAGTTATGCCTTACACTAAAAAATGAACTGACCACTTCTAAATGACTTGTATTATGGACTTAATTTGGACTAAATTGCGTACAATACTTACAGTATTTCTTCAGTAGTGTAACACAGCCTTGGCATCAGTCTGGTGGAGAGCAGATTGAACGACTGCGTTGTGTACAATCCAGTTCAAATGGAATCAGCGACCATACTAGTGAACAGTGTTTAACCGATCAGACATTAATGTGACAACACAAAATACTTACCGTTTTATTTTATATTCTTTCATGCTGCAATAAATTTTATGGAGAACATTTATTACTAAATGATGCAGCTTATTGTAACGTTGATAATGGTTGTGGAGACGTTAACATTGAGATGTTTTCCATATCCGTAAAATACCACTTACATCAGTCGAAACTTTCTAGCCAAGCACCACATTAGAACTACTAAAGGATCAGACTGGTCGAATTGCCCTATCGAATAAAAAGTGAGTAACCAGAAAGAAACATGTCTAGGTTACACTCGTTTAGATACCGACCGTATCTGAAAAATCTCCCACCTATCACAAGCCGGCGAACACTACCGCTGTGATGTATACATTCCCTAGGGTTATACCAAACACGGTTGTAAACTATGAACCCAAAAATGACTATTGTTCTTCAGAGAGGGCAGAACAACCAGGTGGCTGACATAGCATGGTTACTAAAGCATCGCAAACACAGGTCGGTCCATACTTTATTTCAAAACAAAATTTGCACTTCTTCTATGTCAAATACGGGGTTAACATCTTCATATGAAGAGTGGTTTGCCGCTATCTTTAATGTGCCCAACCCCAACGAAAACCTCCGGAATACATTAGCTTATACTGTTTATCATATATGCTTTCGTTTTGTTAATCTCTTATCGCATATTATAATGACCACAAAGTTAACAATTGCTAACGTGTGATTCCACTTTGATTAAATGGACCATCTATCAGATGACATGAATGCGGTGGAATGAATGCCATTCTGCCCCGTTGGATTTTATCTGGCGCGACAATCGATACAACTGAGATGAGCCTGTGTCTGTGTGTATGTCTGCGTGCTTTGTATTCTACAGATGTGACCATTGCCTAAGAATGAGTTATCTATCGAAAGCACATGACTTGTGTTGCCTCTGGTCAGCTAACTGTCGTTTGTTTCAAACACAAGCATGCCTCTTTCAAAATCCGGGCGGAATACCGAAAACTGCCATCGTTTATCATGGAAAATTCACCCACTATCAACCGCTGATGGAATGTGATTTGATCGCCCACGGTTTGCCAAAACCGTGTGCCTGCTAAGACCTAAGGGGCAGGACTCGGTTTTTAGTTATCAGTCCGAATACAGCATTCTTCGCTCGGAGCAATAATCGTTGTTGCGATCTACTTAATTAGTTTCGCCGAACCTAAACTTTTGGGTCCAGCCAAAACAAACTGAAAGCCAGCATTCCAAAAATGTCCTACAGATCTTGTGGTAGACGTCTGAGCAGATAACATTATTGGGTTCAGAGTCAGTTAATATGAACCTGAACTTTGAATTTTTATGTAAATAAACAGTAGCGTGTCTAGGTGACTGCATTTCATAGCACAAAATTTCTGACTGTTACAGAAATGGTAGCAACGGACCAATGCCCATAAAAAGACATTCAATTTTCTACCAATCGCAATGAAAGTTGTTGAGTGAGTTTGTCTAGCGCGCTCAGTGTTACGGACTCTCATAAGTTTACTCAACGTCAGTCTTGGTCATCCGTTGGTTCGTTGGCCCGTCTTGTTCACCGACTGCTTCCATTTCCAGAAAGAAAATGCAAGGTAAACCTGTTCTTGTCTGGCTGATTACCACAGCAATTTCCACTACAGTATTTGGGAAGTACTAATTTGGCTTCTGATTGATTACTTCACCCACCTATTGTATCAAACTTTTGAACTACAATCATGTGAAAAACCGACCCAACCCAATTCCCCTAAATATCCACCCCCCTGCATTCAACCTCCACTGTTTCTGGACGTTAATTGGGCCTTGACCTGGACGATTTTGTGTTGTCACGTCAATTTGATGATAGTGCGAATAGCCATTTGTCGGTCATTGCACTTTACTTGAGTGGTGCGTGCACCCCCTTTTTTGGAGCTCGGCTCATCCCCAGTGTTTTGAGCCTGTTGACTGCTCGGAAGAGTTCTTTTGGGTATGAGTGCCTTATTATGTGATTATGGTTCATATTTAGCCCGTTCAGCAACAAATTGTAACCCATTCCCTGGAAACGATCTGTCGATCGAAACTGTTGAGGTTGTCTAAATATTCACTTTGATAATTTGTTCAATAGTACCGTGGCATTACGATCCAATCTTGTTTGGAATATTTGGGATCATTGGTTTATCGTTACGCAATGCTCAACGTCTTCGTGGAAGATCGTACAGCTATCTCATAGCGTTTTTTCCACCTTCCCAAACTGTACTCATCTTACACTTTTGAACAGTAAATGCATACGACTGTGGTCAAAAATGCATTACCTCCAAAATTCACCTTTTTTGGTATTTGCTGTCATATGTGAACTCCATGCCTGATTAGTTTTCGTTAAAGTTGGCAATTGTTGCTATCCCTGGATTTTGAAGTTCAGATGTGTATCTATCCATCACAAATGGCCTAGCTGAGATGTCCCGATGAAATAAAAGACATCCCTTATCATTCACCACAGCCAACTGCACTTCTCCCTCTTATGGAAACGAAACAGTGGATGCGTTTCAATTGCTGTCCCCAACTACAAGTTGAATACAAAGCCCGTCATGAATCGAAATACGCAGATGATTTCAGATGATGTTCATGTGTTACAGTGGAACCCAAATTGGACTAATCACTTGTCAACGCTGGTGTTACGGTGGTGAGAAGAGTCTTGTTCAAGGTTTATTTAGATTCGGATTGCCTTAACCTTCACTTCTGAACATCCCTCACTGCTTGTACTCCTCTCCAGTAACTGTTGTCAGCGTCTTGCAGTGAGATTTCAACTGCCTCCAGATGCACAAAACACGTGATCAACAGTGGACCGGTTGCAACGCATCACTTCATTCGAACTAGTCGTTCCAATATTTTCATTTTGTAGAAGTGACCTATCGTCTAAATGTTGTCCAGGTCTAATCTTGATTTAGATGCCGATCTTCCGATGTATACAGTAACAGTACGCCTCGGAGCTGCAAACCGGGAGACAAAACCCAAAGTCCAGAACAAAGGGTTTACCTAACGGGTACGCCTCCTAACAGAGTCGGGTGAGCGAGCGGGTGCAGCACGCCGCGCATACCACGGCCAGGTTAGCATAATTATACCTTCGAATGCAACCCTGCACAATCTGCGGCGAATGTGTTGATCGAGGCGTAGCAACAAGCAAACGAGCGAACATGTGTGACTGAAGTTGCGTAACAATGCCACAATGCAGTGGAACAATCATGTAGGATGTGTGAATCAAAAACTTCGGAAGTTTCGATCGTCAGATCGTTTTGAAAAACTCAGATGCAAGATAATACCGGACAGGTTAAATGCGGTTAAGATTAGAAAACGCGATTGTCCCACTGTCGATTGGCCCTGACCTCAGTCCCGGTGACAGAATCCGGAGTCCAAACCAAAGAGTTCACACAACGGGTAGGCAGTCTAATCGAGTCGGGTGGGCGAACGAGCGTAACACCCGGCAGAAATAACAGACAGATTGTGCATGGTTGGTGGTGTGCATGTGTTTCGAATCCAGTGGCTCGACTCCATCGACCCATTGTGTTTGACCAGTATGGTCCACTACCGATGACACTTGACTTTTCACACAAGTCTCCGTGATCGCTTCATCGCCTGAAATGTAGTGTTGGACTGGGAACCAGCACGAGTCGGTGGATGCAAATTGACAGAGTGAGAATGTGATATAATCCCCTCACGGACTCTGCGATCACGGTCGTTTGTTCATCAATCCATATGAGTGTGTACAAAAGGAGTAAATCCCAAAAGCAGAAAACCAGAACCACAGACAGTCGACTGCGGTAGCTACAGCAAAAGGTGATCGACTGGTGCTCTTGCTGCAGACAGTGAAACGGAGGCGTTCGTTGTGAAATTGGCACAAAAGAATGGTTGTCGATCAAGTGTCTGACGCCTAGCGAAAGGTTTCCCGAAGATATCATGAAAATGACACCAGGAACACAATGACTTATGTACTGATTTTACAAACCCATTAACAATCTCAACAGAACTAGCGGTGTAAACAACACTCATACTACTGGGACTAACATCCTGTGGTCTACGTGAACAATTGATTCCGGAGCAAAGGTGCAAGAGTTGAATCCCCTCCAAGGTGAACATGGCTGCTAGCATTTTCTCTCATAACATCTGGGTATGGCCTAACCTCGTGAATGGAAAGTTTCTGCCACTGTAATCAACTGGGCCTCCGATTTACAGCAACAATTCCACGAGCCAACACATCCAATAATCAAAGACATTGCTGGTTTTTGATAAATCGGAATACGAGCTCCGATGGCACCTTGTTTTATTGTTTTACCGAACACAACCTTCCTGTCACTTCCTGTCATTTCAACGTTACTGTTTTATGCAGAGCTTGTCTCATCAAGCAGCTCTGATGGGGCTTGATATCAGTACATGACCATGACAACCCGAGTGAGATGCCACTTCCAGAATCCCAGGAAATGGTATCGTAACACTTTTTAAACTTTCGGAGCCCACTAGTAAATGTCCAAAAACACCGACTTCTCCCTTTCAGACCACCACCCTATTTTGCAACAGCAATCTGTCTGACTGATATTGTGGTGGATTGTCAGGTCGGAGGTGCGAGTTTTCGAACGCTCGGCCGAATACCTCAACGCGTGAGAGGTACGTTCCAAAGCTTGCTGTGATCGGATCAAGAACAACGTGCGCGACCGGATGAGTCATCGCTCGACTGGATCGGACCAACGGGCGAGGCAGGGCAGGCGAAATACGACAGACGGC